>JAWWTY010000088.1:30341878-30379388 GCA_035222235.1 Margarornis squamiger | reverse complement strand
TTATCATGATTATCAGTACTGTATGCTTTCTATACTCTCCTTTTTTTCCTAGCTTTGTGTGGTCCACTGTATTATATTTGTATTTTTAACTCTGGGGGAGGGACTATTTTTTTCCCCAAACTGGACAGTTACTAGAGCAAAGCAGTGCACAAATAGGGATGACTGATGATCACAATGGTGACAACAATAATGTACAATTTTAATTCACATTTTCAACTTACCTAGTATCTTTTCAAATGTTTTAACATTTGCCATTATACTACACAGAAAAAGCATTTGTTTTATTGTGCATGGTGGATGTCTCCTGCTTTAGCTTTACTTCTTTCTTCTTTCATTTCCATTGAATAAAATGGATTTTAGATTATTTTCTCCTGATGCAATTGTTCACATTTTTTAATCTCAATCTCTTTGTTTTATGATGATCATGATTCTAATCTCCCTAAATCCTTTTGTATGATCTCTGTCCTTGTTCATTTGTACAATTTCTCCCATTTAAACATAAGATGAAAATTTATTGACTTTTTGTGTAATCCCTTTCCCAGGACTCTATTAATGAAGGCAGCAAATAGGACCAGGTCTAAAACTAATCAAGTGATATATGAACAAGCACTTTCTGTTATTCACTTAGCCATCTCTGTGTTTAAGTAATGCAGATGTTTGTATGCACAATGCAATTAATGCAGCTTACCTGAACTCTTAAGAAAAGGGGACAAGCATAACTCGGTAGATAGGTCACTACTTGCTTATACATTTGATCCAAGTCTAATGATGTATTCTGCTTTAAAATAAGAGAGGCCATTCCTGCTTTTCCTTCACAATCTGTGGGAAAAGAAGCGAGATGAGAATTTTGAAATATGAATGAAGTTGACGTTTTAGTGATGAACCTTACAAAGGAATACTGTAGTGCATTAACAAACTGACAGTCATATATCATCTGAGTTTCAATAAAGATGCAAGATTGCATTCATATTTTGTGTGGTAACACATGTTTGGAGATCATTGAGGTGATCAATTAGCAATAATGCTGAAAATTAGTGTGGTGGGTAAGAGTAAATGGAGTCCCATGCTTGATATTAATAAATGTCTACACCTCTCTCAAAAGCAAGAGTAATGAGTGTTTTTTCTGGATTAGCCAATTATGTCTTCCCTTCAGTGTTAGCCTCTCTCTCTCACCAGTATCTTTTCTCAAAACTGTGGCTCTGAATATTTTTAACAGAGTGTTATAGTTTTGGTATCTTGTTGGAATTCCTCCCAAAAGGCCTGGAAGCCAATGCTTCCCAGGGCAGGGGGGGTGGAGAGTTGCCTGGGTTTCTGGGTTTTCTGTGCAGGCTCAGGCAGAGTGAGCAAGGATGAAGGCACACTGGTTCTGGCATCACTGGATAGCCAGAACTGTGTCTCCCCCTCCCTAACTCGACCATTCATCTGTGGGCAACCATGGGCACTGCAGGAACTGCCATGAGGAAAAGAGAGTGCACACCTGTTTTCTGGACTACGGAGATGGGGTTTCTGCTGCTTTCACCATCAATCCCACAGGAGCTGACATGGTGACTGTGCCCTGCCATCTCGCCTGAGAGAGAGGCCAACCAGCTGCGGTGCGACATTGCCACCTGCTGTCCATAAATATAACTGCATTCCTCTTTGATTTTGGGGGTAGCCAAAGACCTTTTAACTGTTTGCCTTGTCGTTTAAAGGGTTTATTAAAAACTGTTGCTGTTTGGTCCTTTCGGAATATAATATATATATGTATTGTGGTTAAGAACTGTTATACTTTATATATATATACTTTTCTAATTAAAGTTCTGTTTTCTAAATTTAAAGGAGAGGGATTATTTCTTGGCCAACATAGATATCTTAGTTCTCCACTTGAACTACAACAGAGAGAGAGAGAGATTAAAAGTTCTTACTTTTTTGTTTGGAAAGAGAGAGAACTGTGTGTCTTTGGGGGAAAAAAATAGACAAAATATAAAAGCAATGAACTTCACAGTGAAAAATAACTGCACGCTTTAACTACCAGCTAGTAGTAACAGGGGAGACGTTCTGCCAACCTTATCTTTGGTTTGGTTTGATTTGTTTCTTTGCTAATACTACAAAATCCATAACAAACTGGATTTGTTTATCTTTTAAGTGCAATGATCGAGACGGTTATATAAATTGCTAAATATTGTATAGGAAATGAACAGCTCTCATATTTTTGAGTCTGATTTTCAGTCAGTCTTCTTTACTACAGTCTTTCTTGTTATGTGGCTTTAAAATACAAGTAAATTACACCTTTTCCACATTTTAAACTCCTTGTGTTTACCCATGCCAACAGCCAAACTTCTAGCCAGCTTCTTACTTGCTCCCTTCTCCCAGGATATGGGGTGAGAGCAAAAGGAAAGCAAGACTCGGGTATTGAGATGTGGCAGTTTAATCAGTTTAATAGAGAAAGTAAGAGTTACATGCATAAGCAAAGCAAAACCAGGACTTCACTCAGTATTTCCCAACATCAGGCAGACATTCAGCTACTTCGTGCAGGGCAGGACCTTACTCAGAACATGCAGTGGTTGTGTGAGAAGACAAATGCCACAACCACAAATGTCTTACCCACTTCCTTTCCTCCCGCTTTTATAAATAAGCTTGGCATTGTATGATATGGAATATCCATCTAGTCAGTTTCAGCCCACTGTCCCATCTACATCTGCCCCCAAGTTCTTGCCAATCCCCAGCATACTTGCTGCAGGGAGAAGGCCTTGGTACAGTGCAAGTTGGTAAGTCATCAACACCCTTTTAGCCACCAATGCAAAGCACAGCAACATGTGGACTCCTATATAAAAACTTACTTCTATCACAGCCAGACTTAGTATACATTTTTAAAAAAGATTTAGCATGAATAAGAATCAAGCCCATGTGATGTCATGAAAAATAACAAAACAAAACAAAATTCTGAAGAAATTAACATTTTTTTCTTAATAATTTATTTATTTTTCTCTTTATATTCTTTTTCACTTTTTCCTTGGTTTTGTTATGTAACTTTTTACAGTTCTTTTATGAGGCTAAGTGAAAAGTGAAGTAAGACAGAAGAATGTCTTCATACATTTTCCTTTAGAGTTATTTAATCTTACCTTGCTGACATTTTATTTGGACACATGGATGCCTGGATTTTCCACAGATGTGAATTTAATAAATCTTTATATTTAACTTTAGGTTATGTAGCTATCACAAATTCATGCACAATAACTTTTCAAAAATACACATCACTGCATACAAATAAAAATGCATCATTCACAATCTGGTGGTAATTCCTTATCTGCATTTACATTTTAACTGGGTATTACCCTATCAGAAGTTATTAATAGGTTTTAAACATGAAATAAAAAGAGTTATTAGGGTTAACAGTGAACCTAGAGGAAGAAAAACATACAACTAAAGCTTTTACCTGGCACAGACACACCATACACATTTGCTTCCTGTATGAAGTCCAGCATTACAATGACATCAGAAACTTCTGTAGTTGCAACGTTCTCCCCTTTCCATCTAAAATATAAAAAAATAATCCCATGAAAACATATGGATACCTCCTCTTTAAAAAACATTAACTTTAGTAGGAGCTTTTTTCATTTCAGACCAACACCCCCTTAAACAGATTCACACATGTCACATTGGTATACCGATCTGATCACCAAAAGACCATGTGCAATTCCAATGGGTGTTAGAACACTCTAAGGGACACTGAAAGCTTAAAACAATTGTTTCCAACATTTTTACATGTATTTAAATGTATCATCTCTACTATTTGATACATATCAGCATCCAGCTTCCTTGCTCGCACAAAACCATTCCTAATTATACGCTCACTAAAAGGAGTGTTCAAGGAGCTGGAATTCCTACAAAACATTCTGGAAAGGAGCTATTCAACTACACAGTTGTTGTACTTTCATCCACTTCAGGATCACTATAAACTGCATCACAATATAATGAACTGAACACTTCCGATAAAAAACCAAATATAACAGTATTATTCTATTCTGCGTATTTTTAATGAAATGAAAAAAGAAGCAATAATTATACCTGAAGGTATCTCCAATTCTGTCCCAAAAATATAGAAAATTGTCATGATCTTGAACCATTAGGTCTCCAGTATTAAAATAAAGATCTCCCTTCTTAAATACGTCACAGAGTAATTTCTTTTCTGTGTGTTTCTTATTGCCAGCATAACCAAAGAATGGGTTCTTCGCATTGACTTTGGAAATGAGAAGACCAGCCTCACCTATACAGAGAAGTTAAAAGAATATAAACCAAAGGTATCATTGGAGATTTCCTGTATTTGTCATTAATATTACAATATTGTCCACTGAAATTCTGAATCATTTATACTTCTTTCTGATGACTCATCAATCTTCTCCCTGAACCGTCACCTATCCATTGTAAGCTCACTAGTAGGTTTATTATCCTCTCACAATGCACAATTCAAGTTCATATTATGTCCTGCTCTCCATGTCTTACTGAATTTCCAATTATGAGTCTCAGCTTCATCAGGTTCCTACTGAAAAACTAGTGTTAATAAAAAGTAGGTGCTCAACCAAGGCATTAAGTCCTTACTTAGTCTCCTTTCAGAAGTTCTGAGAACACTTCTTAAGAATATTAATTGAAATTATATAGCATCATTGTTTTACTTTTTGGAGGAAAATATAAAAGTTTTAATAATGTTTTTTTTTCCTCAAGATGTAGGGAGAGATGGAGAAAGGAATATCCTGTTAGGTGTGTTGTCTATCAAGGTGTTAGTCTGCTCAAAGTGGAATAATTGTACGAAATAATCTTTTGGGAGCAAATTGTGAACAATAAAGCTTGGGAGTTACATTACTTTGTATCAGAGACAAGAATTATAAATCTGAAAAGATATAAAAATGCTTCCAAAAATATGCAAAGTTTTTGATTTGAGACTTCCTCCTCATAAAATAGCTGTACTATTTTCCCATAAATTTGTAGTGTTTAAATTGGAAGTATTTAGTTCACTGGTAGTGTCACTGCAGCCATGATGCTCTGAAGATATAGGGCACGGGTACGACAAAGACTCTAGATAGAGATAATACTTTTTATTAGATTGAGTGGTATAGTTGGAAAAAAATTAGACCAGGTATCTGATTACAGCATGTGTTCCCTTTACAGATCAGTCTGACATCCCTAGAGATAAATTCCTATAAAATTTCATGTTTCAGGGATGTATTTTCTTCAAAGTGCACAACTTTGATTAACAACTGCTAGAGAATCTAGCAGAAAAATCTGCTTCAACTCCTTGTTAAAAATGTTTGCTTGACCTTTAGTATGACTTTTTCTTGCCTCAGTTTCAGCTGTTACCTTCCTTCAGTTCAAGAGACGCTTCAGTATCTGATAAACACTTTATAATCATGACATATGAAATATATGATAAGTATTTTGAAGACAGCTATAATCAAATAATTTTGTTGTTGTTTTGGGGGGAATTTTTTTTTTGTTTTTTTTTAATTATTAAGTTGAATCACATCACTTAGAAGCACTTAATCTCTCATCAAAAAGCATTTGCTCTAATTCACCAGTCTTTCCTGTAGATCTCTTAGGCAACCATCTCCCTGTGCTAACCTCCTTTAAAAAACACAGATGTCACTATCTATGTATTCAAAGATAATATCATATCATCACTTTTGATCATTACTCTTCTGTGAATATATTCAAAGATCTCCTGGGTTCTTCTGATGTCATCACTGGTAGGTTTAATGATGTTTTGTCTTAGGTTAAAAATCATACTGCTTTTTTTTTCAGAGCAAAGAGTAATAGCTGATGTTGGCATATTGTGTTAACACCATAGCAAGGCTCCATAAAAAATTCCCTGGAGTATTTGTATTAAAATCAATAGGCTGTAATATCCTATTACTATACATACTTACCTTTCTTAACTTTTTCACACCAACCATGCTTATTTCTAATTGGTTCATCTTTTTGGAAATCATACTTGATTAAATCAAATGGGAAAAAAAGCTAAAAAAGGGAAAAAGTCATCAGTTATTCATCTACACAGTGACATCTGGTGGCAGCAAATGCAAGGAAGAAAACCTGTACTCCAGTCTTGCTCATCTAAAAGGAGAATGCAATTTTATTTAAAACTGAAAATACTCTGTATGTAAACTTATGCCACATCCTAGCAGTACGCAACATCATAACATTTTTATAAATGAAGACACAGAACTGTCCTTTAGTTGATTTTCTTACAAATAAGTTATGGGATCCACATTATCAGTGGAAGAGGCTACATGAGTCAGGATAACAGAAGCATATCTGGTATTTAAGTGACATTTAATAGGGATGACCGATATGTGTTCTTGGGATCTTCTAGCACTGAAAACAGCTGGCAAAGGAAAAGTCTAAATCTCCTCACAAAAGGAAACTTCCTGTTGGGCTTTACTCTTGCTGAAGTAGCCTCAGTTTTTCCCTTGTGCTTTCTCAGATGGATGAATACTGATGGAAAGTGAGCACCAGCAGAAGGATATGTACTCCCGTGGCTCAAAGTAAGCTGAAGGAGAGGACAAGATACTCTCATCAAAACTAGAAACTGCAATTATTTTCTTTTTCTGCAATAATCTGAGTCTTATTTTCTTTCATTTTTCTACTGTGATATAAATCCAAACTGGACCTTTAAGAGACACTGACAGATACCGTATGCCTGATACTATTTGGACCACTCTGTTTGCAGTTATTATTCTAAGAAGACAGTCTACCCAGTTTGAGATTCTGTTTTCCCTTTTCATAAAGAAACATATCAGCAATTTAATATTTATAATAATATTTTTTAATATTAATAATAATTTAACAACTAGCCAAACAAAAGATATGTAATCATCTTCTCCTGGAGATATCTTGGCAATCAGGGAAACAAATATACACCTGCAGTCTTCACAATAAAGAAATGCAATATAATTTAAGGAAAGTCTTATGCAAGTAAATGAAGTAAAGGGATAGGATGCTAAAACATAAACCTCTTTGCTTTTTTGCAACTAATTTGGATGAAGAGTTGCATAATTGCTTTGTCCTAGTTTGAAACTATATAAAATAATTTTGTTTTCAAGGATATCTGAATAAATAGCACCTTGATTTAAATAACAATCCCACAAATTCATTCTCATATGGACAAAATTGTTTCACTGAGTCTTTTCAATGTTCAGCACTGTGTTTTCCTTCTACTCTAAGTCTGAAACAGGAAGGTATTTTTAACAGTTGATCAAAGGAAAAAGGTCATAGTTTGCAAAATAAAGATTAAAGAATGGGACACAATTTTACTGAAGTGCATGGTAATTTTTTTATTATCCTCAGACTATAGGCATTTTCCAAAGTCAGGAATCTGAGAGCCAGAAAGTTTCCTCAATTAGAAAATAATTGCATTATTCTTGAAAACAGATGGGGAGTAATTTTTTTTTTCTTATGGTCTTTTCTTTTGGATGCCTAAATTTAAATGCTGCTCGGTTTCACTTTTTTTTTTTTTACATTATTTATTATTTTAATAGGTTTAATATGACAGACCAAATGTCATATTTGAATATATAAATATAATATAAATAATATTATTAATAATAATATAAATAGTAAAAGTTAAATAAGATAAATAATAAA
Organism: Margarornis squamiger; assembly: GCA_035222235.1. NCBI lineage: Eukaryota > Metazoa > Chordata > Aves > Passeriformes > Furnariidae > Margarornis > Margarornis squamiger. The sequence goes on along the minus strand of JAWWTY010000088.1, from coordinate 30,371,771 downwards.
ATATAATGAATATATAAACAATATAAATAGTATAACATAATGATAATATAAATAATAAAAGTGAAATTGTATAAAATGAAATGTTATTTTGGTTTTGTGTTTTATTAGAATAGCTTAAAATAATGTATCATACAGAGCAGCATGTTGACAACATACAGCTATCGAGCTCTGAAGGAGTGAAGAATTACTTTAAGTTGTAATAAGAACTCAGAGGCTGTAATTTAGTATCTGAGATCATCTAAAAACTGTTGAGACTTTTACTATATATAACTATATTACGTTGATCTTTTAGTGCCTGCAACTTTAGAGTATTAACTAGGCCTGTTCCAGTTAGGTTTTGGAAATAATAGTCAGGCAAATACGTAATTAAAAGATCACATATTGTATTAAATATGCAAACAGCTGTGTCTGTGCAAAGGTCTTTTCCAATCAAAATCATTCTATGATTCTAAGCAGCTTGCTTTTCATGTTAAACACTAGCAAATGAAAGCTCCACTGCAAAGTATTTAGGCTGGACACAGACTTACATTTGATTCCCCTCATTTTAAAATTAATGCGGAAGAGGACCTGAGCTGTTGAAGAATTATCATGTTTTTTTCACAGAGTACTGCATGTAATATTCATCATTTTAATATATGTTTTACTCCCTGAAGCTCCGCATAAAGGTAGCAAACAAAAGCATAATTTAGCTAGATATAATTGAAAATGACTTAATCTACAACATTATTGTCTATTACTATGCTGCCTGGATGTTATCTAATAACAGTTTTCTGCCCCCAAATTTTGAAAATAGTTTTGAAATTCCCAAAGTTTCAGTTTACAGCAAATGCTCAGAGAATCTTTATCAGAAAACAAAGATCACAAGTTAGTGCTTTTTCTTACTTATTTGTTTTAGAGGTGAGATATTGTTGAATTCTCTGGAAGAATATCTGTTTATAAAACAAAGCATTACATGTACTAGATTTAGTTTCAAGTATCTTTAAAAACTGAAACATTAGAAAAAATCTGGAGCATAGTATCATTAGAGATTTTTTTTTTTTAAATATACTTTTAATGCCTTATTTATGTTGTAAAGAGTAGATATATAGGTCCTCCACATAGTTTTGTTAGCCAAAGTAAACAAAAGCACGAAAAAAACCCTTTTAAGTTATGATTGATATTAACTGAATCACAACATATAATAATACAATACCTTGTAATATGCTTTTAGTACTGTAGATGATTTTCGCTCAAAACTAGTCAAAAGAGCAGAAACAACATTAATTTTCATTGGCCAATGAACTTAGGAACTTCCAGTGCTTGGTTTTACACCTGCCAGTATTCTTCCTGTGAATCCAGTTTTCCAGGGTCTCAAAATTTGCTTAAAACTAACTTTGTTTACATTTAAACTTAACAGTAAACATTTAAATTAAAAAGTATCTCTTCTGCCACTTAAGTTCTATGACTGTATGAACAAACTGCATAATACTAATGCTGCATCGCTTTCTGAAAAGCATTTTATACGTTGAAGTTTTTCAAGATTTCTTGTAAGATTTAAATATTTCTCATCTTAAAGGTGACTTTGAGCTATATAGTTTTGAGGTTGAGATTTCGATTCCTGAGATAGTTTGAATACCTGTGCTTAAAATAATGAAAAATTACAGTTACAAATAAAGTTTAGATTACTTTTTTTTTTTTTTAATACACTGATATCCAAGTATACTTGCCATGGGTTATTTTTAGCCCTTCTTGTAAGCTTCCTCATTAGTCCCATGCTCCCTTGTTGTCTGCCAACACTCAGAACTTATTTCAGTACAGAAAAGAGATTCATATATATCTGATGGACACCACTGAGGGTCTTAGAGATTTTCCTCATATCAGATTTATATAAATACACATCACAGTGTATGTCATATATAAACAAAATTGATTAATATTAACTAAATAAGTATGTATGTCAGATGTAAAGATTAAACAGTAATTTATTGTATTACGATGTTAATCTATACACTGTCTTCTATGTAAAACATTATAAGTTTTATCAGCTAAAAAGCTATTCAGATGCTTCTACTTTTCTATTCACTGACTCCATATAAACATCTTTTTTGAAAGATTGATTCATATACCACAGGGAGACTTTCACGCACATGAACTAATCCCTCCTATATAAAGAACACAGCATGAAAATAAACAAGTGCAAACAAGACCACTGCTTCTAGTTAGCATCTTAAATAAAGTGACTTCTTGCATGTCTGGCAATTGCTATAACATTCATCTGTTTCTTCCTATTAATGTATGTCTTTCAATTCTTTTATGAAAATAAAAGTGTCCTGTAGAACCTTAATTTTATCACAGTTATTTGCCCTCAACCCTTGGCAGTAAAACAAACAGAACAGCTGTGCTTCAGAATGCATTGTTTAGTAATCTGCAACACATCAAATGTATTTTAAAAAATAAAACCACAAATGGCTGAAATAAGTAAAGTCAAACTTATCTACATCATTAAAAGACATATTTTGTTTGTGTCACATGAAAAACCAATTTATATTTTGATTAAAAATATGAGTAAATAAATAAATATATGGGTAGTTTCAAGTCTAATCCTTTATCTGCTGTAACCTTTACATGGTATTTCCAAAAGGTTAATGACTTATGACAAAACTCTGCCAGAAGCCCTGCAATACCTAAAACAAGTTTAGTCAGGTTTGGAACACATAAAATTTCTTGTGATTATAAGGCATGTGGCTTAGAAAAGTCTGAAACAAAAATTAACATCAGCTCTAAGGTTCCTGGTTCCTAAATTCCAGATTCCTGATTTCTTGTAAAAGATCTGTACCCTTTTAGAGATATCCAACAGCATCAGATGGCCACCATGCATTCTACAGAGCATCAGACATGTAGGACAGAGAATCAGTGGAGTTATCTGCTTAAATTCCTGAACTCCCAACAGTTTTTGAAAAATACATCTCTTGTGGTGCTCTTCTGAGTGTTTCCATATTTCTCCCTACAGTCTCAGTTCCTATACCAGAAGTGAAGGATTCCTCTGGCCCCAGCTTGTAAAGCAGTCTGTGGTGATTGTAATGTGGTGATGCTATAGTGAAGTTGTGGACCCTGGAACACATGCAGCCAAGAAACCTATTTGCATGTCAGCAGAAGATACCTCTGATGTATTTACAAACAATGGTTTTACATCATACTCTAAAAAAAAAATTTTGCCAGGACACTTTCCTATTAGCTCTCCTCAGGGGCACAAATGTCACTTAAGTTAGCAGGTATTTAAAATTCTAGGCAATGCATGTAGTACTATTTATTTCAAGAAGAGTAAAAACTGGCATAAACAACAACAAAATGTTAAATATGTAGTCTCCTTGCAAAACGCCTTGCTAAATAATCTTTCATATTATTAGCTAAAGCTTGGGACATGTGTTACTTAGGGACATCTTGAAAAATTTAAAAGACTGTATTAATAGGACCAGAAAGAAAAAAGTCTATCTGTTAATTTCAAGCTGAAATAATTATTTGTTTATTCAGAAGAATGAAGAAAAAGCCACCATGTGTAATATAAATAATATGTAATCCTTCTCTCCAAGACATATGATACCATTTTCAAGGCTAATGAAGTTGTTATAGTTTCAAAACTCAGAATTCCTTCCAAAAGCTTGGAGCCAACGCCTTAGTGCTGATAAAGAGGTTTAACAAAGGACGCAATGAATATGCCTGTTCTGATGTTAACGGCTCTAGCCAGAGCTTTTGTTCAGACCTCTCCCTGGCCCTGAGGGGGAGGGAAAGACTGCCTCATGTCGGGGGAAGGAGTCAGCGTTTCTGGGCTTTCTGAGCAGGTCAGGAGTTCACTGGCTCAGCACAGAGGAGAGAGAACAGACACACACACCAGGTCCGACATCGCTGTGGGACCAGAATTGTGTCCTCTGCTCTCTGGCTTTGCCAATCACCCTCAGACACTGCAGAGGCTGCTGTGAAGGAGAGAACCCCCCTGTCTTCTACACTGCAGAGGCTGCGTTGCTGCTGGGTTTTTCTCTCACCGACCTCGCGGGAGCTGCCTGCACCTGCTGCTGCCATTGCCGAGAGAGAGAGGCCAGTCAGCCGGGCACGACATCGCCACCTGCTGTCCGTAAATATAACTGCACCCCCTGAGAGAGAGAGCAGCAGCTGTGGTGAAACAGCGCCACCTGCTGTCTGTAGACATAATTGCACTTTTCCCTTTTTTGGGGGTAGCCAAAAGACATTTTAACTGTTTTGCCTTGTTGTTTGGGGGGAAGGGGTTTATTACAAATTGTTGTTGTTTCTTCTTTCTGGATATAGATATATATATATATATATTTATCTGTGTATTGTGGTTAAGAACTGTTATCCTTTCATATATATTTTCCCTAATTAAAGTTCTGTTTTCTGAATTTAAGGAGAGGGATTATTTCTTGGCCAACATAGATATCCTAGTTCTCCCCTCGAACTAAGACAGAAGTATAGAAGGGTTTTTTCTAGTGTGAGTAACCTAGAACACACCAAATACATATAGCAGATAGCAAATAAAAGGGTGTAGCTTTTTAAAATTAACAATCTTGGCAACTAACCTCTATCACAATTACTCAACAGTGACCATACATGTATTGTGTTATCTCTGACATTTCTGAATGATAGAGACTAGATGTAGTTTGAGTTACTTATGTTTAATTGCATCTAGGTATAAAATAGCTATTAAAGTTATATCTATATGCTACTGTATTTTAATTATTATTAATTCCCTTTAGTGCCAAATATTTACATAGCAATATGCAATATAAATATTCTATATGAAAACATCTTTAAATATAATCGGTAGAACAGCAAGTCAGAATAGGACATTTGTGTGCTTATTTCACATATAATGAGCTCTTAGGTACTAAAACAGATTCAACTTTCTCTTTTGTCCTCTAATGTAATAGAGATTTGGAATGATACTTGGAATCTACTCAAAACTGTCAGAAGAGAGACAAGGCCTTTTTGACTCTTGTGAACTCTAAAAAAATTCTAAGTGTTACTGCTGAAAGTATAACAGGGTTGGGTGCCATGATTTTACAGAGGGTTGACTAAACTTGCAAAAACTAACTTAAAAAATTTACCTTGGACTTATGACCACAGTCCCATGTCCCGGTGTCAAACTGAGAAACAAAATTTTTCAGCACTACTTTTAACTAAAGAAAATGTAAATAAATAGTCACCTTATAGAAGAAATTGGTGCGTCCAACAGATCCAATTTTTCCAGTGTGATTCATGAAACAAATGTTTCCTTCAGTAGCACCATAAAACTCACAGATCTTAACAGCACCAAATCTGTCTAAAAACTCCCTCCATATATCATTTCTTACTCCATTTCCAACTGCTAGTCGGACTTTGTGATTTTTTTCTCCTTCCTTCTGTAAAAAGAAAAAAAAAATAGTTTACTGATAAGTGATTTTGATTGTTGCATATATTGTGGGAAAAATGTACCTTCTTTAAAATAAATCAAGTATAAACAACAAAAAGAACAAAAACAACAAGCAAGAAGTTAAAGAAAGCTGGCATAGCTGGCATACAGCTAGAATGTAGCAAACTGCAATCAAAACCCTATTATCTTGTTGAACAAACAAATTATTTCCTGAATAATGGCTACAATAATTTATATAAACGCTTCCATATTTTAAAAGTTGCATTGTCTCAGTCTATTTCTACCCAGCAGAATTAAAAAACTGGGAAGAACAGAGAAAGATGGGAAACATTTCTGTCATGGGATTAAAGTCAGAAGAGAAGAATAGTTACTTTCTTCTGACTGATTGTGAGAAACAATCAGATCTCACACACTTTTAATATCTGTTCCTTCCCACACATTGCATATGAGTCATCTTCTGTATTTTTTTCAGTATCAAGATTTGCAATATTTTGTTCAATGTTACTGGGAATACATTATTTCTTAGTATTCTTGAGTGTTTACTGTTGTCATCTCCCGTATTTATCACAACAAACATAATAGTATGTATCCAGTTCAGTAAGATGCTCTAATTTTATTGCTACATTCCCAGACATTCACATTGCACGGACCACCTTTAAAATACAATCAGATTTAAGTTGAAGTACCAGAAGACAGAGTCACTATTTTCTATTCTTCTAGTCTAGTTTCCTCATTCCCCAACTGTAATCCCATATGAGTTATGTCTGTAGAGTAAAAACCCATTTTAGCATGTTTAATCTTACATAGAAGCACAGCAAATTATTTTTGTGAAGAGATCTGGTCAGCTGAGTGAAACAGGAATCTTTTAAATATTCTGGCTGTTAAAAACAGTAAAACTTCTACTGAGTACACAGACAGGAGCATTCCTCAGGGGTTTATGTCTTGGGCAAATTAAATTTTTCATGAGAATGTGAATTCTGACTTCTGTAACAGAAACTGCAAGCACAAAGAGCAGCAGCAAAAATAACAAAGACAAACTAAGTTTTTTCTTTCCTCTTCAAAAGCAGTAACTCATGGAAAGAGAATAAGATTGCATTTCAGAATCTTCCTTCTGCAAATTAAGTCCTCTTGCTGGAATGATTCAGCAAGGAATGCACCTATTTCATCAGGTCCAGATAGCTTTTGGCAGATTACAATATTAGTCATTATCCTTCAATTTTACCTCAAAACTACATCACTCATCAGCCTCAGCCACTAACTATTCTGTTTTTACCCCAACCCATTTCTTCCTTTTTCCCTTCTCCTCTCCCATCTTACTTTAGATGTGAAAGTAATTTCTAAACACACAAGCACATACTTCACTGACTTCCTGCTAAATCATTATTAACAAGTGCTGCGTTACGTAGCACAATGAATCTGACATGGACATAGCCTGGAACAAAGTGTCTAAAAATTGCCCACAGATGTAATTTTTGCAGTGGTTTGTTTTTTTCAACTTCAGATACAGTATCACTATGCAGCAGTGTAGCTTTTCATATACTTGAAATAATGTCCATTATATTACACATTCAAAGTTATTATACTGCCATTGAACAACAAAGGTATTTTTAAGAGAAACCGTTTCAGTATTACTTTGAACTTCATGAGGAAAGCTTTTAACTTTTTTCCCCCCATAAAATTGTCCACCATTTTTAGAATATTTCTGTCAGCTAAACCGGACACTTTTCAGTGAGTTATTTCCCTTAGAGTTTCAATGCTAAACTGAAATGAACACGTCCATAACTGAACTGCAGTTATCCCTTGCTGATACCACTGAATTATTCAATTGTATTGCCTCTGCTAAGATACAAAAAGTATCTCATGAGATACTTTCAAGGAAATCCTTTGTACCACAATGAACAAAAGATACAGACATGTGCTTATATATACACACAGTAATTAAGTGAGACTTGCATCAGGCTAGAAACATTCAAAACCTCTAGAGACTAAGCTAACAAAAAGGTGACTTTGCCTCTATTATTTATACTTTAAGAAAAATAAAAGTATTCACAGCTGTTTGCTGAAAAGACACAAACTAGGACGAACTAAGAAACAGTGGCCTACTGTTTTATGGTGTGTGTTTTTCTCTTCAAAACAACAAATATCTCATCATTTATAAGTGCAGTAGTTTTGGTTTCTCATGTTACTTTGTCTGGTTTACATTAATACAGCACAAAGATGCTTCTCTAGTGGAAAAGATGCAGAGCAGACCTGACAAGTCAGCATCCTCCTTTGCTTGTAATATTAAAACCTATCAACAACATCAACAATGCAGTGTATGACCATCATTTTGCTTTAGGAAGAGATGCTCATTTCTTTTTAAAGAATCCAAAGAAGGTTTATGATGTCACCCAGAGCTGATCATAGAAAGCAAATTCTCTTAAAAAGGAGGGCAATAATTCACTTCTTCACAACTATGGTAAGTTTTCTGTTAGACTGCATTGCTACAACTGCTATATTTGTGATTTAGTGAGCTCCACATAGTTGTATCTGCCTGTTGATACAAGACTCCCTGAAGAGTACTTCAGGGCTTTATGGCAAAGACATTAAAACTGTCATTCGTTTATCCCTTTTCCAACTGTAAGAATAGAAATTATATGTAACTTCACCTCCCAGCAGGTTTAGTAAGTATGAGGAAAATCACTACAATGAGGAAATTTTAAGCAGTGAGTTTTACTCATGTTAGTTTTACATATACGTAAATTAATAGGGCTATATTTTACCTATTTTTATCTAATTTTTTTTATAACTAATATATGACATTAATTCCTGTTAGCTTTATGTGCAACTTTCAGTGGAAAGTGAACCACAGAAAATAAACAGCATTAGCCATTTTGACATCTGTCATCTCTTCTTAATGTCAAATATCTTCACATACATTATTGTCCAGATTACTGCCAGAGTCCAACTCTAGGGGAGGCATGTTGGTTCCACAGGCACTGTGGCTGAATAGTTATGCAGTAAATAAAATGCTACAAGTAAGATAGGGGAAGGAAAAAGGATGATGCAGAACTTACTTTAAACTGACTAGACCAAATAGTCATGCTTTGAATTTCTGCCCTATTCAGATGACATCTCATTAACTAGCTTCCCTTTGGTACAACAGATAGAATTAGAGGAGTAGGAGGAATTCCAAGGAGTCACCTAGTACACATCTCTTCTGGGACATAAGGTCTGCTCTTCCTGTGCCATTCTTGACACCTGAAGAAGCTGTGGCATGTCAGACAGATACCCTGAGGCAGTTGGTGTGCAGCAATTGTCTTCATTTATATTCTTAGCCTGCAAAAACACACTACCAAGTTAACACTACTCACACCAAAAGCTGTATTTCCTCACAATGTCTCGTTTACAAAGGACTCAGTGCCTTGCCCGGATCAGCTATCACAAGTAACTTCAAACAATACATGTCCTGTGATAATTTGATCATGATTTGTGTTTCTGAATGTGATTAATAGTTTTCTACAGATAATTAGGATGACTGATTTTAGAATAAGAGAATGTTGTAACATCTTTCCAAGGTTTTTTAAAATGTCCATTTATTTGTATTCCTGCCCTGTGATTTTATTTTCTTACAGAGTGATTCTGAAATAAAATGGAGGTTCAGTCTACATCCACTTATTTCTAACAATAAAGGTGAAATATTTTTCAATGCCTTTTTTGAATTAAAATCAATGCATTAATAAGCAAGAACTGTTCCTACCATACACCTGGGCTTTTCTTCCATTCATTCTGCTAAGATCTTTGAATGGTGTACCAAACATTTGCATACATCATAAATCAGTTTCTGACACATTATGTCTCCATTTTGTGTGCTTGTTTCTTTTGCATATTAATTTTATATTATAACAAGTCAGGATCTGCCTTATCATATTAAATACCACATACTTGGGATTTTTCCTTTGCCAGTCTTTCCACCTTAAGTGTTCTTTGTGAACTATTTGGACTATTTATGTGATTAAGTTCCTGATAAATGCCTTTTAGAGTGCTATCAACAGTGTACTAACTGGTGCAGGAAGGACTCATGACTACAGCTATATAGAAATGTGCTTAGCAGCTGCTTTAAAACAGTACATGAGAATAGATTAATTGTTCTACTTTTACTATTTCTGCAGAAGGAAAAGCCAAATGGAGAGAAGCAAAGACAATTCAAGCAAAGGAGGCATGAAATGTTGTCTGTATCATGGCCTTGATGAAAATGAAAACAATCTCAGGACCTGACAAATGCAAATATCTGTTAAATATAAAATATGGTAAGAGAGATGACACAGGATTTGCATTCATGTATTTACAAGAAATGCATGTAACAACACATTCACCAGCCCTCTGGGGAATTAGCCCTGAAAAAGGGGCATTATGCATAGACTATAAAATGGGTGATATCCTACTGTTACAGGTGTAATAAATTCTTCAAGATGCACATCTACCTGTACTTTTCAGTAATACCTAATTATAAAATACAATTAGATTTTTTGAGGAAAACACATACCCAAATTTAAAAATACAAATAAAAGAAAACAGGAAGGATAGAGAAGAGATCCACCATAAGGAACAGAAATTGTAGGAAATGGACACATCCTTTTAGTTATGAAACTGGTTGGTTTCTATTTAGCACAGGTCAATATCACCACATTTTTATTAATCCATCTCTTGGTAATCTAATAGGATTAGATTCTAAAAGAAGCTTTCTTCCTTTAGCTCTTCTCATTGAAATGTTTTGTTTAACTGTACTTCCATTTCCTTAGAAAATATCTACCAACAAAAAAAGGTCACTTTTGTCTGTGTTCCACCCAGTAATATGAAGTAGATTGTTGAATTTTTGGTGATTGCCCCTGGAGCACAAAAGTCAAAACAAATTTCACAAAACTTTTCAAAGATCAATTCAGAGAATTAAAGCATGCACAGATTATTTCTTGCACTTCATATTGTACATACTATTTTGTGAGAAATATGAAGCTTCCCTTTGTGAAAGCATGATTGTGATTTCCAGGCTTTATTATCAGGACATTTTCTGCATGACTCCACTAGCTTAACCCAAAGGACGAGTACCTAGAAAAACTGGAAGATGGAAGTAAGGAAATTGGTCAAAGTTGCGTGACCACTTAAAGACTCAGAAAAGTCTTGAGCCACGTCTTGAGCCACCATGCTAGGATCAGTAGCTAACATTGCAATTAGCTTTCAGTTCTGTTTTGGACAGGAAAAACTAATGCTAAGGCCAAAGAAACTCTACAAACATTACAGAAGACTTTTTCACAAAAAACATCTGAAAACTTTTACCATTATTAGTGGGAAGAATGAGAAAACAGACACAAGATCATCATGTGGGCAGAGTCCAAGAGAAGTATGCCAGAACACTTAAGTATCATAAGGCAGGAGGCAAACTAGACAGGTTTTTAATCTGTTTTTAAAGCCACTTTTAAAAAATTATACTATTGCAGTTATGGCAGTCAGAAGCACAGACAAAGTTTGTTGTTCTTATAAGATCAATTGATCAACTAATGTAGTGTGGAAGGAAAAAAATACAAGTTTTCAAATCTCAGGTCCATTTCTAAGCTTCAATTTCATATGTGATGAATACGCTCTTAGTTTAAAAGTTCTGTTTTATCAAACAGCACATACAAACCGTGTTCAATTCTCATTCTAGGCACTGTTAATACTGCAGTGAATCAGTAACAACTCGGATTAAGAATGATGTCTGCTTATGACACATGCAAATGGTTGCAGATTTTTTATTTTTTTTTGAAGGACAGGTTACTAGAAGAATAAATAAATGGCAAAATTCCCCCAATTAATTAGATTGTAATGACATCTAGAGATTATTAATGGAAGGCACAGATTGTGGTTGTCTGTAAGTGTGTCACATTACTGGTTTGAGGTATTCAAAAAAGTGTTCATGCTGAAAACCTGAAAGTGGCTTGACAAATTTCCACTGCGCATTTGCAAGATATAAAAAAAAAAAATTTCTAGTATTGAATATATAGTGAGCTAAACTTTAATGGAGAATAAAATGATTTCAAGTCAAACCTGCATTGTAGCGAAGTGCATGCTGAGTAATTTTTCCTTTGTTATGTGACTATCAAATTCTCTTCCTTCAAAGAAACTTGTTTCTAGGTGAAAGACAGTGCTAGTCCACATACATAAACTTCATTCTCATGCCCCTTCCCAAAATTGAGTCAGCTGTAGCGAAATAAAAGTTCAGTCTGCTTCCTTTTCCCAGTTGCGCTGACTTCCTTGTTTTCTCCTTCAGAATTACTATTGTTCTAACACAGAAGAGTTTTAACAAAATAAATCCTTAATCATCTTTTCTAAAGTCACTTCAGAGAGTTTAATCCCATCCAAAGAACCCCTGGCCAAATTGTATCTAGTGGAGAGACTGGCTTGCTTCAGCTTAACAAAACAAAGTCTGAAAGCTGATATACATGGTCTTATACGCTTGAGGAAACCCAATGAAAAATGTTACTGATGCTGAAGGATAACACTGGTTCAATACCAAGCAGGACAGATATTGAATGCAAAATTCTAAGCAATACTATAATTATTTGTGAAACAGACTTTAAATATGAGTAGAAGTGTACTCTGGTTTTAATAGAGAGTTTACCTAGTTCATGCAAGGTATCATAAATTGTACAAATATTGTCATACTGTATGACAACTTATGAAAGCCAAAGCCAGGACAAAATGATCAAGAAAACTGATTTCTACCCTCTACTTGTAACACATTTCAGGATTCAGGTCTTCTTTACAAAAATCAGGAAAGAGATGCTGCTATTTTTCCAAAAGTTTCAGGATGTAATGCATTATTAAAATAGATCATTACATAAAATTTGAAATATACCTGCAAATGCCATTAGAAGATTTTGTTTACACTTTACATGTTAAATTTTAAATTAGTTGCAAGTCTCTAAGAAAAGTATATCCATAGATTAGAAGGGAAGTATTTCCAAGGCTTTTGCTGAGAGAGGATATAGGGAGCTCTGCTATGCCATACTTTTGTAATTTTGTAGATCACTGTTAATAGAGACTTTGAGCAGTCATCCAGCAAGACCAAGTTACTAATTTCCTGAATGTTCTTTTTCACTGGAGTAGTCATACTAGTATCTTAGAGGAGGATCTGTTTTGTAGCTACTTATGGCTACTAGCCATCAGTGCTGATTCTTGTATGTCCACTATAATCAAAATACTGCAGAAGAAGAATGTGGAAGACAGCAGGCATGAGGATTACTCACTCAAGACTCCAGCAAAATCTATAAATGTCACATAATGCAAGGTGTTTGTACTTAAGGAAGAAAGACAACTTCCTTTTCTAACAAATGTCCTTTCCAGATATTAGGTTACTAAACCAAACTGGATGTAGAACAGCTTCAGAAAAATTCTGCTGCAAGAGTCTTCAAGAGTTGCTGCAGATGTGAGTGGGAGGCAGAATGATCAAAGAAGACAAAACCAATAATGAAGCTCAGCCAAGAGTCTATATACTACCACACAGACCTGCCCAAAGTTCAATCCAAAATCTATGAAATAAGAGGCCACAGTCTAGATTCCAACTGTAAGAACTATGCAATTTTTTTCAAGTTTAGTGTTAAAAAAACAAATCAAGTATATAAGGTAATTGCTATGGTTTTAATCTGTGTAGATTAGAAGAGCTTTATAGTACTTTAATCCTGAGAACATTGCCCACGTATTATTTTCACAGGACTTTAAAACTCGTACTTGTGATGTCTTTTTCATGCTGCTAACATATAAAGTACTTCTACTTTAATGAAACTTACAGAGAGAATCCAACTTAGTGAACTGTTTTACCTACTTGAAAACTAAGAATGGATTGCATAATGTATTTTAAAACCTTACACTTATTTGTATGAACATGTTTCTCTTCCAGTTTTAACATGACAAGTACTTACTATTTTTCTTCAAGTACCTAGCTGTCAAATTGATTCATTTTATAATTTTAATTTTTCTTGAGGAGGCTTAGCAAGCTAGCAAAACAAACAAAAAAAAAAAACAACAAAAAAAACCACACACACACACAAAAAACCAAACCCAACAAAAAATACTACTCTAGTCTCACAGAAGAAAAAGTTTAGACATGTCAGCTCCTAGAAAGTATGCAGATAAAATAACAAATAGAATAGTTATATAGTTAATAGATAGTTAAAGGTTGCATAACCATAGTATGTAGTATGTAAATAGTTAATGATAGCATAAATAACTATTTAAAAAATTTAAAACTGCGTTAACCTCATGATGGCTTGGTAAGGATTTAAAATTGAGTTTGTTCTAGAAAGTATATTAATCTATCATTCTTGCTTTAAGATACTGAACAGGATAAAGAGGGGTGAAAAAAAGGGCCATGTTCTCACTGGAGGACAGAAAAGGGGAACAATTAGTATCTCAAACTGCAAACATGGCAAAAGTTTTGAAGTCTTGGAGAGAAAGGAGATGACTCTGGGGAAATCAAGTTAGCCTACAATGAAGCAAAATCACAATATATAAAAACTATGTCTCTCATGTTTTCATTTTACTTATGGTCTTTAACTTAATTTTTTGATATCCTGTAGTTTTTTGTTTATTTTACTATAAAGTTAAAAAACAACCAAATAAAAATATTTTTATTGTTGTCCTGATGATAATAATAATAATAATAATAATAATAATACACAAAAAATCAAAACATAACCAAAATAAAAAAAAAAACAACAAAAACACCTGAGAGAGAAAGGTATTACTATCCTGAGTTCCCATCACAGTCAGTGGTGGTCACTGGAACATTAGCCATGCTCTCTTTAGTTCAAGAACTTCCACTTTACTGAGGCATGCTTGAATAGTGCAGTAGTATCTATTACCCACCCCTACATTGGTTAAACATTCTTCTGATCATTTTAAGAAATCCAATGACCTTTTCTATTCTTTGGTCAGCAACTTTAGATATTAACCCAAATTATTATTCTGCTGGAAAACAAGACTGATTTGCATTATCTTATTTTAGAATACTGCTTAAGGAGGATGTTAATCTGGAAAACTGTAAAATAAGGATTAAATAATTTGAATTACTAGCACCTTTTCCTAAGAGACAAGACACTTTAATATAAGTCACTGAAAAGGAAATAAACCACTAATTTATTTTTTTTTTAAATACTGAAATTAAATTAGGATAGAAGCAAAGGAAGGCTGCTCAAAGAGGTAAGAGCTGCATTGCATCTTCTGTATATCTTCATAAATCTCTTTGTGTTCTCCTAAACATTTTGTTATATTAGAAGAGAACACAGTTCTTTTTGCTTAATATTATACAGATACTTGGATGTTTTTATTTATTTTTATTTAATATTCAAAATAAAATCTGTAATAATAATAATTAATAATAATAGGACAAAGTAATTTATTAAAATGTTTAACCAGATAAGATAATGTAAGAGGTAACATTTAGGACTTATTATTGTAAATAAGACAACCCACAGCTCATAAACAGATGGAAGTTGCCAACATTAGAAAGAGGAATTTTAGTTTCTACTGGACAATTAATGTTTTTTGCATATTCATTTTGACACATTTAGGCTGGAAAGTCAGTCATGTTGCTATGGAACAGGTTATATTCATTCCATCTCTATTATTCTATACATCTTAAGTTAATTTCAACAAATTTTAGGCATTTAGCTTAGCCTAAAACGTTTTGGGCTCTCTCTAACATCAATCGGTAGATACAGAAATATACCAGATAATCAGCCAGATCAGAAGTTAATTCAGTTAACCTGAGTCAGCTATAGTTGGTAATTGCAACAGGTTCAGCATACTTTGCACTTGATACCATGTCAATAAACAATCACACCACTAACTGCCAAGGGAAAAGAAGTATTTTCAAGTTCTGACTATCGCAATTTCAGAGAGGAATGTCACTCTAACAAAACTAGCTTTGTTGTCTAGAATAGTTTTCTTATTGCAAAAAGGCAAACATTTTGCATTGGAACAAAAATCTGCTAACCTAGACCAAGCCCCTTCCAAATTTTAAAATATGGTTTAGATAGTCTCAAAGCATGCACATTCCACAGTGCTAAAACATGACCTACAAAACATGAGACCTCTGAACACTCAGGTGCCAAGAAACAAAGTTTTGAAAATCAGAAAAGATATTGAACAGTAATCCTTGTTTTCTGAACTTACCTTGTGAAACTATGAAATAATATTTTTTCACCAAAGGATCGGTTTTGTCTCAAAATCTTTCAATATTTGTAGTACATTTTCATGATTCAAGACATTAAGCATCTACAGATCATCAAATATTTGCAGAACATCACATAAAAAGAAGAGAAGAAGAACATTTCTAACACAGTTTTGTTTCCCTTTTAACATACTCATGTTAAGAACAATAAATGTACAGGTGATTTGCAGACAAATAGCCACTTACCACTGGCTGATTGCAAAGGTAACGGCAAAGTTCTCCAATGTACTGGATGACAGTCACATTGTACTTTCTGCAGTCACTCCAAAACTGACTAGCTGAAAACTTCTTTTTTAATACACACGTTGCACCTTTATGGAAACAGTAGAAAAGGAAATGAAGCAATTTCTCTATGTTGCAGCTTATGTTCACTGTTTCTACAAAACTGAACATCAGAGGCACTAAGAACAGCCTTGTTCAGAGAACTATTTTTATTTAGGGTGTTTTATTTGAAGACTTGCATTGAAACCTGGTAGACAAAGAAGGGAGAGGAAACCAGTCTCCTGGCTGAGACAGCAAAGCAATAGGTAAGGGCTTGAAAACAAGAAGACAGATTCTCATTGTTGGTGTTGTAACATTACTGAAAAGTTTAACTGAAAACATCTGGAAAACTCAGACTTATTAGCAAATCATTTGGGTATATCACTGAAACTTCATTTTTAAAGACAGTAGTCATCAATGCAGATTCAGACAAAATTAATCCATATTACAATGGTCTTTCCTTTTCTCTAACTTGTGTTTGATGCATAAGGAAACAAGAAATATTTATCACGAAGTTCCAAACAAATCTTATATAAGAGTCATTGAGAACACCTACTTTGTCTCAGTAAAATATGTATTTTATTGTCCATGTCAAAACAGTACATAAATTAAATGAGAAAAAGAAGTTATATTTCATCTAATGATGTATGAAAAAACTGTTTACTAGAACTGTATTTGTCAGTTTTTTTAAGTTCACCAAAATACAATATAGTTCTATTCCACCGTACAATGTTTAGTCTCTACGTAAACTAATGCACTATACACTGTCAAAATAGTGCAAATGTCCTTAGCTTCATTTTTACCTAAATATAAAAGAAAGTGAAAGCATTTATGACACAAATTACTATAGCTAATTGTTTGTTATTACAACACTCTCCTCCTCTGCAAAATAAATATATAACTATACCAATGAAAGACTATTAATTTAACTTCAGAAAAACATCAGTTCCTAGTGGCAATGAATCAAAGTGGGTTTTATATATTTTTATAATAATTAATTCTCTATTAACAATACAATTAAATTAAACAAGCTGTACCCAGTTCAATGCATCCACCGATGCCAAGAAGAGATGCTGCACTATGATAAAGAGGCAGAGTAATATAAATGATGTCTTCTGCAGTAGCACCAAAAGCCCACAGTCCAGCAGCTCCTTTAAGAACCTGCATGTGACTGATGACTGCAGCCTTTGGAAGACCTGTAATAAAAACACAAAACAATGCATAAAGTTTCTCTTAAAGAGAATGCTGCTTTTCTTTTTTTCCCTATGTTAAGTCTCTAAAATCATAAAAAAAAAATCAATTCTTTCTTCTGCAACCAAATCTTCAGCCGTTTAAATGGCTATAAATAGACAACTGGCTGTTTAATACAGTATCTCATGTTTGTTCTCTGCACATAAAGATATGCCAGTTTGTAACCCTATCTGTTTGCTATTTAGCCTGATGTCAAGTCAATTCAAATAGATGGAAACACAAAGAAACTCCATGGTTTGTCTGCTATCAAATTACACAAACCCAACAAAGGGCCAAAAACATTTACTCTACTTATAGACTTCACATAAAGAGGCATCACATCAGATCTCAATCAGGCAAGAGTGACTGCAAGATAAATTAGAAAGATATGGGATCTACATGAAGTAGATGGGTGCTTATCTAGGAATCATACATCTACATCTTCCCATTTCCTAGAACTGTATGAAGACAATGTAGAATAAAAACAAAAAACAAATATCCACTGAAAAGTCCACTCCAGTTATGTTCTTCTTACTGAGTTTCTTCAGATTCAGCACAGCATTTCTGTTCAACAACACAGAGACTCACCTGCAAGGGCATCTTGGGCCACTCACATTACTCACATTCACAAATTGCATTCTGAGTAAGGCTGATGACAAGCAGTGAGAACTGTTCAACTTTTCAAAAAATTTAATGGCTCATAAAGTTTTCTCACCTATTCTATCAAAGCTACAGTTTAGTTACATAGGACATAATAGAAATTCAATGTAAATTAATGTAATACATACAAGGATTCAGAAATATTTTAAATCCTACATTACTGAAATTTGAGACTTCACAGACATTCTGAATGTAGTTATAAAAACAAAAGCATCTTATCTAGATAATTTCCTGTTATTGTTTAGTTAATTTTTTCTCCTTATTTTTGACCAGCAAGCTCATCCATATTTCTAGTAAGGGTATTACAAACATAACCTCACCTCTTAACAATATGTATAACTTCCCAATTTTTTTATTCCAGACTGATGTACCTATTTCCTAATTTTTCCAAAGAACCCAAAGCAAATAAATTGAATTATTATTTGTAGGAAGGAACAAAGTCATAAACCACATATTGATTTTAAATCTTCTTGTCACTAAAACTGTTGCGTTCAACTGAATGAGAATGTCTATCTGCTCATCCTAACAACATCACAATGATTTTCGTGTCAGTGATCAGGGTTTTTTAAGTCTTAGCTCCTTAGCTGCTAGAGCACTGGTAATAAATTCAGACATCTGTTTCTAAACTAAAAGGCTAGTAACTTAATCCTATTTTCTGTCTCTACCGTGACCTGCATAAAACATGACTTAATGAAGGAAATACAAATGTCTATTTCCTTGTTTCAAGATTGTTTTTTAAAGTTTTAGGTAAAATATTAGGTATTTTAGCTAGGCAGTGGTACGTGATGACAAAATAATATTTCTTATGATTGTAAACCAACAAAAAAAGCAATGTTTTAGAAACACCTTAGCTGGGAAATAGTAAGAGGTAAAGCCTTTCATAGTATTTGTGCAATGTGGCAGGAAAAAAAAAAGAGAGAAGAGAAACTCAGAAACCACTGAATAGAAAGAGTTACTGACAAGAAACATGGTTGTTTCCTATAACAGAGCTTCTAGATGAGAAATATGGCATGCTGCTATTAAAAGATTAGTTTTAGAAAAATCAGGTTTCTAAATGAAAGCTGAAGGGAAACACAGATTCTATAGCAGACCTCTACCTGTTGTTCCTGAAGTAAATATATATAAAACAGCTGACTTGAGGTTGTTCGCAGAGCATCGATTAACTGGAACAGGGTCTTCAGATGCAGCTTCAATTTTGTCTAAAAGGGTATGCACACTCGGAAAAGTGGAGTCTTTGGTCATTACCCAAACACTAACATCTCTTTGAAGGTTAGGAAGAATTTCTTCCAGTGTCCCAAGCAAATCTAAAAAATTAACATGAAATAATGTTACTTACATTATGTCTTCACAAAACCAGACAAAAAAAGTATTTTTTCCCTTAAAGTTCTACTTTTTATAATAGAAAGAGAAATTAAATTAAACTACATGCATACGATCAGATTCAATAGAATAACTGCAAACTGTAATGAAAATGTACTGAAAACAGTGTATAATGTGCTAAAAATACTGCTGATGCCACATAATCTGTCAACTAGCCCTCAAGGAAAAATTGTGAGCCTTAATTACTAACTCCTGCTTCCCACATGATTTTAGATAACCCTTATTCCTAAGACCAGAATGAAGTGTGGTTAAGCTTCAACTTCAAATAACCATGAAGAAATCCACTGAAGATGCAAGGCAAATGTATTCAAACAGGTAATTACAATGCAGGTTTCCCTGGACGCCCTCAACAGCAATCTCCCATTGAAAAGTATTTTTTTTCCAAAGTGCAGAAGTGACTAATTCAAAAACAAACACACACACAAACTATAAAATTTACTACATCATGTCTGAGTTTCACAGAATAGAAATATGATACAGGTCCATAGCTTATTCAGAGAGTGCCAAAGAACTATGTGGCTATTTATGTAGTGCTTTGAGTGTTTTAAAAACCGTAATGAATTTGACTTTGGGCACATCAGACAATTTTATTTTCTTATAATCACTAATTTCAGTTAATTCACTGAAAACCACTCCTTCTATTGGCCTTTATCTATATATAAATACAAATTTATTTTTACAAAATAAAAACAGGAGTCTAACTAAGATTTATTTTGTTGCCTTATCAGGAAAGAAATCAGAGAAATTCCTAGATTAAATAAAAAGAGAAAATACATATAGAGGACAATCCTTAAATAATACATTTGGTATTTATATTTCAAAGCATTTTTATATTGTCACTTTCTCAGAAGACTGTACACTCTTTAAATCCTAATCCAGGAAACAGAGCAAGAATAGAAGTAATATTGTTTTCAGTAGAACTCATTTACACTTAAGTGCCTTGATACATCTCAGTCTATGTAATTAATCTTGCAAATCTTCTTGTGGGCATAAATTTATGTTATTATCTCAGTTTTTATAGATGAATAAACAAACAAAACTGACATGACTCACAATGAAGCATCGCCAGAGCCAGCATTTGAAATCCAGATGTCAACTCCAAGTTCATTTCGCAAATATTAAATATGGATACCAAAAATGGAATGCATAAATTTTGCACCAAAATAACTGAAGATTTTTAATCTTTCATGAAACTTTCCTAACGACAGACTGCTGTATATATTTTAATGATAATCTGTATCACTGTTACAGACGTGTAGTCTACTATCATCAACTAAACATGTCTTACAAATCTAAAGCCTACAGAGTACAAGTTTTAAATATTCTATGAACATTGAGCAAACAGATCTGATGAAGTGTAACATTAAAATTTTTGTGTTCTTACTTCCTTGTATTGCAGAATGATTTCAAGAAGGAATCAAATGAATAATTTTAAAAATCTAAAAGATAGCTTCCTGTTTGAATCACTGGAGTACAGTCCCCTTCCATTATACACAACAATAAAATTAAAAAATGTGAATAAAAACCGTTAAGGACAATAGTATTAACTGCAGGAAACCTGATTACTGAATGTCATAGTTCATCAGCATATTAATTCTGTCTTGCAGTCCTAAACAGAATTATGGCATATTTTTCAGGCAATAAATAGGAAAATACAACAGTACTATTTCTATTCAGCTATCAATAAATGAAGTGTGACAGAATAACTACATACTTATTACCTTCTAATACTGATTTTTGTCTTCCTATTATGCATATATGTCTCTTAAATATACTAAGGATCATTTGTGTATGTGCAAGTTAGTCTGAGAACCTAGCAAAAGAAACAGAGATGTTAGAAGTTTCTGCTCTCAATACAGCATTCTCTGTAACTTGTTATTAATGCACTGGCTCCAACTACAACACCAGGAAAGGTGTTAAGGACTGCTAAGAACTTCTTGGTTCTTCCAGCTTTCAGTAATCGTTTGAACCAGACTCAGCTGTTTATCCAGGTAAAAAACATGATGTACAAATATTGAGGAAAAACTGCCCAGTAAAACTCACTATGAAGAATTATCCTGTGTAACTAAAGTGTAATTATAAATGAAATTTCACCTATTGTGCAAAAGGCCTGGCAAGAAAAAAAAAAAAAAAAAAACAAACCTCAATGAGTACAATGCTTTTTAAGTACCAGAGATACCAAAGGGATCATTGCAGCATTTCTTTATTTTTTGATAGGTAAATTAATTCCTTTTTTCATTTCCTTTAACGATTTTGCTTTTTACATTTTTGAAAGTGAAGATAAAACTGTATTAACTACCAACTCCTAACTTCTCTACAGAAGATATTTTTGTTTAGTACTGCATGACATGAAATCAAAGACTTTTCTAATCTTTTAATACTAAGAAGTTCTAAATAATATGTGGACCAAGTTCTTTATGCATTTGAGTAACCTGAAGTGCAAGTCTGCCAAAAAGGACTTACCTCTTCTTTTTCTCTTTCCTCCTTTTCTTACTTCAAAGCAAGAAAGATTGCAACTATTAATTTCAACCCTACAGACACAATCATTTAAGATTCAAGAATGACATGAGGACACAGCCCTCTTTTACTAGACTGAAACGTCTTTACCCAAAATAGCTAAGATCAATCTTCAAATTAAACATGCATACTGCTTATTGTTTCTCTGAACACTTACTCTTAGAACCTATGGCTTTGGGGGGTTTACTACTTTGAACTATAAAATGATTACACAACAGAATTTTTCTTCTGTGCTCAGGAATCTAGTACGTGGAACAATATGTGAACAGCTTGTAATTAAATGTTGTCTTGAAAGAAATGTCTTGGTAGATAGCAGAAAACAACAGAAACAATAATGATTTCTCGAATGAGAAAAAGGCAATTTTAAACAGCTATATTCAAAGTGCCAAAAACTGAAAGTTACTTTTGGAACACACAAGAGACGGGGTGTTTGAAGATAACTCTCAGTTACTAATGTATTTCCAAAGATTAGTTCTAATGATAGTCAATTAACATTTTGTTCCATTAGCATTTTGTTCCAAACAAACCTTCTGTGCCAGACTTTGTGTGTAGGACTCTCTAGTCTCTACATATCATCTTGTCTACCTGTCAGGAAGAAACAGCCCTCTTGGAAGAACTATTTCTAGAGGTACCTTGTATGTGAACTTTATCATATAGAAAAGTAATTACAGTAAAACAATTCAGCTATTTAAACTTGTGGTTTCTCTCAATTATTTTATTTTTTACACTATGAAAGTATGTTCAGGTTTTGGTTTACTTGTTCTGGAAGAAATGACTGCTTATATAAAGTTTGGCAAGTTCTGTATGTATTTACATAGTTTGTATACAAATATCCACTATTTGCTAATTATTTGGCTCCTACAAGGAAAAAAATATCTGGAATTGATCAAGATGGATATGTTTCTCCATTTTGTTTGCTTTTCTTTTCCTCTCACTTTTAAAGCATTTCATTATTCAACAAAAGTTTGTGAAACTGTTATATTATATTCACACAAATATGTAACTCAGTTACATCTTTTGAGAAAACAAGGGAAATACATTTTGAACTACCATTCCAGGCTTCAAGTTACACAAAGGATTTTTATGCTATTTTCTAGCAAAGAAACAATTCAGGCTGCTGGCAAGGACACAGTTCCACACTGATGAAAGGAATACACCAGATTATGAGATCAACTTGTACTGAACAGAAAGTTACTGAGAAAGAAAACGGTATGAAATGGTTCTTACATAACTTTGATGTGTACCCTGGCTGATATGTTCAGGAAGCTATGGCAAGTCCAAACTCTTCCCCACACTGTTTGGCCTCGGAGAATAATTGTTACTTGTACTTGATCCCCCAAGTGACTTGTTACACTCAGCACAGCTCCTCAGAGTCATAACAGAAAAGTCAGCTGTGGTTCAGGATTAGTGTTGGTATCTTGAAATGCCACCCAAGGCAGTAAAGGTAATAAAATGTAAACCACCTCATGAATCACATTTGGCCCTTTTTTCCACTCAAAGACTATATGGAACAAGACACAGACTAAGTAAGACCAAGTGATCAAAGGGACATGGTGTCTAATGGAGCAGGTAAGCATGTCTCCTACTGGTCTTCCATAGTTCCCTCGTCCTAAATGTTTAGGTCTTAACACCTTCTTCTTCCATACAGATGAGAAAAGGTGGTTTTGATTAAAATCTTTCTCTTTTTCTATCAGTGATAACATGAGAGGTGATACTTCTACTTGTACATAACACCATATGACCTTAATTTACAAATACCAAAAAATATTTACTGTCTTTCTCCAGGATGTATACATGCTTCTGTCTAGTTCAGAATACCCGCAGCAGCAGCAGAAAGCATTGCCAGTGCCTCAAGAGTAATGAATCATAGCCAGGAAGATGCTGTACAGCTGGGAAATGTACTTCTGTACAGAAATACAAAATCACAAGATGGCTGTGGATAGAAGGGACCTCTGAAGGTCATCTTGGTCCAATCCCCCTGCTCGAGCAGACTCATGTAGAGCAGGCTGCCCACACATGTCCATGTGGCATGTGCACTCTCTTAATAGCCTTTGTTATCAGGGCTGATGTAAATCAATCTCATGGAGTTTAGAATGCAATCCTTTAACAGCTGAATCCTTGAATCAGAAGCCGTTATAGCAATCTGGGGTGCCCTCCTGTGACCTGAAATCTTCAAAGCAAAAACACACTAGAAAAGTGCTAGCAAAGAAATTCCATTTGTGCATTTCTGGTGGGTCACTAGATTGTAAGTGTTGTTTAATATTACTTCTGTTACACACCAATAGATACAATTATACAAAAGATAGAAGCAAGACTTCGATATTTCCCAGAAAGGGCAGAGTGCCTTAGAAGACGTCTTCATTTTAAGCAGTACCTTACTAGTCTGTTTAACCACCAGTTTTGAAACAATTAAAGGTGGCATGATCTGGTAACAAACAATGAACACCTTTTGAAACTGGTCAGATTGCTGTTAGGATAAGGTAATGCTGGCTAGCTCATAAAGAGAGGAGCATACATGTTCTTTCTTTCTCTCTCTTTTACAAATTCCTCATTTACTTACAAGTTAGTTAATTACTGTTTCATTAAAAACACAGTTTTAAACTCCAACTTTTGAATCTCTTTCAAAAAACATTCCCCAGAATGGGAGTGGTGGTAGATAGTGTTTCTGGGAATGGAAGTGTGACAACGTTAACTAACAAATCAAAGCAAGAGCTAAATGCTTGGGAACACAGCAGACAAACGAAAGCAGTTAAAGAAAAAAACTCTCTCTGACACAAAGGCAAATTGAAATACTGCAAAGGAACAGAAAGACTAAATATTGGCAAATCACAGAAACTGTAATCACCTTTTATCCAGGGGCTGGATAAGAAGGAAAAAAAAGTTTAATAGATCATGCTAAACAAAAGAAGACTGCTATCATGGAAAAAATCAGCCTTTTAGAGAGAGCCATTTCATGTAAGAAACCAACAAGACAGAGAAATTTGGAAGATTTTATAACATATCTGAGGCTTAAGAATAAAACATTCAATTGCAGAATTCATAAAATACACTAAATCAAAATCAAACCCACAAAAGTACTACTGTAAGACTCATATTTAAATTTAGAAAAAGCAATCAAAGTATCAAAAAATTGTCAGACCAGAAGAAAGTCTGATTCCAGGTACTGAGGCAAAGACAAGATGAAACTAATTGGGTGGGGTTACCAAACCACAGTGTCTGAAAAATATGGAGGCACACAGCAAAAGTGAAGAGTACCCATCTGGCAAATGAGAATGATCTTACAAGAGGCAGTATGAAAAATGGACAAAGGCAATGGAAGAAAATGCAAGCATAAATAGTATCCAGCCTATTTGTACAGAGGTATCACATTTGCAAAAAAATAAAAGCATTTATGAAAATGACAAGAGGGACTTAAAAAAACTGCAGGATGCAATCATCTCACACAAAGGGAGGCTACAGCACCATTCTGAGAAGTGAAGATTTACCAATAAAGAATTATCTATGGGAACTGCTTCAGATAGCAGCCAAAAGTGGAAGGTTCCCTTCAGCACAAATGAAACCTGAATATTAAGTAAATTTAAATACAGGTTCCTGATTTAATGTGCCATTACAGACAAGAATTTCTAGAGAAAATTTGATCTTGCTGAGCACAGACAGTTAACAGTCAAATTGTTAAGGGATGATTTCTGCTGTGCTGCAGTCTATACATAAGATCAAAGGTCATCCAAAATACTTACAAATACAGTTTTGTTAACTCTTACAAGAAATAGAATTGCTGAGTCAGGCCTGTATTTGTCTGTGGAGGGTGAAAAACCTACATATTTTTGAAAATTAGAACTTCACTATCCAAAACAATCTTAGTTGCCAAAATTTATGCCTGACTATGGCAATGATAGATATTAGACCATGGGTTCATTGGTTTTAGTGTAAATGTTTTGAAAAAAGTATACTATATTCAAGATATTCCTGTGAAAATGGTGCCACAAGGGAAAAATGCACAAGAAAGTCATGCTTATTGATAAGGAAGAATCCCTTGAAACATGCACTAACACTGGACAAAAAGATAAGTGAATAGACCTCTGAGAATTATGTAACTGACTGTGTAACCTCAATGTTAAAGGCTGCTCTGCAATTTTTATAAACATTAGGGGGAAATCATTATTGATAATAATCAGGGACAATATATGTTTCTTTCAAGAGTGATAAAATATTTCTCCTTGACCACATTCAACCAGCAAGAAGTTCCATAACATTAATTCTATTCCTCAATCCATACACTCAAAACCACATATTCATGAGAAAGGACTAAACAAGATTATTTTAAGTAAGAAAGCAAAATGAAAAATTTTCAGTTCAGAAGCCTTGTTATCATGCGTTTGGATTATATTTAAATTAGTTTTTGTTTCGCCAGCTTGTTTTAATTACTAAGCATCTTAAACCAGCCTATCATATAGAATCAGAAAGACAAAGATTTATAATTAAAAATATGCAAAAGAAAAATCTTACATAAATTTTTGAAAGCACAAATTTGTAGCTGCAGAGAACAGATGGGACGAAATTCCACTGTTTAGCTGGCATGGATGCAAAACCCCATAACCTGTGTAACAGGAGTAAGTTGAGAAGCAAAAATAAGGTAAAGCAGACTTGAAACAATAGTTCTGGAGAGGCAGGACAACAATGATGTGCAATATTTTGAAATACTTCCCTCCACCCAAATGTCAAGGTTCTATGTTTTAGCATTGCAGGTTCACTTCCACTTGATGATAAATGCGGCGGCAAGTTTATGCTTTGGATCTGTCTAAAGTTACCTAAAGTCACCTCTATAATTGAAGCCCAGTTTGAGCATGCAATGTCCAGTATGCCTACACAAAGATTTTAAATTCTTTTGAAGCATTTAATAAAAAGGTAATACTCCAGAAAATTACACAACACACACTACCACCCCTATTTGAAGGCAGCAATTTCTTCTACAATCCAACCGCAGTAGTAAGCTGGTTATTATGAATCAACTTTCTATGTGCCATACTCTCAAAACTTTAGTTCCTGGAAAAGTATCATACCTTTGCAAACAGTTGAACAGCAGAGCTTGTACAGTGTGAGCTTAAGCCTTCTAATTTTGCAGTGGTTGAAAGATGAGGAGATAGTACAAGAGAATAAAGTACAGGACTTAAATAAGATTAAAGCTGACTATTTGAGAAGGAATAGAAAATTACTCTTAACAGGTAATTCTAGTATTTTCAAAGCCACACTAAGGAGCAGCTGAAACAATTAAGACACTTGGAACAGGCTGTACTTAGATGTTGAAAACTCTCCTGCAACGCACATTTTAAAGAAGAGGTTAACTTGGATGTCCCCAAAGCATGGATATACTTGAGGCTAAAGCTTTATAACCTCTTGAAGCTCCTTCCAGCCCTGGATTTCTTTTATTCCAAGAACATCTGAAAATCAGCTTTCAATAAAGGAGCTGGAGGTACAGACAAGTGGTAAGATATGGCATTAAAAGCTTTGGACGTAGGAATGAGGCATACACCCACCTGCTCCCACAACCAGTACCTTGGGCCCACAGCTACTGACACAGTGCAGGAGAGATCTCAGGCGGACATTGAAGTTGAGGAACGCCACCACACAGCCCAGCTTGGCCAGTCCGAACCACACGTGGATGAAGTCCGGCTCGTTGCCCATCAGCAAGGCCACTGTGTCTCCCTTCTTCAGAGCCTCGTGCTGCAGGAAGACCTGTGCTATCCTGTTACTCCTCCGGTCCACATCCCTGTAGGTGTGAACCGTCCCTTCGTAGATGAGGAACGGCTTGTGGGGCTGCTTCTCCGCCAGCTTCACAAACTTGTCCAGGACGGTGACAACCCTCCCTTGCAGCCGGTACATCTCCACTCTGAGCCCATAGGTCAACACTTTGAGCAGATACCTCAGGTCGGCCCAGAAGTACGGGAAGAGGAGTTTCTGGACGAAGTGCAAGGAAAGCATCCCTACGGCAGCCCCCGGCACCCACGAGGGCGGCACTGGGAGCGGGTAAAGGTCGTCCCAGTCACGCATCTCCCCGCAGCCCCGGGCACACGGCCGGGCAGGGCGGAGGCGGGCGCCGGCACGGGCTGAGGCTCCTTCGCCCTCTGCGCCTCCGCAGCGGGACGGCCGCGGCAGTCCCCGGTCCGGGCAGGGGCAGCCGAGCTCCGGCGGCCGCGGCAGTCCCCGGTCCGGGCAGGGGCAGCCGAGCTCCGGCGGCCGCGGCACCGCCCGGCTCAGCCCCGGCACGGCTCAGCCCCGGCACGGCTCAGCCTCCCACACGTGCGGGGCGGGCGAGGCGGGAGCTGCTGCGCCCCCCGCGCTCGGCCGGGGCCGGAGCCCTCCCGTCTGCCGCTTGGGCCCGGGACTCACGGACAGCCGAGGAGGAGCCGCTGCCGCTGCCGCTGCTGCCGCTGCTGCTGCCGCTGCTGCCGGCGGGGCGGCGGCGGCCGCGCCCTGGGCCGGTTGCATAAGGCGCGCTGAGCCGCCTCACGCCCGCCCCGGCGGCCGCAGCCCGGGTTGGCTCCCGCGAAAGGCGGCGGCGGCAGCGCAGGAAGCCTCGCCCCGGGACGGGAGGGCGGTGGGAGGCGCCGGCGGGACAGGTGGCCCGGCCGGTCCCGCCCCGCGGTGTGGGCTCCGTGTCCGCGCCCGTCTCCGCGGGCGGCGCGGGCAGCCCTCGCACAGGGGCGGCCCCGGCACCGCGGGGACAGCAGTGCTGCACCCAGCCCGGCGCCGCCGTGGGCCGGCGGCCTCTGCGAATTGCGCCTTTGTGCTGAAGGGATGCCGCCGGCAAGAACTAGGCACGTTTGGGCACTGTGCTGGTCCTGCCGCTGCTGCTGAGCTCTGTGACCCCCAGTACTTCAACACACTGCCATCCTGAGGCATCCCCTGCCTTGCCCTTGGGAATACACATGCTTCCCAAGTGTTTTATTGCAGCTGAGTCTGGAGTTATGTGGATCCCGATATATATGGAGTGACATATATTCTGCCCTTGGGTTGATCACGAGCAATTTGAATTCATGAGTCCAGTACATCATTACCAAAAGAAAAAAAAAAAGCCACCAAAAAATCGGAAGGTACTTACTTATTTTAAAACTGCAGACCAGAGTAAATGTCTTGTTGTTTTTTGGGGTTTTTTGTTTTGTTTTTTTTTAACAGGCTATGAGTGTACTTTTGAATAGTTGAATTTTCTAGAGTAGTCAGACCATAAGTACTGGTAGTTTACAGCATGAACTCTGCCGTCTGCCTGTTATCAGTATCCCTCCACCTCACATACTGAGCTAGAGCCTCAGTGTTATTTTGTGCTCCAGAGTGTTGCTGCAATGTCTGAAAAGATGTATTACTTATTAATCTGATTGGCACTTGATATTCAAGTCTTTTTGGTCCCCAAGATGGTATGTCTTAATTGTGAAGTCTGAAAGCTGACAGTGTAGCTTTGTTTCCATTGCCTTCCTCAGATACCAAGCCAGCCCTCTGTGTCATTTGCGCACTTTGAAGTCAGTGAGGAATGTGGACATCTTTGGACAAAGAAGAAATTCATATACCAAGGGATACTTCTTCCAGGCTCATCTTGAATTTTGAATTTTGGGGATAGTGTGGAGAGATTCCCATGACTGGAGGGATATGCTGACCTTCTTCTTGAGATTGTCTAGCACAAGTGTTTGTGGAACCCTAAACAGAATAGTAAAGCCTGAACAGTAAAAAACAATTCATCAGTCAGTTCTTTCTGGAATCCTTTACTAAAACCAAGCAATGTGTCACAATTTCTGCTCTGCAGCTCTTCCAGCCACTGCTTCTGTTTTTGCCATCAGAACAGAACAGATATGACTGATCTTTTCTTCTCCAAAACAACTATCTGATACTCCATTCATCCAGTCTCCATCTAGCCTATTGGCCCTGTCTTCAGCTCTGCTAAACCCCCAGCCATTCTCCTTTGCTACCAGTCTATAGTTTCTTCCTCTCCTCAGCTCTCCTCGCTTCCTCTCCCCTCCTTCCCTTCTCCCCTCCTCTCCTCCTTTTCCCTTTTTTGCTCCTGCTCTGATTATCAGGCACTGTTTCAGCCCATAAACCATCCTATACTACATAGGTGTCAGTGAGGTGTGAACGGAACATTCATGCGTGAGGAAGTAACAGCTGCAAAAGAGCTGGAAAGATGATCTGTACTGATAATGAAGTATAAGAAA
>JAWWTY010000088.1:30329755-30341778 GCA_035222235.1 Margarornis squamiger | reverse complement strand
GAAAATAGTGCACTTTCCAGACAATCAGATTGAGGAATGTATTGTTTCTGGCAAGCCCAGGAGTCTCATATCCTGACACAGCACAAATGACTCATGAAGGGACAAATCTGCCCTCTCACCAGAGGAGGATGACACCAAGGTTGCAGCATGTCATACATGCAATTACTCTCCTATTTACCCAATAGGTGACAGGAAAACAAGGAACTAATAAAGATCTCAGATGTAATTTAAATGCTGCAAAAGGATTCCTCAAATTTGCAAGTTATTACCAGGAGACTTTCCCCTCCACATCAAATGTCATACAAACTTCTGTTCTAGAAACTCAAAAACTTAAAAATTGCTCTCAATCAGGGTACACATTGCCTTCCTCAATGTTTGAAGAAATGACTGCAGAAAGATAATAACAGAAAAAATAGATCTTCGATTTCTTGGGCTTCTTGTCATCTGCATCCTGCAGTTGAAGAATTGGTAGTTTATTGCCAAGAGAAAAGACTTGATTCATCTAGAGCTTTTGAAGATATATTTCCACCACAAAAAGAGGAAAAGTTCAGCTTATTCAGGTTTTTCCTGCCCTTGAAACTCAGGAATAAAGGACTCAGTCCAAAGCTCAGCTTCATGCTCATTCCTTCATGTCACTTGACAAAACCTTTTAACTCTTGACTTAGAACCTTAAGAATCACATGATCTGTTTTTCCTGTGACTCCATATGCACTAAGAATTGAATGAGAGGATCAGGAAATCAGTGGGCTGAGGCATTGACAAACATATTAAGAAGTGGCAGGCAACAGTTTCTCACACTGCTTTTCATAACTAAGAATGCTTCTTGCCACTGGGACACATCTTTTTTAGGTCCCTGTATAGTCAAACTGTTAAATCATGCATGGTCTTTGTCAGCTCCAAGTGTAGACACAATCAGTTTACCTCAAAACTCTATGTCTTTTGCTAATTTTTGCCACTAATCACTATTATTTATTAAGATTTTAATCTAAGCTAACTCATTTGGCTTTGTGCCAAAGGAATGAAGGAGACCAGACCCTTGAAGAGTTGAATTGTATTCACCACTGGCTCTAGTATTGTTATTTTCTGTTTTACCACTAAGACCAAGGCCTGATTAGGTTAAAAGTATACAGACACGGCTTTGCTATATGAACACTGACTGACCATCCATTGAAAACAAGTTCAAGGCAATTAAATAGTGTACAACTAGATTATGAGTATATTTAATGGCTCCATATAGGCAACACCATCAGTAGGATAACCATTTTTAGTGATACTCTAGTGTTTCTTACTTGAAAAGTGCAGTATATATATTTTATCCTGCATAGGTGTACATTTACAGGAGGACAAAAGTATTTAGTTTTTCAGGTGGTAAGAATCACTTCTTCCAGAAATACATTCTGTAAGAATATAGAGTTCTAGCTTGCATTTCTTAGGTGAGGGTAACTTAATGGGCCAGTGTTTTAATTTTTTTTAAAACAAATAAGTAAATTAAGTGTGGCATGAACCTGTGCTTAACATAAAAAATCCCACTGTAGTTATTTGGTTGACTAGAGTTTGGCATTGTTAACTGCTACATAAATGTGCATAAATAAAGAATAAAGGGAAAGGCTGTAACTTTGGAAGATGTATACTGATATGAAAGAAGACAGAGGTTGAAAGATACTCTTGTTTGCAAAGATTGCTTTGAAGAAGGCAGAGAGGCAGCAGAAGAGAAGGCAGGTGAGGTCTATGCAAAGCTCTGGATTGTATGGATGAGAGTGAAAGCAAAAGTAATAGGTGGTTTATGGGGCACCAAACGAAGATAAATGGAGAATGGCTTACAGACAAGAGAGATGCATTTTAAATATACTGTGTTGTGAGCTAAAAATCAGTCAGGCAAAATTGCATTTACTGAGGTGACTAATGACTAGCATGTCACCAAAGACATGTAATGGAAACACAATTTTGTGCTTTAGATGTTATCAGTACTGCTAATCTCCAAGAACTGAAATTATGAGAAAGATCCTAATATAAAGACTCTGGTATTCTGAAACACTTAGTTTCCAAGAGAAATTATGGGTTTCTGGTCTCTGAATTGTTCCTGTTCCTCTTAACTATGCACAGAAATTATATCAATCCTCTCTACTCAGTATCTATGTTTATTTAAAAAGTTAACATTAATTTACTTCTTGTATCTTCCTGAAGGAAGGCAGGAAATTTCTCGAATGTATGAGTTGTTTTTTAATAATTTTTTGATTTATTATAAAAATTGATAAGATGAGGCAAGAAATTTCAATAGGCAATGAAATAATCACAAAATTCAAGTGAAGCCATTGACAAATTGGATTCTGCCTGTGTCAGAATTCTTCTGGGTGATTTAGTCAAGCAATATGCACAGTCTTAGACTTTAAGGCCCTCTTAGACTCTTGATTTGGTGCTTACACAAACAACTGTAGATTAGGGTTAAGGGATACGCAGCTTGTATGCTATGCTAAGTGGAATGATGAAAAAACGAACCCTTAAAAATTACCAGACACCTTTCACTAATTTTTCTGAGTCAGATTCATCTCCTAGGTGTGTGTAGGGTAGATGAGAGCCTACATGTGAGTGTTGGTTATAATAGGATCTTGCACCAAAGAAGGCTAAATATGACTGAGGAAATTTTTGGTTGCTCATCTGATCAAATGCTGCTGTCTAACTAGGGATGAGGTGAATTATTTTCTCGAATTACCTGACAGCATCTCAGCTCTAATGGCTAAATATGGCTTATACTCAGACATTGTCTGTATGTTGGGCTTGAATCTGTTTCCTCTGACTAGGTATCTAGTGCTGTTCTAGATTCCTTGGCAATATATGTGCTTGCCTGACTTTTAGTGCCTTGTGCAGAAGTTGCTGAACTTTTGAGTTGTGGTTACTAGTCCCAAGTAGCCCTTGCATGCTTCAGTTTAGGCAGCTGATCTAGCCACTAAAGTTAGGAGATGGGTTAAGTTAGATAAATTTGCCTTCAATATTTTAGCTCTCTTCAGTTTCAGTTTTTAACCCAAAGGAAATATATGCACATTTTTTTTCTTTTTTTTTTTTTAAGTAACCAGCATAGAATTTGAATGGCTCACAAAGATATTAACACATTTTTTCTTGTTAACTAGTTGATATCAGTAGTGAAGATAAAATTGTCTGCATGCATGGGTCATTGAGGGTAACAAACTACTGAACTGTTGTTAAGGGAACATGAGCTGTGATGTGCATTGAATAAGGCAATGGTTGTATGGGAAAAATGTATGTTATTATAAGATTAGAATTACTAACGTAGCATATACTTGCAAGTGGTAAATCCAGATTGTAACGAAACTTGAATTAAAACTATTCCAAAGGTTAAATTGAAAAAAAAAAAAAAAACCTATAGAAAATTTATTTATATAAAATGTAGTAATATTTGGGTTTAAGTGAATAAAACCCCATAAGTACAGCAAGAAGTATACCTGTTCATCGGCTTCCTGTTAAATGTCATAAGCTGGAATCTATTTTAATTTTGACATTATGTAGAACTCATAGACTCATACTGTAGACAAACTACTGAGCCCTGAATTATTTAGTACATTGTAATTATTCTGCTCAGTTTCCCTTCAACAGAAACATTTTAATGCCTGAGGGTATGCTATGACGCAGTAATGAAATATAAAGAAGTTTAATTTTCTACTGGTGGAATTCAGATGTAAGATTTTTTTTTAAATATGGTTAGAGAAAATAAAGCATTTCCCTGTAACAATGTCTCAGTATTGCAAGAAAATACACAGCAATTGCAGAAGTGCTTCTGTAATGTAAAATTTGTAGATTTGTTGTTATTATTTTGATACCTTATGCCTTTTAATACCCAGATAAGACAACATGGTGCTGTGTATATATTGTTATTGAAACTGAACCAGGGTAATATGCCTAAGGGAATTTGCTTGTACTATTTTAGTGGCATAAGCATCAACAAAGTAAATTACTTTTTTTTTTTTTAGGGGAAGGAAAGTTGTTTTAAATAAGATACTTTAGATGTATGGAATTTTTGGGGTTTGGTTTGGTAGTTGGTTTTTGTTTGTTTTTTTTTCCCCACAAGGAAAATAATAGCATAAATTCTGAAGTGTTAGCCAATTTCCATAATTTTAAAGTATTGAACTTTCATCTGGAATAGAAGTTTTGAATTTTAGAATAGAATGAAACATAAATTCCTAGAAGAAAAAAAGTGTCTATGACTTAAAAATAGAGAACTGGCTTCTCAGATTGTCAGAATGCTGTAATATGAAAAAGGAAGAAAAGAGCATCCTATTCTGAATATTATGATGCAGATTGTCCCCCGTATTGAATTCTTCCTTTTCTATATTTAAAAAAAAAAATAGAAACTTATAGTCCAAACAATCTATGTAAAAATAAAAATACTTCGAAAATGCAATTTCCAGATCTTCACATCTCTCTCATTCCACTCCCATTACAGTAAAATAATAATTTCTAAGTAATTGTGTCTGTTGATTTCTGAAGGTTAACTGTGAAACTTCCATTTTAACAAAGTCTAAAATCTTAAATCTAAAACTAGACAAGTAATAAGCAAACCAGGATTTGATGTCTGAATGCCCAGTAAGCAAGTCATAATGCTGAAATAGCTGCACAAAATAAACTCTTGACTAATAATGACCCATGGGGATTTGGGTAATGAGAAGTGTAAACATACTAGAGTTATTGCAGGGACCTGAGGAGACACAGCCTGAAGTTGTTGTGGCATGGACTGAACATTGTGGAAGTTTTTGCCATCCGAAAAATTTTAATATTCGAATCAATAGGAAAGTAAAATTAACTTTTGTAATATTTTTGAATGCTTCTTTATTCTGTAGTTCCGTGGGGACATTAATTGAAATACTTACATTACATGAAGTGTCTTGTCTGAAGTCATTAACTACAGCATGTCAACACTACAGACGTGTCAACCTTTCAAAGGTGTAGAGAAATATCATCTCTGAAAGATGGAATTTTTTTAACAGAAAGCTCTACTATTAATGCAATAGAACATTTAAATACCCACTTCATTGTTTCTTTTAGTTAGCTTTGAATAAGCTCTAGGGATAAAATTGTAGTTTTGCCTGAATTCATGAAACTGTGTTCACACAGTAGGAGCCATATGCTTTATATATAATGCCAATGCATTAGTGCCCCAGTAAAATTTAGGCGTAAGCTTCCAGAAAAGCATATGAAAATATTCAGATTTTCTCTCTCCTAGAACAACTTTGTTGACTGCTGATGGAATAAGCTCACAACAATGAGTCTTTTGGTGCTGAAAAGATGGAGTTGTGGTTCAGTCTTACTGTCATCCTGAAGTGATCTGAATTAAGAACCAATAGTAACCTACCAGTTATGCATTTTAAAGGAAATAATTATATGGAAGAATTTCACATTTTAGTCTGATAGACTCAAACCATTGTTTTTTATTTTATTCACAACACAGCTCCTGCCTTCCTT
Source organism: Margarornis squamiger (assembly GCA_035222235.1). Taxonomy (NCBI): domain Eukaryota; kingdom Metazoa; phylum Chordata; class Aves; order Passeriformes; family Furnariidae; genus Margarornis; species Margarornis squamiger. Next base: position 30,336,306 of record JAWWTY010000088.1, on the reverse strand, counting down.
GTTCAGTATAGAATGTGGCACTGACCTGTCAAAGGGATGCATACTTTACTTGGTTCTTAAGGATAGGTAATCATTTGTAGAGAAAGAGCAAAACCAGCTCTGAAATAAGAGTCAGATGAAGATTTGAATCTGAATATAAATCCCTTATAGAGGATATTCTGGTGCAGTCTCAGGTGTAAGGTAAACAACACTACTAAATCTTGAAAGCATATGAAAACCCCAGACAGGACACAAACTGAATAGAGGGGGAACTTCTTCTTAATATGAAGTACCATCATTTTCACATTCTTTAAGTAGGTATTTTGTTGACCACTATTTTAACAACTCATGTTATGGGTGATTTGAAAGTACCTAAAATTTTCCTTAAAGTTCTACACCTTATTTTTTATTTATATTCTTACAATTGGTTTTCTAAATTACACTGCAGCGTATAGTATTCCAATTTTATTTTTAAGATATGTCAAATAATGAAATCGTACTTTCATACAATCTTACCTTAACTTGGAATAGGGTAACATAGGAGTCTACCAGAAATCTTGCAGTGATTGTCAGGGAAATTTGCTGACATGTTGGCCTCTGTCAAAGCAGTATGGAGCACATGAGGCATGAAGATCTTAAGCAAAACTTCAACAATGTGTAAATGGAACAAACTGGCTCTAAGAAGTCATATCTGAGCTAGATGCCTACAATTTGGATTGCTTTCTTCTGCTCTGTGGTTGTTTGCTGGGGAGACCAATGTTAATTTAAAAGAAAAATTTTTAATAGCATCTTTCAGATCTGGATGTTTGGAATAACTACGAGTTGGAACTATTTAGTCTTTTTATTATCCTGTTGAATTTCTAGGTGAAAGAGCTGCCATAATTATGCTTCAAAGGATTAGAACTGGGTGTTTGCCTTCTGTGCCTGCAGGCATGCATAAAATAGTTTTCAACTTGCCTGTTTTCCAAGCCTTCATGTTTTCATCACACAGTTAAACAGTATGCCAGAGAACATCTGACCCATATTTGTGCTTTCATTATTTTGTGCTTTGATAGCTTTAGAAATTTCATCTGATGACTGTGATGATAGTATTATCAATGTTAGCTGATACAATAGATCATTCCTGTGGGCTCCTCTTGCTAGAAGTACTTGCCTGTGTTTGTACTCCCATTTCTGATACAATCTATGTTTAAAAAACTTCTTCTGTATGTCTTCTATACAGAACAACACTTCCAGAAATACTTTGTCATCTGGTATAACTGGGCTGTATGCAAAAAAACCTGACTTCTTTAAATTCAGTACCAAAACTCTTGCTCATTTTCTTAGCTTTCTCCTCACACAAACCTTTTCTGTTGTATGGAAATGAAGAGAGGAAATTACTTGGGAAAGCCCAAAAAGCAACGTACACCAGGCAAGGCAGAGAAGAATCTTATGTACTTAAGAGATACAGGTACTTGTACTTTCCTGCACATGTTTGGACATTACTGAATTCTGAAACCACAGTCATTTTGTGGTGCAAGAGACTCATTCCTCAAGCATCTTCTATCTAGATGCTGGTGAGTGTGATTGTAAATCAAATTATTCTTGTATTAAGTCTCCTGGATTGAGTTGCTGTGTTTTTGTACAGCTAATAACACTTTCTGGCACATTCGAATTTTGCTTGCTTGAAGCAATGTTTGACATGCTCTTTGTTCTCCCCTTTTTTCCTGGTATTCCCCTTCTTCAAGGGAAGCAGCTTACTTTTAGAGATAACAAACTCCCACTTCATATTCCTGTGGCTCCATTTCACAAAGTCAGTGTCACCAAGCAGCAACTGCAGAACTACTCAGCAAGCTGGGGAACAAAACAGGTGCTGAGAATGCTCCCAGCACAGGCAGCAGTACCCTCCCTGAACAGAGGGCAGTCTTGCTGCACCTGAACACACTGAGGCCTGGGGTACTTATATATATATATGTATTTATATATGTATGTATGTATTTATATATATATATATATGTATGCATACACGCACGTATATAACTGGGCTTTCAACAGACCCAGACAAGGCTTGGTAATGAATCAGGCTCAGGATCCATCCAGTCACTCCAGGTGGGAGAGAAGAGCAGAGGTAGGACTAGAGACAAGAGTATGGCAAGGTCCATCCACAGAGCAGGACAACTCAGGTCAGGTAAGAATGGCTCCCAGCTTTTATCTTAAATAGACCTTTTGGAGCCTTTGGGTAGAGGGGAGGAGATCCCAAGTGACTGTTGTTCAGGGCCATTAGGGTGAATTTATCTCACCGCGTGGTATTTGATTCTCACAGATTGTCTAAGAAGCTGTAATGCACTCTGATTCCAGCTGGCTCATGTCTTCATCAGTTTTCTGAAAAATGTTCCTGAAAAAATTCTTTTATGTTCCTTCAGGTAACTTGTCATATGAACTGCAGAATGAGATCTGTCATATTCAATCACCTTAACTGACAAACCTCATGAGGTTAATACAGAACAAATGTGGGAAAAAAGTTAATGAGGAACAAATAAGGTGACTCAATTGGATATTGTAATATCATTAACTTCACATTTATTTGATAAAGTCACTTCTATGTCTGAGGTAAATATCTTTTGTATGTGTCATTTTATAGTGTTTTTAAGCTGTAAGCTATGAACATTTCAGACAAATTGGCCATTTTCTTAATTTCTAACTGCCTGGGGTGTGTCTACGTTATTAAGTGGTTATCTTAAAAATGTGGAGGTAAGTGTGTAGGCACCTTCAAATACTAGCCTGGTAATAAAAGAAGAAAGAAAGTGGTAACCACAAGGCAAGTACAGACATTTTTAAAATCAACAGTATGTGAGTAAACAGCTATGCTTTTGCTTCCGAAAGGGATTCTCTTGCCAAAAACTTCATCTGGATAGAGTTTAATAACTTTCTATTCCTATATGAATGATCTTATTGCAAAATGTAACTTTCTTGCCAGAGTGTTGAAAAAAAACATTTCCAAGGATATGTCTGTGTGCAGGGGCCTTTTTTAAAAAAAAAAAAAAAGAAAGATTTGGTGAAATCTACATTAGTAACCTGTGTTTGACTCAGTCACCTAATAATTTGCCTATTGGCTATTTCCAGCTTCACAGTCCTGTCTCAACAGTATTAACAGACCCTCTGCAGACCCCCAAACAGCTGTCAATGAAGTTCTAACACATGCCAAGGTAATCACACTTTGTCTTTTCTCAGCTAGTACACTGTCTGCTCGGGTGCCACTGTGTTGACAGCACTGAAAATGGCTTTAACATGAGGCAGTCAGCTCCACTTCCCTCTGAAAGCAAAAAGAATTTCCAAAAGCTTTCACAAGGTCAGCTGACCGTGGAACAATGTACAAAGATGACCAGCCAACATGTTTTGACTGCAGTAATTTGCTGTTAGTATCTCTTCCTACATTTCCATCTGTCTGTAAACCATAATAACTGAAAACTAACAGCTCAGGGAAAAGCGTTTATGATTTGCTTTTGAAATCGCTACAGAAGGTGGGAAAGTTTTTGCCTGATCACCTTGTGTAATGAACAGAACAGAGAATTGCCTAGCTGGAGCAAGAAAAAAAACACAAACTGAAGTTTCACATTTGTCACATTTGACTGCAGCACTGGCTGAGGTATGGACAGTAAGTCCCTTCTGTCATGCACTCTCTTAGTAGTTCGATAAAAACTTCTCACTCTGTTAAAACAGCAAGAGTTTGGCAGTTTTTGATTTTTTTTTACCCCAGTCTTTTTCTGACCATGGGGGCAAGAAACTACAAGAATGTACATAGGGGAAGGGGCAGTAGGAAGAATAGAGAGGCCAAGGATATGCTACACATCCTGTCCCTTTTCCTGACCCCTGTCCCTCATCATTATGCTGCTTTTCAAAGGCTGGGTTCTTTGCATTGTGAGAAGTCAAGGAAGTGCAGTGTGGTAAGGAGAGAAGCAACATGCCACAGTTATGTTGTGAGACCTGGTAGTTTTTTCCAACTTTCATACTGATTATTTGTTTTCTTGAAGCTAAAGTTCAGCAGTCTTTCCTATGCCTATATATTTCAGAAATATTTTTTTTTATCAATTTTTCTGCGGGGTTTTAACACCTTTTTATTCATCTTGGGCTCTTACTTTTGAAAGTAAAATATTTAAGTCTAGAAGTTGCTAAAAATCCTTTTCTGCAGGAGTGTTGAGTTTACCCACAATTTGGTTACTCCTTCCTTCTTTGTTATTATTTAATAACAAAATTATTCAGTTTGCATACTTTGCTAATATCATATGCAGAAACTACTGGTTAGTGAATCCATAGTAATTTTTAGTAAAAATTCAATAATAATCTCCTTGAAGTTTCAAAAACCGATCAGAAAAATTATGAGTGAAGTATTGCTAAATATAATCTAGGTAAAGGATCAGGCATTTAATAGACTTCTCTATTAAGGGTTCCACAATCAAAAGTTCTGTTACTTTTAAACTGTTTTTCAACACAGAACATAAACAATTCTTAAAAAAGTATTCTTGGTTGAAATACTGCTGCATATGTAGAAGACCAATTTGACAGGCCTGGGACAGGGAGATTCCAACATTTACTGTCTCTAACATTCAAAAGCAGGATATTCCACATATTGTTATCCCTTTCAGGTCTCTCACAGATTCCACTGTAAGGCTGTGTAGTATCTCTGTCTCTGAAAGTCTTTATTATCTTTGGCACGTTGTTGTTGCTCTTCTTTCTGAAAATTGTCTCAGGCTTCAAGGCACACTATGGAAGGATTATGGTTTTTTATAATGGAAGTGGTACTTGTGTTAAGATTATCCAAATCAGTTCATTTTTAGTGCGTCCTTGCTTTATACATTATATATCATATATCTATTCTATATATTGTCTATCTTGTAATGATATCTCTATGATTTTTGGCTCAAGATGGAAAGACTCCTAGTTTACTGACATTTTTCTCCATTATTGTTTTCTTATTTTCATGATCTCCTCATTGAGGTCACTAGACTATCCTATAATTTTGACTTTCATTTTCTTTATGTTCTAAAGCAAAAGTACAGAGGTTTTCAGAGAAGGATTCTCTATACTGTAATTGACATAAAATGCATATGTGGCATTGTTCAAATTTATGTGGCAGTGTAGATGTCCGCTTAACAGGAAGTAAAAAGTATGTAGAAAAATAATCTTCCATACAAAGTGAGAATTTTGTATCACCTGTTTTGTACAAATAAATAACAGCAGTTCTTCTTAGTGTAGGAACTTTCATACTGCTAATTCTTGCAATTCCATTTATAATTTAAAGTCAGTTGTGAACTGTAGCATATTATGTGTCTTAGAATAAGAAGCAGGCTATGCTGGAAATTGTTTTAGAACATAATCTACATTTCTTCAGCACTTCTATTTCAAGAGCTACAACTGCCACTATATGTAGAAATGTATGAGCTCTAAGATGCAGACAAAAGAAAAGTACTAGTGCCAGTTAATAAGTGGGTCCGTAATTTCATTTGGCAATTGTTACTAAGATAATGGTCCAGACAAATATTGAAATAAGTTTACTTATTTTGGAAGAACTTCTAAAATTTATGACAGTGTTGCTTTCAGAAAGTCACTGTTTTGGGCAAATTTTTTGATTCTTATGTGAAGGATAAATGAATATGACAATATATCCGTGTAGTAAAAAAGCAGTAGAGGCCATTTTATTATCAGAATTCTGGTACTTAAAACACTATGATTTACTTTATAAACATTTTACTCCACTCATTAGTCCACCTTCCAGGGGGATCTAGTTTAAAAATAACTGTATATGTAGTTATTTAAAACAAAGCATGCCCATGGTTTAATTTAAATATACTCCTTCAAGGTTTTGATAGACGTCTTTGGTAAGCTACATTGAATTTGATAAAATTCAAGTAAATACGCAAAGCAAAACCAGAAAACTCAAGCAAAACCAACAAAAACATGTTAAAACAAACACTAAAGCAAACAGTAGCCAACTGTAGTATTTAAAATAATGCCATGGTTTTCAATTATTGAGACAGGTGTTCAGTCCACAAACCAAGAAACATGGAACAGTTTGAAACTCATATTTATCCTTCCCTTTGGCTTGAGGGGTTTTGGAATCTTGATTTATCTGTAGGACCTCTGAAGACAACAAAAATATGATTCTTGAATAGAAGTTACAGTAAAGTAAAGCAGTATCAAAAGCTTTACTTTGAAGAATTTTTCTTTATGTCCATTTGGGATTAGCTTATCTTTCCTGTAATTAAGGGAAGATGATCCCTCATCTTGGAACTTTTATTTCTCTCATTTGTACTATTTCAGTGTGTTTAGGTATCAACAGGTCAGAATACCTGGACTGAAGACACTAACATATTTCCAGAAAATCTGAGTTTCCTTTAGTTTTCCTTTTGGTTAAACCGAGGTTTAAACATGATGCATGTCATAAAATGTGCCTTATTAGTTTCAAAAGAGCAGTTTTGGTTTGTTTGATTTGGTTTGGTGTTTTTTTTTTTTAATATGACAAAAAGGATCCTTTTAGATTTTTTTCCTTTCCAATATAAATACAGTTTTCTGCTCTAAGATACAATTTTTTTCTT
>JAWWTY010000088.1:30308734-30329655 GCA_035222235.1 Margarornis squamiger | reverse complement strand
TAAGCTTTTGAAATAATCTCTATGTGTGTTGTTTTTGAGTCAAAATAGTGCATTTTTTGTAATGCACCAACAGTTACAGAATTCTCTCATTTTTATTTCTGTAACTGTTCTTTTAATTAAAACTCTTATTTGTAGAAAACTTTGAAATACGTCCAACTTGTTTGACATGTGTAAAAATTTTATAGTTAATCTAGTTCTATCAAAGAAAACAGACAAAAAGGTGCTTTTAGGCAAAAGGAAACACTGCTAATGTCAGACAAAATTAGCAGTGCCACATAAAACCACTGGGATATTTTAAAATCAGCACATAGAGCGGGAATTAGAATACCATGCATCTCCTCAGTTGCCCCTAAACCTTTATGACATTAGCCTGCTTTCTGACTGTTTACCTACTTGAGTCCTGGGGCTCCTGCACTGCCTAATATCTCCACAGGTTAAAAACTTCTCAGGTTTTCAGGTTCCTATGCTGCTTAGCCATCAAGACTTCAGATATTTGTGGCTGGATATTAAGAAAGTTCAACTTTGATTTCTCCCAGGAGAGTAAGTGGGAGGACTGGTTTTCCTTTTAAAGCCTCCCCTCCCTTATGTAATATTCTTTATTTGAGTTGATTTCCCAGCAAATATTTTGAATATTTAGCTTGCTTTTCAACTCAAAGAAAGAACAGATTTATTTATAAGTGGGGAAGGCTCATGAGCAAGTCAAATCATGTACAGGAAAAGTAGAATGATGAATTTGTGTTGGTACACATCAGCCCAAATACAAGGACTCTGGAGGCTGGAGAACTGTTCTCTGCATGACACCAACTTGGGGCGGAGCCTTGATGTTAGGAAACTTATTCAGCTGCTGAGTGGAACAGACTGCAGAACCTGATCATCACTGAGGTGTTATATTTTTAAAATGATCAGTGGCAATAACAAGCTCCAAATCTCAAAAGTACAAATCTTAAAAGTTTCTTTATAAAAATGGCAAAACATGTCTTTGCTGAATAGTTTGCTTACATTCAAATCATGGCTATCTCTTTCTGTCCTTCTTACTAATGCATAAGCTTAATCCAAGGCTGAAGCAAGCCAAAATAGACTGAATCACTTGTGTTATGTATATATACCTCTGTGTAAATACAGCCGTAGCATATATATCAAGATATTAAGGAACTTATTTCTGAATGTCTTTCCAGAGGTTATTTGTGCTTCTTGCATGGCAAAAGCATGTAAGCACCATCCTCTTTCTTCAGATCTTAAAAGAAGAGGCAGCACTGTCCGCAAATAAAAGTCCTTGGATCCTTGCAGCTAAAAGTCTTCCAGGTTTTCATTAAAGAAATTATTGATGAATTTATTTATTTATATTGCTTTATTTATTGTTGAAATCATTAACATGTTAAGGATTTTTTTGTCTGTCACAGAACCTTTTTTCCTATTGCCAGAAATACCATGGGTTGCATATAAAATATTCAGTCCCTCAATTTCTTTACAGCTCTATTTATTTGATAGGTTACTGTTGTTTCACACCCATCTGTGAAATAAATCATATATTTAAAGCTTTTCAGTACTAAAAATCCTTATTACAATATTTGAAATTAATTTTTACAATGGTGATTTGACTCTGTTTTAAACACTAAGTTTCATCTATTTCAATTTATGGCTGTTGTACAGTCCCTGGCAGTATTCCTTTATGAAAGTAACTTTCTTAGGTAATGTAATTTTCAAAATTGAATGCATGTCTCACTCCAAAACAAAAGCAAAGTCATCTATACATGAATTTGAAATAACAAATGAAGAGATGTTACTGATACTGTTTTGAACTGGGTTTTTGCTGATATGAGAAAGAAACAATGCAAAAAACCAGACAAGATGCCGAAGTCTGATATGATTATGGAAACTACCTAAGGAGAAACAAAAACATGAAAGAAAGATTAACACTGGGACATGACTGAAGTCTTTGAACTGTGAAGCAGATGAAAATGGATGGAAAAATACCCGACTCTGCCATCTGTTTCTATTCTTACCACAATAACCTTACCTATCTTGAATTTTGGCAGGTCACCTAGACCTTATTGATGCATACAGAAAGCATAATTTTAGAACAATTTTTGGACAAAAATGCAAAGCATAGGGTGCAGCGAGGCCAAAGAAGTCATCTAGCACTTCTTCTTCACTTTAAAAGTAATTGAAATAAAGTATACTGATATTTATTTCACCGACACATACAGCTTATGAGAACCACATACCCAACCAATCCCTGTTCCCATATGAAAGTACATGTTGTCCTGCTGAATGCTAATCATGAGTGAATGACTGCTTTTTTGAAATACAGTATAATGTTCTCAAATAAGTCCAAAACAAGATATTGGAAATACACTTAGGCCACATCTGAGCTTAATTTTTTTAAGAACACTTCCAACAACATATGTTTCACAGCCTCCTCAGCAGTCTAAGAGTTTCTATTAGTGTGTGGAAATGTTTCACAATACTCAGCTGCCTTGTTCTCCAGTTGCCTTGAAAGTGGTGTTTGATTCAGTGTTCAGGAATTGAGAGCTCTTCACCTAGAGATACTTCTATGCTGCAGCAGGCTCTGCAGCTCATGAAAATGTGTGGTCTTGCTCTGGTTATATAGGGCTAGGGGAGAGTGCAGGCAGACTCACATGAAAATTATGTCCTTTTTGAGGACTTTTACTTCACTGTTGTCTGTGCTAATTTAGGTACAACTCAAAGCACCCAAGGTGGAAAGGTTTATCACTAGTAGGAAGAGATAGGCATTTTCAGAGGCAGTTTCTATGCTTAATTACGTGGTTGGTAGGTGCTGTTGCTGCTAGAGGTCATTAAAATTATCTTTTAGCATTTTTGTTTGTATCTTCATGGAGGAATGAAAACATAGCTGAATTCCTCAAACTGTTCTCTAAGCTATTCTGGAAGTTCCTAGGCTTGCAGAGAGAACCAGCTTTGGTGCAGGTCAAGTTATCTTGTCCACTCTGCTTTCTACTCAAGGTAACCTGAGTGGTTTTGTGTCTGGAACTTGATTTATGTGTTCTGCTGGAGACTATAAACAGCCTTGTTCTACATGTGCCTACTTTGGAAGACATGTCCTTTTATTTGATCACTCTAATCAATGAAGCCTTCTATTCACGAAGTTGCTAATTAGTTATTTTCCTTTCTGTGTAGGTACAATTCATTCCTTCCTGCACTTAGCTCTTACCATGTGTCTCATGTTATTGTTTCCCTAGTTTATCAATACTATTTTTCATTCCATTTATCCTGGTAACTAAAAAAGGTACTGGTACCTTAAAAAAAGTACATGGTAGCTCGATCACTGATGGAGAGAAATTTATTAGCATACCTTTCATTTCTTAAGCCAGAAATTGTATTACAATTTTGAACTGAACTGTAAACAAAAGGGATGTAATTTCTCTTCTAGGGCATTTAGAAAATATTAAGGATAAACACTTTTAGTTGAAGTGAGATGAGATATATTTTGCTGTCTGTAAACACATGCAAGTGAATAAGCTACTGACTTTTAATTGTGCAGCCAGGGATAGAATTGTTGTCTTGTGCTCTTCTTTATTTTACTTTTTCTGAAGATTGAATGTTGGGAAAGAATTGAATACAGAAAGGAAAAGGGTGAGGAGGAATGGAGCCAGTAAGTGGCAGACAGCGTTCTGTAATATATCTCCATGGTGAGAATAAAGCCAGATAGGTTACCAGACTTTTCTCTGGGCTTCTGGGACCTCTCTAATACTATGCTTATTATTAGAAAATAATTATGTCCCAGGCTGCATTAGGAGGAGTGTTGCCAGGAGATCAACAGAGATTCTCCTTCGCCTTTTCTCAGCACTGCTCATGCCACACCTGTAGTGCTGTGTCCAGTTACGGGCACATGGAGTGAGTTGTGAGTACTGGAGAGAGTTTAGGCCAACATGAAGATCTTTATGGGACTGGAGTGTCTCTCCTATGAGGAAAAGCTGACTAAGCTGGGACTGTTTAGTCTGGAGAAGGAAAGACTCAAGGGGAATATCATTACTGTACAAGTACCTGAAGGCAGTGTGTAAAGATTAGATTTAGATTATTATTTAGATTAGAATTAGATTATTATCAGTAGTGCCTGGTGACAGGACAAGAGATGATGGGCACATACTGAAAAACAGGACATTCCTCCTGAACATTAAGAAAAAGCTTTAACATCAGGAAAAAGTTTCTTTTTTACCTCCGGGTGAGCAAACACTGGTGCAGGTTGCTCAGAGTAGTGTTGAGTTTCCCTCTTTGGAGATAATCAAAAACCACCTGTGCAGCTGACTCTAGGAGTTTCTGATGGAGTCAAGGGGTTGGACAAGAAGACATCCAGAGCCTTCCAACCTCAACCGTTCTGTGATTAAAAATCAAACTACTGCCGTTCTATAGAATTCTAGGCAAGGAAGCACTAGAGAAAGAAAGCATGTACCAGTAATGTTCAGAAATGCTACCATCTTGTGGTGACTGAAATAATTGAATATACTGATAGTGCCCCGAAAGTCAACCCCTTATCTGCATAGCATATGTAGTGTCTACAGGCCTTCTGAAACAAGCTTTCAAAGTACTTTTGTGATTCCTTAATCCTGTAGTACTAATTTCTTTTGGTAGAAAAGATTGTTTTGGTTTAATTACTTTTAATTACTTTGCAACAAATTATTAGAAAAACATCTGGATCATTCTCTTAGTCATATGGCTTAGATAGTCCTGCAAGGAGCAGGGAGTTGTACCCAATGGTCCTTATGGGTCTTTTTCAACTTGATATATTCTCTTCTATGATTCTATTGTTTAGTGTTATATGATTATTTATTTTATATACTAGAGGCTATTTGAAAGAGTTCTCTGATCTTCAGATTCTCAAAGCAGAATAAAAAGATTCTTTGCTGTGGAAAGCTTACAATTGATGTACACATTTTAAGTTTATATGATAACCTTAACCATGTAGTGACTTGATAGCAGGTTATGTCTTCTATAATGCTTGGTAAGGACTTTGTCCCTGTTGATTTTACACTTCTACACACATTCCTTGGTGTCATATGACATCTATCTAACCTTTCTGAGTATCACTTCCCCTGGCACTTTATATAATCACTTTCAGCTTCTGGACAGATTTTCTTCATTTCATTAGAGAAGTTACATTAAAAATATATTTTACAAAAATGTATCTAGATTTGAGTTCTTGATTACAGTATACAGAAAATTAAACCAAAATCTTTTAATATTACATTTTAAACGTGATCTATATTTATTGTGACGGCAATTTGTTTAACTTCATTTAATGTGCAGCATTGTTTATTGAAACTAGTCTGCTATATTAGGTGAAATATGTATTATTTAGGTGCATCATTATTTCTACAAAAGTGTGTTATATTAGAAGCTTTTTCTATAGATTCATAAACACCAACTGATGATTATTTTTTTACAAGACTGTTACCTGTAGACCTTGGAGTATTTTTGTTGAGATTAGTAAGTTTATATCAATAATGTAATGAATATTATTTCTCTTTTAAAATCTGACTACTAATAAGTTATAAGGCTTCAAATGCCTCTCTATAAGACACCTCTCTGATACAGGATGTGAATATTTCCAGTTCTATTTAATGCTTATAGTTGATTCTATTATGTTTTTCATTTTTTTCTCTTTGGGATACATGCAAGTGAATAAGCTACTGACTTTCAATTGTGCAGCCAGGGATAGAAATCTTTTCTTGTGCTCTTCCTTTTTTTAACTTTTTTTCTGAAGATTGGATTTGGGAAGGAACTGAAGGTAGGCAGCAAAAGGGTGAAGCAGAAAGAAGGAAAAGCCAGCCAGACAGACTACTATTCTGTAGTACATTACCATAATAAAAATAAAGCCAGATAGAAGACCAGACTTTTCTCTGAGCTTCTTGGAGCTCTCTAAATGTTGCAAACTTAGTTGAGTATATTATTACCAGAGGTTACACAGGAGTAGTCCCCATAAAGTTAATGGTATACATGTTTAGGGTGTGCATGTGTGTATTTCTATAAAACTTTATGTGATAAGAAAACAACAAATATTTTGTTCACAGTAGCCTGTTCAGACATGACATGTCTCAATACCATGTCATGAACTGAAAATTGTTGATGTTTTGCAAAGAAGGTGTCAGCTTATAAGATTAGCTCTAGGTGAATTCTATTGTTTCATGTTCCATAGAAGACCACCACAGAAGTAGTTGGAGAAACCACTATATTAAAGAGTCATGAGTAACTGATCCCTTCCTTTCCTGACCAAATGGCCAGAAATTGAGAGCTTTTACCAGGCCATGAGAAGTTCATTGCCTGAGTCAAAGGAGATTTTTGGTTGATCTGTAGTTACATGTTGAATTCAGACCAGTGGAATTCCTTGCACCCTTCACAAAACCGAATCATGTTCAGTATTCTTCCTAGACCACAAAAAAAGCCAATTCTTATGAATATGAACTTGGGATACACTTTTTTTTTTTGTGGAGCTCTGTTGATCTCACTCTAAGCTCAGAAACCTTGTACCCCAAAGAAAGTGTCAACGTGCCCTAGGTGAAAGTAGTATGCTGGATATAGTCCAGTTCTGTACACTTGTTTTATTTACCAGCTTCTAAATCTTAAGCAGCCCATTTCCAGTGGCTGTGTTAAGTCTTGTCACACACACTTCTTGTAACTTGGAATGACAGAGGCACCAAGGTGGCTCTTGAGAAATACACTGAATTATCAAGGATTACAGGCTTTTATGATCACAACTGAGTTTGTTTGACAGTCAATTGTTTCTTATCTTAGATAATGAGCTTTTGTGGGATGCAGCCAGCTTCTATTCTGTGCTTCCACAGTAGACCAGCAGCGTCTTGGTCAATTACCATGTTTCAACATATGGCAGTAGCAGCAGTACTAGCAGTGGTAGTGGCAGCACATACTGAAAACCAAGAGAAAATAAGTCTCAGGTCTGGAAAACAGATAACCACATGAGTCTGAAAAATGGGCTCCATATGGGAAGAATTAGCTTAATACAATACCCATTTTATTCATCCAGACAAATGGTCATGTGAATTCAGGGAAATATACAGGGGAATATACAGCAGAAAGGCCTTGTCTCACTTAAGTGTGGAGTTGTTTAATTTTTAAACGTAATCGGATATGTGCAGTCAAGGAAAGTACATCCACCAGGTGTGATAATGTTATATCCTCTGATCTGCTTCTTGCTGTGAAACTTTATAACACCTTTTTACAGATGCTAGGTGTTCACTTCCAGCAAAAGCTGGAACCTATGATCATTTCTGTACAGTTTTCATAAGAACTCTATTTCAGCAATATAATAACTTGTAAGTAAAGGAAGAAGTCGTGCCAGAAATTATGAATTTTTGCAAATACTTTGTCGGGGTTAGTTCTGGTGTAAGTTGTGCAAAATAATGACCTCTAAATGCTACAACTGTATTTTGACCTTGAATGTTTATTTTCCACAAAAATCTGATTCTGAGCATCATATAAAACATTGCAATTAAATATTACATCACATAACTAACAAACATTGAACTATATAGTATATGCAGTGCTTGTACAGTATTTTGCTTATGTTTCTGACTGCCCATTTTATATTTTATTAATGCCTAACATATTATTAATGCCTAACATATTATTAATCTAACAATTTCTGCAGTCTCAAAGCAGAATCAGTATTATGATCTAAAGGACTAAAATAGTCAACTAACTAAAGATATTGGTGGCATAGACAAAAATAATTTGAATCAGTGAGAACTGTAAAATAGAAATTTGCATGTGTGAGCCCTGGAAGTAATATGAGAAGATGCAGTGCAGCTTACACAACACACATAACTACTGTGGCTCTGTTTTATGAAGATATAAAGTCTATCACAGTAAGACTAAGTCAATTATCTTGCGTTTTTAGAGCAAATATTGCATAGTACTCTTGTTTAAATAATTGCAATTGTATCATTGAAATTTACTTTCCCTATTGTAATTTTATTTGTATGTTTTCTAAATGTATTTCAGCAGAAATTTTGTTCCTTGTCAAAGACTAGCATAGCATCATAGAATGGTTTTGGTTGGAAGGGACCTTACAGATCCTCTGTTTCCAAGCCCCCTGCCATGGGCAGGGATACGTTCCATTAGACTGGGTTGCTTCAAGTTCCATCCAGCCTGGACTGGAACGCTGCCAGGGATGGGGCAACCACAGCTTCCCTGGGCAACCTGTGCCAGTGCCTCACCCCTCTTTGAGTAAAGAAATTCATCTTTATATCTAATCCGAATCTACCCTCAGTTTAAGTCATTTCCCTTTGTCCTGTCACTGCATGCTCTTGTAAACCCTCTCCAGCTCTCTTGTAGCCCCCTTTAGGTGCTGGAAGGTGCTATAAGATCTTCCCAGAGCCTTCTCTTCTCCAGGCTGAACAGCTGCAAGTCTCTCAGTCTGTCTTCATCGGAGAAGTGCTCCAGCCTTTGGATCATCTTTGTGGCCTCCTGTGGACTTGCTCCAACAGGTCTACACCCTTCGTACATTGAGGGTCCCACAGCTGGACCAAGTACTCCAGATGGGGTCTCATGAGGGCAGAGTCGAGTGGGAGAATGACCTTCACTGACCAGCAGGGAGGTGATTCTCTCTGCTGCAATTCCCTCGCACTTCTTTTGATACAGCCGAGGGCATAGTTGGCTTTCTGGGCTGCAAGTGCACTTTACTAGATCATGTTGCACTTCTCACCCATGACCACCCCGAAGTCCTTCTCCCCAGGGCTGCTCTCAATCCATTTTCCAACAGCCTGTATTTGTGCTAGGGATTGCCCTGATCCGGATGTGCGCAACTGTGCACTTGGCCTTGTTGAAATCCATGAGATTCAAGCCTCTCAAGCCTGTCTAGGTCCCTCTGCATGGCATCCCTTCCCTCCATTGTATCAACCATACCACACAGCTTGGTGTTGTCAGTGACCTTGCTGGGGGTGCCCTTGATCCCACTGGTTTCAGTATCAACCCCTGGGGGACATAACTTGTCATTGGTCTCCACTTGGACATCGAGACTTTGACTGCAACTCTTTGCGTGTGACCATCGAGCCAATCCCTTATTGACCGAGTGCTGCATCCATCAGATCTATGTCTGGAGACAAGGATGTTGTGCACAACAGTGTCATATGTTTTGCACAAATCCAGGTAGATTACATCAGTCACTCTTCCCTCATCCACCAACACTGTAATATAGGACTGTAACGGGAATGTGCAGGTTCTGACAGGAAATATATTCAGATACAATTTCTGGATGAAATCCTTCATTCACGAGATGCATTTTCTGATGCTTGAAAAATGCAGTAATTTGCATAACATCCTAAAAAAGAAACCACTCAAGTAAAGTGCAATATTCTATTTCAGCCTGTATCAGTGAAAATATTATGCAGTTACTGAAAAAATAGATCATACAATTTTACTATGGAATGTCTTCAGTCAGACAGAATGATTCACAGGTGCAGTGAAATCTAAATCTAAATGCAGCTTTTATTTTTTACTCATTTCTCTATCAAAACCACACACAACCTTGCAAGTTTCAAAATATATGTTTTCTTTAACTTCCATTAGGTCAGCTGGCCACAAAATCTGTAGTTTATTGGGACACTTGGTGAAGCTCTGCATAGAGTTGGCTGATTTTGTGATTCTGACTCTTTTCTTATTTCCAAATGCTAAACCTCACTGAACATATTAAATCCAAAAACGTTAAATGTGTGTTGTTTGTCTGTGTAAGCAATTGCTTACAAGTGCCAATTCAATAAGCAAGTCTGTCTACACCCAATAGTCAGTGTCTGAGAGCAGAAGGGGCATAACATAATTTTAAATGTTGCTTACATTAAGGGGAAAGTTTAAAACAGTGTTCGCAAGTGTTATTACTTTTACATGTTTTAAATGTAGCAAACATTTTTTTTTTGTTCTCATGCTGAAACAGGCCATTGTTTAGCTCTTACTTCTTTTTCTCTGTTGATCTGTAACACGCTTGACTTCATCACACTGTTACTCCCATTTCCACAACTCCCAGATCATTTAGTTTTTGGCTTCTGAGATGAGACTCTGATTACGTTTGCCAGTTCATTCTCTCTTTTGGCAGCATTTGTGATACAAAGCACACTTATACCACCAAGTCATTTCACATGGACACTGAATAGCTGCCAGATGGTAATAATGTTCCACCATTACCAAGTGAGCTTGTTTCAAATTTAATAGCTAGCATGAATTTTTCTTGGTAACTATCTAAAAACTTGCAATAGTAAGGTTAAAAGTTTAATTAAAAGTTATTATTCTAAGCGTGTATTGTGAATATAGGTTGTGAGATTTTTCTGCTTAAGTTATTCCCTGATGTTATTTTAATAAAGTCGGAGGAAAGGGAATCGGTGAGTGGCCGTTCCCATGATGGCATCGCTCCGCCGAGCTGCCCCTCCACGTGAAAGCCGCCGATCCTTCTGTACAGCAGGACCGCCATTCCTGGGATAACGCTGCGACACCGGAAAAAAAACACTTCCCTCCCTTCTGCGTGAGCCTTCCGAGGGACTTTATCAACCCCACCGCCTCCCGCAGGAATGTCAAAATGCTGCCCCAACGGAGGAGCTCGAATCGACTCTCAAAACCGATACTGAACTTCCTCAGGGAATTTTAACACCCACCCTTTGGCTCCTCCAAATCCTAGGTGAAACCTGTAACTGCTGCGACCGAAGCCCCTTTACAGAGGGCGGCTCTAGTGACCCGACGGGTGCCCCGCTTGCCTCCTTACACACGCCACACTCAGACCAGTTCCCTTCATCGGTTCGGTCCCAGCTTTCCCGTAGCGCATTCCCAGACTTCCCATTCCTCGGAGCACTTTTGATGGTGGTGCAGCGATACACAAGCGGCTCAAGCTGTTGCTCGCGTCCCAGCGCTTTTGTTTAGTCCGAGGCTTCGCTCAGTTCATTGGCTCCCGCACAGTCTCGGAATGATCCCCGCATTCCCACACCCGCAAGGCCCCGGGTCCTATGTTAGACGTAGGGCCAGAGCCCGTTCCCGGCTCGTTGCCCGGCTCTCCAGACGTTTCCTGCTATCCAGGGCACAACCTGCAGCTTGCGCACTGCGCTAGCTGCGCTGGAGATACCTGTCAGCACAGGCACGGGGAAAGGCTGTCCTTACATACCAACACAAACATAACGAAAAGGGGATTTATTCAAAATGTAACCAGCTGAATACAAGACTAGTAAATAAATGCTAGTAACCAAACCACAGCTTATTTTAATTCAATTCCTGTCTGTGCTGGCAGGCCAGGGCTGCATTTCTGAAAATATATTAGAAATAAATCACAACAAGCTCCACTCAAATGAAGCAAAGCACTGGAAATTTTAATTAATCTAGTGTGAAGGACCAACAAATACTGCTCTGAAGTCTCCATGTGTCCTCCTCATGCAAAGAAATTGCTTGATATAGCTACATTCCTGTTAAAACTACATGAATTGCTTTTGCTTGGAGGTATATGAGGGAATTTACACTGAAAGCAGCTGAGAGGAATCAGGAGAAGGGAAAGAAACAGCTCTGTGGTCTGCACAGACAAGTGTGAACACAAATCCCCCAACTTGCGGCGTGTCTTTAAAGGATTTCAGTGGTGAGGGTGGTCTGTTCTACCAGAGGGAGGGAGTGGGCCAGTCAGCATGGCTGGTGCCCTCTTTCTCGTCCTGTTTCAGGGAGCTTGGGGTGCCGTGGCTCTCCCAGTGACAAAGCCGTACGACCCTGCCCAGTTGCGTGTGCGGGAAGCACCGCGCTGCTGGCGTGCCTGTCTTGCAGCCCCCTGCACTGGCCCTGAGGAGCAGCGGGCAGCTGGTTATCCTGCTGGGAAACACCAGAGGGCAGCATTGCCTCCTGTCGGAGCGCCCGTGGGAACAGCGCTGGTGCTTTCCCAATGCAGAGGCTTGTGCGGGCGGAGCAGGATGGACCCTAAGGTCCTGCAGCAGGCTGCTCCTATCTCACACGTGAAAAGAAAGACAGTGTAGAATTCAAAAGTCCCATGTTTTGTTTGTGGACTGCAGTCCCTTGGTAGGGTGGGGTTTATTTTTACGGTTTTTATTGATTCTTGGGTTTTCAAGCTTAAGCCTTGTCTTCTGTGGCAGGGTGAATAAGAGAGATGAAAGAGAGTTTATGGACTCAACTTGTTGTACAGCTCTACTTTATGCATATGAGTATGTTTCTTGGTTTTTTATTGCAATTATTAACTTTGTTTGCCATATCAGTTTAACATACAACTATGCGTGTTTACTTATAAACTACATTTATTTATGTAGTTCTTTGCTATGTGAGCAGTGGATGGTGTTTGTGGTGAGCCAGTCATAAGATGACATATCATTTTACTCTTTCCACAGGATAGATCTTTATTTTTCATTTATGTTGTATTTTCTTAAATCTCTGTTTTGAAAATATTCTGATTTAAATCAAAAAGTGTATTGGGCAAGACACTCCCAACAGCAATGTTTAGGATCATGACCATAATCTAGGCTAAGGACAAGGCTGTACTGTAATCAGAACCTACCCTTACAGATCCACTGCGATAGCTACAGTCCTTGTGCACAACTGACTTGCTTGGACAATACAACTGGAAGCCAAATGCAAAACTTTAAAGAGAAAAACAAAAATTAAAAAAAGGAACAAATCTCAGTCAATCACTTTATATGAAAAAGGTGTGCATATATTTATATACATCCAGTAAAAATACTTAAACTGTAGAAGTTTTTGATTTTCCTTTTGCATTAATTGAACTTGCACAGCCGTCAATTGATACCATTAAATTCCGCATCTTCAAAATACATGGTAATACCCTGAGTAGGGTTTCTTTCAGGTTACTCCATTAGGAGGAACATCTGGCCAGCTGAACTATCCAAGAGAGATGCCACCGGACTACCAGGAAACAAGTCACTGTAAGTGAGACAGAAATAAAGAACAGTGGTGCCAATCAGCTTTTGGAATACGTGCTGCACTTAGGGCTTGTTCAGATTTTTATAAGGGCAGTGAAAAGTTCTGCCCTGTCACTGATGACTTTTACTGCCAAGTTCATCATCTCTGAGCATGCACTCTAATGGGACATTCCTAAAACACAACTATTTTGAATGAGACATATTTCTGGTTTTGAAAATTTCTTTCCCAATTAAAATCAAAATCATACATTGTAGTGCAGTGGTCTCTGGCCCCTCAGCTGAGCTCTCAGAGGACCAGGGGTCTGAATCCATCCTCAACAGAAGCCACATCTAACCAGGCTATTCCTGCAGTCATCACATTCCTTTTCATCATCCAAAAAAGCCCCCAACCAACCAACCAACTCCCCATGCCCACCAAAAGAAACAAACCAACAAACAAACAAAAACACCAGACAAAAAAAAAAAAAAACCACCAAAAAAAAAACCCAAAAAAACCAACCAACCAACCAATCAAAAAAAAAAACCAGAAAAAAACCCAATACTTGCAGTAAGCATCATACTGGTTGACACAGACTTCTTCCACAAGTCCAGAGAAGGGCCACAAAAATTATCTGAGGAATGGAATATCTCTCCTAAGAGGAAAGAATGAGAGAGTTGAGATTTTCAGCCTGAAGAAGACTCCAGGAAGACATTAGAGGAGCTTTCCAGTACCAAAAGTGGACCTATAACAAAGGTGGAGAGGGAATTTTTACATGGACATGTAATTCCAAGACATGGGGAAATGGCTTCACACTGACAGAGGACAAGATTAGATTAGATATATGGGACATCTATGACTTGAAGCTCTAAAAGAATCTGAGAATATCCTGAGTTGGAAGGGACCCACAATGATCATCAAGATCTGGCTCTGCACAGGACAACAAGAATCACATCATGTACCATGAGAGCATTGTCCAAATGCTCTTGAACTCTGTCAAGCTTGGTGCTGTGACGCTTCCCTGTTCCAGTGCCCAACCACTCTATGGGTGAAGAACCTTTTCCTAATATTCAACCTAAACCTCTCTGACATAACTTTAGATAATCCCACGGATCCTATTACTAGTCACCAGAGAGAAGAGACTGGTGCTTGCTCCTCTGCTTTCCCTCTTGAGGAAGCTGTAGACTGCTATGCATCCTCTTCTCCAAGCTGAACAAACCAAGTGACTTCAGCTGCTTCTCATACAGCTTCCCCTTTAGACCCTTCACTATCTTTGTTGTCCTCCTTTGGACACTCTCTAATGGCTTAATATCCTTCTTACATTGCGGTGCCCACAACTGCACACAATATTCCAGGTGAGGCCGCCCCAGTGCAGAGGAGAGCAGGACAATCCCTGCCCTCGAACAGCTGGCAATGCTGTGCCTGATGCCCCCAGGACAGGGTTGGCCCTCCTGGCTGTCAGGGCACTGCTGACTCACATTCAACTTGCCATCAACCCCCAGGTCCCTTTCCGTGGCACTGCTTTCCAGCATCTCATTCTCTAGTCTGTATGAACACTCAGGGTTGCCCCATCCTATATGCAGAATTTGGCACTTCCCCTTGTTGAACTTCATATGTTTGGTGATTGCCCAGTCCTCTAATTTGTTGAAGTCTCTCTTTGGGGCCTCCCTGCCTTCGAGGGAGTCAACAGCTCCTCCCATCTTTGTGTCATCTGCAAATTTGCCTGGTATCCCTTCCAGTCCTGTATCCAAGTCATTTATGAAGATGTTGAAGAGCACAGGGCTTAAGATGGAGCTCTGTGGAACCCCACGAGTGACAGGTCACCCCTCTGATGTTACCCCATTCACTATTACCCTCTGTGCTCGACCCATGAGCCAATTGCTCACCCACCTCATGTTGGTTTATCCAGCTGTGCTGGACAGTTTGTCCAGAAGGATCTTGTGAGAGACAGTATTGAAAGCTTTACCAAAATCTGAAAAGATTACATCAACTGTCTTCTCTTGATCGATTGAGAGGGTTAATGATAACATTTTCATTACATCCTGCTGGGAGGGGGAGGAAAATCAGGGGGAAAAAACCAGTAAAACTCATGGGTTAAGATCAGATATTGACCATCTCCCCAGGGTCCCCAGCACACTGGCCCCAGTGATGACATTAAAAGGGCCAGTAGAACATCACCTCTTTAAGCAAAAGGATATGGTGTGCCATAGAGGTGCGGGCCTCATGGAGAAGATGATTACAAGTACCACAGACTTTCTTTGGGGGTAATTTCCTGACATTTACAGCAGTAAATTTGGGGGAAATGATCTAGTATTTAGAAAAGAGCTTGTTGCTCTAGTTAGGACATCCGAGATGGGTTGTCCTCTCATAAGGTTGTCTCTTATGGGCATGTTTTCCATGACTTGCCTCAGTATCAGTGAGAGTGGGATCTACCAATCCGTACTGGGCCCTTGAATAATGTCCCTTCTCAGATGGGTGCTGTGGTAGAGCACAACATGATGGGGATGGGCAGGATGGCAGACCTAATTCATAAGGTTCCAGTTTGACATGGTCACTTACTCAGACCAGAAGAAAAACAAGCCAGTGGTTGTGAATTCATACCTCTATCTTCTCATCATTTTAACAGGATAAAAAGGAGATCTCTTGATGACAGTGCTTCTCACAGCAAGCTGGAAAAACAGTGATCCTGAATTGGAGCAAATGGGAAGATGTGAACCTTAATAGTTTTTTCTGTTTTTTTCTGAAGTTTGCTTCTAAAACCTGAAAATGCACACTCCCTTTTTGGGATTAGGTGGTTCCGTGAAGTGGGTCCACATTACCGGCTTAGTCTCCTGGGCTGGGCAAGTGCAAGATTTGCAACAGCATCACTGCAATTGGATTTCTTTGATTTGGAATGGAAGCAGATGTGTAAATACCTCCAAGTAGATTGCTGCTTCTTAAAGCAAGTGATTGTTGCAATAAAAGGGCACAGACTCTCAGGTTAGGTCCTTTTGCTTTTGTTTGGGGAGAGAAAATCAATGAGAAAAAAATTACAGCATCAGCCAGAGAATGTCTCAAATCTTCATCACTTTATAGTGACCATTTTCTAACCCAGCTCTGGACTCCAGGCAGTCACAGTTCCCGGTATTGCTGCTGCTCAGGATCTTGGCTCGCACACTGGCCCACTGTGAACATAGTCCTTGCTCCAAACCTCCCATCACTTGAAGCAGCTACACCATCACTGCCTGCAGCTCTTGGGTCCACAGAGAGCCTGCTTGAGAGGAGGAAGAAAACAGAAGAAAAGAAAGAGCGCAGAGTGCAAACTTCAGGAGAACTGCAGGGATGGCTCTGGCACCATAAGGATCTTTAACCCTTCCTGGTCACTGTGCCCTGCTTATGTCTTTTCCTCTCTATGACAACATGGCACTGCTCCTAGGAGATATGCCAAAGTCACCAGGAGACGGTCCTGGCCACCCTGCATGAGGTGTGCCTGCTGGAGCAGGTGTTCGACCAAAGGACATGCCACAGGTCCTTTTCAGCCTCCTCCTGTGATACTGTGCTTTGGTTTTACTCCTTTAAGCACCACAATTCAGCCCTGCTGCCCACTGGAAGGATGCTGGGACAAGTGCAGATCCCAAACTTAATCATCCCCCAGGATTCATCACAAAACAACAGAATATCCCCCCTCCAGAATATCCTATGGCAGACACAGTAAGAAGAGAGAAAAGATAATTTTATTTTGGACATCAACTGGGGGCAAGGGCAGAAGTCACAAAGCTTCTGATGGTGAACATGAATCAGCACCTGCAATGACAGAGTCAGAGATAAGAGATATGGTCTGATAAAACCATAAAGGCAGGAAGAGGCAGCATTTTGTTCCCTTTTCTTTGGGGAACACTGTCAAGAAATTGTTTGTGGCCTAGGAAACAGAGCTAGTGTTGGCACTGGTGACTGGCTGGCTCTGGTGCCTTATCCCCATGAGCAATGCCCTTAAAGCCCTGGGTGTGTGCAAAGATGCAGAGTGCCCCTGTGCCATGCAGCAGCACTCAGTGGGAACCCAGGGGGAGGTGCTATGGAGCTATTTCCAAACCCTGCACAACACTGTCCCTCACTGACCTGTGCTAAAGAGCTGGGACAATTGAGTGCAATGTTCAGAGTTGGGAAAGGTGGGCAGCAGAGCCTGGGATGCATCTGGGCTTCCTGGCCTTCTGTGCCTCCCTGTGTCTTTTCCTTGGTCCATTTCCAACAGCTTTTTCTCTCTTCCTCCTTTTGTAAATGGCATTCTCTCTCTTCTCTCCAGGCCTGTTTCCTCTTTCAGTTTCTTCTGTTTCTCTTGTCCTGGGCAGAGCCTGCAAACCTTTCCATCCCACAGTGCTATTAGGCAGGAAAAGTCACAATCCACTGGAGTCAGTTCTGATTTTAACCCAAGCAGTCTCATTTTACCTTCCACTCTCTGAAAGACTGGCAACTTCTTCCAGTCTGCTTCACTCTTAGGGGTTCTTGGAGGCAAAGTTGTAACTAAGAAAACAGTGTTTTATTGTTTGGATTGTCAAATGCTGGAACAGGTTGTCCAGGGAGTCTCTGTACTCGGTGATATTCAAAAGACAAAGGCATGCAGTCCTAGGCAACTTTCTCTACGTGAGCCTGCTGGAGCAGAGGAGTTGGGCCAGAGCACCTCCATGGATCCCTCCCAGCCT
Organism: Margarornis squamiger; assembly: GCA_035222235.1. Lineage (NCBI taxonomy): Eukaryota > Metazoa > Chordata > Aves > Passeriformes > Furnariidae > Margarornis > Margarornis squamiger. The sequence goes on along the minus strand of JAWWTY010000088.1, from coordinate 30,312,106 downwards.
CAGCTGTTTTGTGTGATTCTCTGCTTTGGTCTGACTCCTAAGGTCCAGAATATTATAACGCTATAGACTAGTTCTATATAACTGTTGGGAAAACTGATTCTTTTTCAGGAAAAGGTTTCCAGAACACACTAAATATGTTCCATGTGACTGAGAAATTCTCAGTTATTAATTCTGCCACATAGATGAACACAGCTAATTTGACACTAAACGCACTAGTACACAAACAGCTTTGGCCCTTATTTTCATAAGACTGGAAGTAATACACTACTTTAGTCTTGTACTGCTCCAACTTGACACAGATAGCTGACTAAGATTTTAGCTAAGATTGCAATTTACCTCCATCAAAGGTGCACAATACTCCTGTCTGGAACAGGTATATCGAGAGTCTTGAACTTATTATTATGTTTTGCTGAAAACATGGTTTGCAGACTACTGTTGATATGTCTGCATCAGTTTGAATTCAGTCTTTCCCAGCCAACTTTCCCCAGTTTTCTACAACTTACTTCCATGCTGTAGGATGTGCAGTCCTTCTAGGCTCTCACCTCCTAGTAAAGCTGTCCACATTCAACAGCAGTATCTCCTACCGAAAGAAATACATTTAATTGCTATACCTAAGTGTACCTTATAATGCTTGCTTCCTTATTGGCACCTTTTTATTTTAAGCTGAAGGCATAGAAATAGAAAAAATCAGAATTATAAGAAACAAACACTTCTCTACAAGGAAATAGAATATAAATATAAAATATATTTAAATGAGACAGATTTTACTTATGCTCGTTGACACAAGACTATTTAACACTGATTCCCATTTAACACCAATTTCCATTTAACAGTAGTGAATGTCAGTCACTAAGAGCTTTGTAATAAAGAGCTTCAGAAGCAGACTTGAAGACATTTGCTGTAGAATGAAATTCTGGTGTTATATGGGCAAAACTACCTCTGGGCAGGACACCATCAAGTATACAGACTTGAACAGTCACAAGTTTTCCCTCAAACCTTTCTGGGCCTAATCTGCCCTTCCACAGCATCACACCTCTTACAGAATTCTAAAAGTTCAACTTACCCAACATTGTATGATTCCCTAACAAAATTATCTCTTCTGACCCTTACTGAGGATTTTGTGCTAACAGATGTCTTCTTTGCATATTCTGGGGACTTCATCACTTCTAAGAATCATTAAGTAATCAAGATTTGGACACAAGAGTTCTAATAAGTCTTGGAGGTCAGCTACAACAATCACACATCAATGATTTTCAATACCAAAATGCCTAGTTTTCATTGGGATTTAAATAGCATCAGTTGTGTTGCAGGTTTTTCAGCACATACATGGCTTGCATAACCAATAACTGAAATCCCAGGAAAAAGTATAATGCAATGAAAAATGAGAGCTATAAAACTGTGATAATTTAATTTCAAAATACACTCACTGAAGATGATTAAAAAACCCAAGACCTAAACCTAAGAGACTTCCAGAATGTAATGCATCACAACTCTCATCAAACAAACAAAGAAACCCACCAGAAATATACTGAAGGGCAGGGATTTTATTTGATTATGTTAACTCTCTCAAGGACTGCAGAAAACTGCGTCAGAACACATTGTGCTGAGAAGTACACAGCAACAACTTGATTAATTATAAAATTTAAGAGTCTAATCCCAATCAAGAAAGGCTTACATTTTCTAATCCTACTTTTCAAAAGCATTGTCAGGATGCAACAGCAAAATAAATGGAGACACATTTCATTCTGGAGAAAATTCTAACCAGTTGCACAAAAGAATAATTTTAACCTAATGAGGTTTTTGATGTTTTCTTCTACCTCAGTTAGGCCCACAAAAATAATTTCTAGCATTTTATCCACTAAACAAACTGAAGGCTATTTGCAAATTCCAGTGAATCATATTCACTGCAATATTGCTCAGTAGCCAAGACATGTTTACGTCTGGTTACTATTATAAAGGCAAGCAGTAGCAAAGAATTAACTTCTCAGCAATAATTTTGCAGTTTACGGCTTAATTTCATCAGGAAAAAAAAAAAAAAGTAAAAAATCAGTCCCTGAAATGCACATGTGAAAAGTCATTTTCAAGTTCTCTCTAGTCTATCATAGATCAGCCTTCAAATGAGTTACCGCACAAAAAAGAAAGTTTTCTTTCCAACTTTTCCCTCAGCTACAATTTGGCTAGGCTAATTGCTACTCAAATGTTCACTAATACAGTGAAGATTAGTTTGTTTCCTTTCCAATGAGTTCAATGATGATTTCAAGTTTTCTGGAACTGTTCTCAAAAACTGTTTCAGAAAGGGTTAGAAATTGTTCTTTTTGCCTAATACCTTCATTAAAATAAAGTCACATGGGAATCAAAAGCTGAGTGATATTAAGCTGTCATAAATAAGTATGATAAAATTTCTAGTGCATCTTCCCAACTGGGTTTGTTTTATTCCAGTTAGAGAAATACACAAGAAATATCTGATGAAAAAGTGGTCTCCTTTAGCACCATCATTTAGCATATGAATTTACCAGTACTGATCAGAAGACAGTTAAGCTTCTAAATGCTCACAAGAGTTCCATGATGGGGGGAAATGTAGAGGAATCAAAAGGGATGCCTTTCAGCTTGCTCGAGCCACCCCCTGTGAAGGGACTTTGGTCCCAGCGGTGACTGTGGCAGTGGGAGTAGGACCCCATGAACAGCACGGCAGCGCTCAGGCAGCAGTTTCTCCTTTAACACACAGATGGGTAGCACCAAGTGGCAGTGCACAAACACTTAACTGAGGTAGCAAACATCTGTGATCTGTACATTTCAAGCCATGAGTAGTGTTAGTTACCCAGGCCCTACTCACAGACTGGCTTCAGAGCTAAGGAAAGCACATCCTTCACAGAGACAGGGACAGAAGCCCTGCTGGGCAGTCAGGTGGAAAGCCAAAGGGCTGAATCAGAACTCTGTGCAGAAACTGTAATTTTTGGGAAGCCCAGCCCTTGGCCAACTGCATTTCTGGCCCTCAAACGGCAAGTAAGAGAAGGAGGAAATTACAGCAGCCATGGGAAAACCAAACCTACAAAATGCTGTTATGACCTAGATCCCTTCAACGCTGGATTTCATCAGTGAGGGAACAGAAGGGCCAGGGACACCCCACGCGGCCGGAGCGAGGGGGCAGCGCTTCCCCCGCGCTGCCGCGGGGTTGGTGTGACCTCACCTGCAGGAGAGCTGCCCTCGGAATCGGATTCGTCACCCTGTGTGCAACAAGCCACACTCTTGAGAGAGACATTGGTTATTTATTTCAGAGCTGTGTAGGCCTGGGTGCTTGGTGGCATTCCCCAAATAAAGCACAACCACCGGACTTTTCCATGCCATTATTCATACACAGAAATTCAGGGTTAG
>JAWWTY010000088.1:30242885-30308634 GCA_035222235.1 Margarornis squamiger | reverse complement strand
CAGATGTCCTTGACTAGGGAATGCTAGCCGCTCCCAGTTCCACTGATTAGGTCTCCTTTCTTGCTGATTAGGCTTGAACGTACACAGAGGTCTTACACCAAAGCACGTCCTGACTTACCATAATCTTGGCATAGTCCACATTTTGCAAGCGGAATGCAGTCCCGCCTTGCCCCCGGACCAGCCCCGGGCGGGCAGGCTCCTGCCGCCGGCATTCTTTCCCGCCCGGTCCGCGATGCGCTCCGGAATGTCCCGTCCAGCTGCGGCAGACGCGGGCCCTGCGAGCGGCCTGCAGGAGCCGCGGGTTCGAGTCCCGGCACCGCCTTGGTGGGGGGGGCGGGGGGGGGAACGCAGCGGGCTGCCGCTGCCCGCACCCCGGTGCCATGCGGGATCACAAGCTGCAGTCATACATGTCACGCTGTGCTGGCCTGCCATGTGACTCTTGAGGCCACTTACAGCCATTCTACGGCTCTGTATTGCATACATATGTTGTTAGATTTCCTGTAAGACAACTTTTCTTTACTTCAGAGCTCGCTAAACCAATTTCTAAAAAGAAAGTAAAAAAAAGAAAAAAAAAAATAGTTTTTCCAACACCACAGTATTGAAAGGAAAATGGCAATGATGGTGTTTGACAGAGATACAGCACAAACGTAACCTTATGTTTTACAGCAGCTCTGAGCATGGTGCTACTAATAAAATGCAACACCACCAAGCTTTGTGCCGACTCTGGTGTGCTGCCCTGCTGTGAATTTTGTTCTTCTACTGACCCTTTCTGTTGGCTTTGGTAAGTTTCAGAAGGAGGGAGGTCATTAGAATTTGGCTTTTAATTTCACGTACTAGTGTGAATTCCGTTCTCTGCCCCTCCCCTGCACCCCTTGACACCCACCCTGAGAGAGCCAGAGGAATTCTTCAGAAGACAGGATGTATCGATATAGGCAGGACATACACCACATATACACCACACCAATAAAGAAGAGTCAAGGGAATTCATGACAGTTGCTGAAAAGAAATAAGATCCATTATGTGAAAACAAAGTAGATTGCTTAGGAGCCATCCGTCCATGAAGATGAAGGCTGAGTTCTTCAAATCACATCATTTTGTCAGTTTCTGAAGCTGCTCCTCTCATGCCAAAATGCCTATTGGAATAAGCTTTAGCCATGTCAAAAAGCAGTGAGTAAGTACATTTTCTCAGCCACTGCCTATGAAGGCTTGGCCCACAGCCACACAGTCCAGAAGTCACTTCACATTTTAGAAACGGATTTTGAGAAGCCCTGCAGCCAGCCAGGAGCAGAAAGAAGACAGACAGAGTGAGAAGAAAAAAAGACAAGGGAGGAGCAGAGGCAGCAGCAAGGGAAAGAGCATAAAAAGGGAGTTTTTCACATGGCATAAAAACAAGTACACCTGAAAAAAGGGTCTGCTGCTACCTATTTTTCCAGCAGAGAGTGAGGGAGCAGGAGGTATGAGGAGAGGAGGAAACATGAGCTCTCACCTCCAGGGAGAGATGTGCTGGCATACTCCAGCAAAAAGTCCACTTACAGTGTGGAAGGAGCATAATTAATAAGGTTTTTGAGGCTGTCTGCACTGTGCTGGGCTGTGCAGTCAGTTGCAGTCCACAAATTGCAAGCAAAGGCTTGTGTTCCCATGGCAGTCTGCTGCAAGTGCCAGGGGGACCACTGCAGCCATGCCTGCCTTCGTGTAGCAAGTTAGTGCTGGTGGATGGCAGGGTGCAGCATGGAGGAGAAAAGACTCCCCGAATTTGCTTCACAGTGAGAATTAGCTGCTGCCCCCTCAACACCTGGGGGGCTCAACCCCTTCTGATCCTGGTTTTATGTTGCAGACTTGTTTACCGTCCTCACCTACAGCAGGACTACGCTCTGTATGCACGGTTGTCTGCCACAAGGAGCTTGTTGACTCCAAAGGGTCAACCAACCTCTGCCTTCTGGTAGGAAAGTGTCCCAGACTCCATGCAGGTGGCGTCAAATGCCCAGTTGATGGCACTGTGTCTTCATCAGTCTACCTGGCTAAAGGAAAGCAGTGGGTTACCTGCCTACGATCAGTGCCTAGAAGGAATGCTGTAGCACCAAACATGATCCATGACCTGTCACCTTTATCTGCTAGTTAACATTAGTTTGCTGAACAGGGTACAGGGGATTGAAAACTTTCAGAGGAGGAATCTCTTGTGCCCACAGAGACCATAGCCTGGGTGCAATGGAGCTAGAGCCTGTGGCACAGACAGCAATCCTGGCTCTGCTTTTGGGAGCTACGAGTGGCCTAAAAGCCTGAGGAGCAGCTGGTGACAGCCCACATCTTCCTCCCTAAGACTACACCCCAACATCATCTTCCTGTAAAGGAAGAGATGCACTCAGTCCTCTTCCCTTTCCCCATGGTGCCTGCCTCCTCTCTGGGGCAGGATGAACCATACTGCCACTGGCTGGAGACTTCCCATGCCCATTGTGTCCCACTGGTTCCCTCCACAGGGAGGCCACCCTGATCAGTGAAAAAGCTCCACAGCATGCTCTTCTAGAAGGGTGCAGATATTGCCAGAGACCTGGAATGAAAAGCAGTTGTAGTGCTCAAGAAAGTGTCTGTGCACTGTGCACACCTTCCTTCACAGAAACAGGTGACTGCTGGTATTGGAATTTGGATGTGCTTGGTTTGAAGAGCTTACATTTGCACATATTTTGTGCACACTTCAGAGAGCAGTAATGGATGGAGGCTCTGATCCTTTAACTTCTCAGATCTTGCAGTGAATTTTGGCTGCACAACAAAAGAAGATTTGTAACAGAAAAAAAACACAGCACAGTTGGGCTTGATGAGCCACAACTCTCCTTCAGCACAAGAACCTGGTGAGTGTGCAGTGTGTGTTCTAACCCTGTTTTACACTTACTGTAACTGAAACTCAAAGGTAGCAGATCACCTTTGCCCCAAACACTAATTTTCTGCTACCTCTTGGAGAGCAATAACCTCTGGTGCATCACCTTGGGTTTCAGCTTGATAAGCTAGCTGGAGGAAGCAAGGACAGGGGAGAGGTCAGGTACCAGCAATGTCAGTGCCTTGTGCACCATCTCCTGACTCTGGGCTGGGCCAGTCGGGAGAAGAGCTTCTTATCTGTTTGTGCTTCTCATGGCACTCATAGGCTGGCTGTGTCTAGCACAGAAATCACGCCAGGTGTGTGGACTACAGGCTGTGGGGGAGACAAATACTGACACCAGTCAACCCCGCCTTGGAGGAGGAGGGAGGTGGGGAGCACACAGTGTTGACATCTATCAGAAGGTCATCAAGCTGGCAATTGTCCTTTAGGCAAGAAAGTAGCAAAGGTCACAGCAGTTCTGGCACAGTGTGGAGCCCACCCTTGGGCCAAGCTCAGGAGGCAGAAGGGGGGCACCAAGAGAACAGGTCAAAGGAAGAGTCATTGGAAGCCACGCCATCCAGCTGCAGAACAACATTGCATCTCGGAACAGGGCTGTCCAGAGCTGGGGCTGGCGTTAAGAGCTGCCTTTGAAGACTGGAGACTCCATTGCACTGGGAGTTGGGGTTTTTTGGTGTTGGTATTTTTGGAGGGATTTTTGTTTGTTTTTTTGTGTGAAAGATTTCATGCCATAGGTTCTCAGAAGACAAACTGCACCTTGCTGATTTGCTAGAAACATAGAATAGATCTAAAAGGGAGCAGTTTGTTCTTACAGGAAAAACTAAAGGTGAAAAAAATGTTGCTATTTCCTTTCAGATAGCTGCACTCAGTCTGCACTTGGAACACTGAAAGAGAGCACCACTACCGAGGAGCTTCCAAACCCAGAGAGCACTGTGTATCCACGTATGCTGTGGGAAGCATTACATTGGGACATTGTTGTACATTGCTCTAAGCTCCTGGTGAGATCCAGCAGCCACAGCCACCTTCATTTTCCAGGAGCTCACTCAAACAGTTGTGCATGACCAGTTTGGTTTCCTGATCTTCATGGTCAATACACATCGAATTGAACTGAGTGGAATTATTTACGGAGCATACTGCAAAGCCGATGTGCTGCTGGGCAGCTGTGGCACCTCTCCCAGCTGAGGTCCATGCGGGGAACTGTGGGCAGCTTAAAACCTTCACAGCTGGCATTTGTAACCATGCCCTCCTGGCTGTGCTTGGAGGAAGGGTATGACAGAAAATTTTCTCATCAGCACAGGCCTGAGCACAACATTCTGCAGAGAAATTGCTCCTGCTGACAGCCCCTGGTGAAAATCACTTACTGGCTTCTTTGTAATGTCACTTAACAGAACACACAATGAGTTTCAGTGAATATGCATTTCCTGTGATGCTATTTTGGTGTCAAAATTACACTATCAGCAGCCCATTTAAAATGGAGTTATGATGAAGCACTGATCTTATTAGCTAATTGTGCTTGCTAGTCTGTGGTTCTGTATTTCACAGCCATATTACAATGGTTGGCTGATGGGTTCTGCAGCCAGGATACTTTTAATTCCCCCCAGATTTCATTATTGTGACTGCAAAGGAAGGAACAGCATAGCAGATGAAGCTGTTGCTGTTTAGGCTCGTGCTGCTGCCTATGCCTTGTACTGAGCTGTGCCCTTAGGCTGAGTGAGTTGGCAGGACTCATTTGGAGGAGTGAAAGCACAAATTTTGTATTTGCCTAGGTTTTTGTAATAAGAAAAAATTAACCCTTTGGTTCAGGAGCAGCAGCTTTTTTTTCTAAAGAGTAGACTACTTCAGTGTGAAGTGGTTATTGTTTTTAATAGTTTCCACTAGACAATCTGCACAAGCACACCACAGGTATATCTGCACCTGTGTGACTTACTCAGTACCCCTTGCCTGATATGTTACTGCTATCACAACAAGATGCTCTGTGTCTTGGCCTGCAGCAGTGCATCATTTCTTAACAGGCCTTCTTAACATTTTTTTTTCTATCAGAACAAGCAGCAAGAACTGCTTTGCCCCCTTGCAAAAGTAAGACACCCAAGGGAGGTCTTTCTAAAAGCTCCTTCTGCTGCAAATCCAATGATGCTCGGACTGCAGGGGCTCATTTGTCTTCATGACTTTCCCAAACACCTCCATGCAAATGCTTAATTCTAGCCAAAACCAACTTTTTTTTTTTTTTTTCAATTGCTAGCAGCAGCAGCAGTGTTTATTACAGCAAGCTGTAATTGGTAAAGACAAGCACAAATACTCAGTCTGCAAAGAAACACACTGCTGCCATCCCGCCAATAAGCATGGCATGGGTAATGGATCTCCTCTGAGCTTTCCAGCAGCTCAGTTCTGAGGAGGTTCTCTGAATTCTGGCATCTCATTTACTGCTTATTGCCTTTTCCATAGTGGCTTTTCCATTGCTTTTTCCTTACTTACTGCCTTTGTCACCTGATCCCTCCAGAGGGGTTAGCTGGAAAATATCTGCAGGACCTGCAGATGCAAGGGAGGAGGGGGCACAGTGACAAGTGCAAATACAAAGTGCTCCACAACAGCCTGGACACCAAGCAAGACTTTGCCATTGCTGGGACTTACCCTGACTGACATCCTGCCTCTGGCTTGGCAGGTCTTTAGTCTATTCCCTCCTTCCTCCCACTTCCTTCACTGTGTCATGGGAGGCCAACCACAGTTTGTGGCCACGTATCAAATGTTCAACTTACTTCAGAGGAGTTGCTATGCCCCCATGGATCAAAAACTCAGTGTGTGCTTTTTATTTGCCTTGTTATGTGCTATTCTTGAAGTAAGTTCAGATGGTGATTATGGAAAGGTGGGGGGCCCTGGCCTATGAACATAACAACGTGAACAGAAATTCAGGTTTGTGTATAGTTCTCCTACTCCCTTCATTCAATATTTGATTCCTTATTGTTTATTCAAGAGGCTTAATAGCTTTTCAAGCTGTGCATCTTCTGGGAAATTTAGACCTGCACACTCTTGTGCTGTTTTTGGGGAGGGGACAGGGGAGGAGCAAATCATATTTTGATAAAGCTGCCAGGCTTCCTCTTTATAATAAACAGCATGAACCTCACATGCTCTTTTGGCAGGCTGGTCTCCTGCTGCAATGCAATACAGACCCTTCTGAGGTTTACTTGTCTTTGTGTTGTCTCATGATGAACAGATCCAACATCAGTGCTTTCAAAAGCAAGCTGTGATGCTCCTTGCCTGGAGGCAATAGGACTTCTGTGGCCAGAAGGAGGCACTCCTCTGCAGTCCTCCTACCAGGCATTACAGAACAGGCAGCAAACTCATGCTTTGAAATCCCTTTACTTCCTCCACCTGTGTTCCAACATTAGGTACTAAAGTCAGGTTTTGTCCTTGTCATTAGGGGTAGTGCAATCTGAAAAGGTTTCAAAGAGACCCAGCAGCGGCTTCCAACAGGTGAAATTTTTTTCTTGCAGAAAGCAGGCACTTGCAGTGGTGTTCCTGGCCTGGGATTTGAGAGATCTTGCTTCAGTCTGTTTCTCCCATAGAGTGCTTTGTGCACAGTTTGGTTCCAGTTATCAGACACTTAAAAAACCAAAATATTATTCCTTCAGGATACTCTTCTGAGAACTCCCTTCCTACTTCCCTATTACTGACATTGTTACTGGTTTTGCTACTCTATCCTCCTGTTGATGAGAAGTAAGGGCAATGAATCCTGATACAGAAACCCCTGGGATACTGAACTGCATCCAGTGACAGGAAAGCTTTCACTAAAACCAGAAGTGTCATAAACAAATCAGTAGATGAGTTATGGTGAAAGGAAGTCAGGATCACTTAATGAGCTACCAAGACCCACTAAAGGACTGGAGAGGTTTGCCAGAGGAAGATTGAGTTTTCACATATTTTAACTATCAGAAGACAAATGAGTCTGAAGTATTTGTGTCTCTATCATTTCCCTCGCACAGGGAAACTTCCGTTCAATTTGCTGCCTCTTGCAGTTGCAGGGGAATATATAGATCCCAGCTCCACACAGAGCCTTACCTGCCCCTATGTTGTTCCCCCATCCTCCTGCAGTATCTGAGTGCCAACTGAGCTTTAATGAACTTGGCCTTCACAGCATCCCCATCTTTCAGGAAAGGAAGCACAGAAACAGCAAGCGATCAGCCCCAGGCTACAGAGGGGGTCTGTGGTGGAGCAGTGTGTTGGCACCAGGCAGGTGTCCACATCTCCCTCTTTTACCTGGAAGCCCATGGAGCAAAGATGGAAGGACATGGCAGGCCCTGCAATCAGAAGAAGTGGCCCAATCCCCCCTGCTTCATCTGGCATTGCCAATGCCTGCTGAATGTTTTTTTTTTTAAGGTTTGTATTCAGGACTTCAGTTAGAACTAGAATACAACTAAGTGCTATCAAAAAAGTAATTAGAACCAGGAGACATTTTGCCACTATTTATGGGGTTGTGGCAGACTCTGGTTTGGTTGGTTGGTGGTGTTTTGGGGGCTTGTTTATTTGTGTGGTTTTTGGGGTTTGTTTGGTTGGTTGGGTTTTTTTGTTTTGTTTTGGTTTTTTGTTTTGTTTTGTTTTGTTTTTTACAGGGTTCAAGCCTGTGATTTCTTCTTCAGAGAACTGCAGTGTGAAATACCTGCTTATGCACTTATTTGTCTCCCACTTGGTTACTCTCATCTGAAGTAGTAAGATAAAACAATTCAGCAGCTTCTGTCATAGTGTTTATTTCTAACACTGACTGCTCTAGCAAGGGTCTCAGAAAATCTGTCCTGGTGCTGGATTTTCTTCCACTTTATTTTTAGTGTATCTAAGGTAAACAAGAACTAAGCATCAGAAGGAGATTATAGCAGTAGGTGTCAGAAAAAGCTTTTTCAGGTGTTCTCAGGTGTGTGGGAGTGCAAGCTCCATCCATTTCACACATTCATAATTTAAATAGTAATTAGAAATTCTAAATAATCTCTCCCTGGGCACTAGCTAATCTTCATTAAACATCTAAATACCAGTGACTAAAACTAGGTCAGCTCCGCAGTGGCCAGTGATGGAGGGAAGGAGCTGTGCCAAACTCCTGCAGCACAGGATCTGGCCTCACTGGCTTGGAGAAGGATACAAATTGCTGCACACTAAATGTTGCATACAGAGGCCCCCATCCTCTACACAAGGCCTGAAGCAGAGCTCCTTCAGTGGCCAAGGAGCTGAACAGTTTTGCAAAGAAGGAGACTGGTCCTTCATCTCCAGTGGGAGAGCAAGGCTGCTCAGGGAGCAGGGATCAGAAGAGGCATCTGCCTGTGCTGTTCTGTAATTGCCGATGCCAGGAAGTGAGTCCTGAGCTTAGCATTCAGAGGTTATGTGCCCACTGCATGCAGAATGTCTTGGCAGTGGGAACTGCTGTGTGGTTGAAGGACAAATCCTGCTTTTGCAGCTCCAGTCCTCTGTCTCCAAGCCCATGCTCCCCCCACTTCACCACAGTATCCTGAGGTTTTCCTTTCAAGTCCTGTGTCCCATTCTGTTCTCCCTACATATGCTTCTCTCACTAGTCCTCTGCAGCCTACCTGTAGCCCACCCCCATCCCTCCTTTTTTTGATTTCCCTGGAAGTCAGGAAACTCTGGTTTCAGAGGTGACAGAAGCCGAAGAGCTTCTGTTTTGCAGTTCTGACACATGCAAAACACAGTGGAAACCAGACAGGATTCTTATAAGCTGTATGCTACATTACGTGTCCTGCCCCTAACACCTCTACTGCTGAAAAAGGATTTCTCTAGAGTTTCTTTTGCTTCCCACCTAATCAAGTAGACTGACCATTAGTAAACCATGAAATAGACACTCTGAGCCAAGGGGACATACCTTCAGAGGTACTGCAGAAAACTGACATGCAGAAGAACACTTTGAGTCCCCAGCATAGGACCCTGCTTGTGTGCAGAGGTCCTGCCTGATGAGGTGTTTGGTCCTTTTCATCCTGATGGTATTTACTGATTGGCCACAACAGCATCAGTCTCTGCTTCAGAAGTGGCAGTGGTTTCCAAATAAAGTAAGCCATCTTATGCAAACACAGTGCTGAAGCAGTTTGCAGTGAAGAGTAATAGAAGCATGAAAACATGGTTCAGTTTGTCTTATTTTGTGTGGATTTTAAATAAACCGGCAACAACAAACCAGAAATGTGCTGTGCCCATGGGATGGAAAAGAGAGGGGAAGGAATCTTTGCAACTGCAGATGCCCTGCTGGTAAGATTACACAGGTACTGTTACTGCTTCTGTTCACCATCCATTTTGAGCTATCCAAGCTTGTTAGAACAGCTCTGCAGAGTGGGGAGCACGTAGAGGACCTTGCAGAACAAGGAAGTGGTCCCACAAGAGGTGCTGCACTGGGATATGCAGTTTGCATGGCTCATAAGACATAACACGATTTCCTTCATCCCTCCCTACTCTGCGTTCCCCTGTAAGGCAAGGCATATGTTATTAGCCAGTCTGCTCCAGATAGCCTCAGCAGCCTTGAGAGTTCTGCTTCCTGGGTCTGAGCAAGAAACTTCTGTGCACGTGTGACTGCAGCCTCCCTTTTCACAGTGAAAACTTCACAATTGCTGCTGGATGTGACTGACCTTCAGGACACCCTGTAGCCTATCAGGAGGGCTAGGGAATCTGATTATGGGTGAAACTGTTGGCCTAAAGGGACAGTTTCCAACAAGCTGAAGAGAAGCTGAGGAGCAGATGATCAGTGAGAAGAAAGACAGCAAATACCTCACCAGTGCTCTATGGAACCTCATTTGCACACCCATCTCAATGTCAGCATTGTAATGCTTTTCTTGGCACCAGCACAACATGTCCAGCATTATTGCAGCTACTCAGCTAAAAGCACAGAGCAAATCAAAGCTTGGGCAAAGATTTGCATGGGCTTTGCTTGCTTCTCAGGGACATGAGATTGTATTGCTAAGAGTGAGGTACCCACATGGAAGACACAGAAATTTGTTTCTTACTTAAAAGGAAAACTTTATTTTAATACATTAAAAAATCTATACATTTCTTAGACTAAAATACAGTTTTGCATCAGTATCCTGGCACAATGTCAGTTTACACAGAAAATCTAAGATTAGATCAGCACTGTTAATTTCTTTTCTCTTCCTGCATTCACAGCTTGCAGTATAAAACATTTCAAGTTCCCAAGACAACAATAAACAGTGTCACGTTTACTTTTCCCATTCTCAAAGGAGGTGGCATTCCACTGGAAAAAGGAGCACTTGTTAGTTGATCTGGATTCACTGTAAATCACTAAGCCAGTCCAGGGGTTTGACTGCCCTGTTAGGAGTATGAGTGAATGAGGATGAAAAATTCATTTTCAGATGAAGCTTTGATGGACTATGACAATGCAAGTACTGTCAAGCCTTTAAAATATGTTCAGAAGATTTTCCTTCGGGTAGTTTCTGTAATCAGCAACACAATCCATCATATAGAAATAATTATTTTCTATAGGTATAGGATTCCACCTTTTTGCTCTGAAATGCTCCAGAGCAAAATAAAAGCAGGACACAGGGGATGTTGCTGTGAGATGTCTGAATTGGAATGTGTATTTTCTTAACTATTGTGAAGATTCTGCAGAATATTTTCTACCTGTGAAATCCTGTTTTCCACAGCTCCACCTAATCTCTGGCCTCTGCTTTCTAGCCTACATTAGAAACAAATCCACCTTCATATTTTCTACTCCCTCGCTCCCCCAGAAGACACTATGACATTGTCTGTGGCACTGTTTTTCAAATGAGATGCATTCTCCCGTTTCAGTTTGAGCAGCAGGAAGGGACCCAACTAAAACTAAGTGGACTACATGCAGTATTTGAGAGTTAAAAACTGTGACTTTGGTGGGAACACCAGTCAGTGCCCAATTTCTGCTGGGTTTCACACAGAGTCAGCTTCCTAATCTCACCAAACTTTTCTGGAATAACTCCCTAGTTGCCCCTATTTCCACTCAAGCCAGAGACGAGTGGTGGTACACTCGAGGAATGGTAGCCACCTAAGCTGCCAGTGTCTCCTACCACTTACTTAGAAAGGTCACAGCTACCTTTAACATTACTGAAATTAGGCTAGTTTTGTTAAAGTCAGCTGGTACTTTTGCTCTGAATTCTTGCAACTTTGGTTCTAAGAGGAGTCCCATGTTGCTATAGAAAAGTATCAAATGCTTATAACACCAAATTCTGCTCATCACACTCATATATGATGACTTGACCTCAGTGAGACAGGGGAGTAAAATCTGATGGTTTTCGCTGCTTTTCTGCTAGTTCCATTTTAATAGATCTCTGTCAAATGAATGCCAGATAGTTTAGCCTCCAAATGGGTATTTTCAGATCAACTCATGCTACCAATTGTCCCTAGAAATATTTTGTTAATCCTAAAGTCTCTGGGGAGCTTTGACTGCAAGACACATCACAGCTCCATCCCAGACCAAAAATTCTGCCTTTTATATATGACTTACATCACAAGAGATAAGTTCCATCTCTTCTCTCATCTCTTTAAATATAAAAGAAAGAAATACCTTGAGAGCAGTATTTGCTACAGAATACAATACAGATTTACAAGTCTCCATAATCTTATGTGATGGAAATAGCAGAGATGAAATAGTTGAAAGACCATTTGAAAATTAAATATTTAGAGTAAACTTTCATCATCCCAACAAAGAAGATGAGTGCAAGGAATGCTTCAAATAAGTCTGCTGTGTTTTGTGTTGGGAAACACAAGGGGTTTTGTGTTTTATTTTTTTTCCACAAAGATGAAACAGGATTTCTGTGTTGATAATGTGACACACAAGCTGTTCCAGAAACAATGGACTAGTGATATTTAGATTGAGTAAACATTATCTGCACAGGCAAAGCCATGATTTAAAAAACAGGAGTGCTGTTAGGTATCTACTTACAAATCTTTAGATTGTTTCTTAAAACGACTGTGCCATGTTCAATATAGCATGTGATATGCATCTGAACCAAATGCTGACTGGATGGTGATGACAAGTATATGTCTGCTACATGCATTTTATTCTGACTCTAAAACATACATTCATAGAATACATCATAACCACTCAGAGCAAACTGCTAAAGTGCATGCCCTGAGGGCACATTAAATATGTTGTCTCCAACACTGGCTGCTCAATTGCCAGAACACTGATATACAGAAAGGGCTCATTTTTGCATTATATCCCCATTATGTTCTGAAAAAGTAAGAGCTAACATCCCCTGCTCCCTCCATGAAAGGGAGCACTGTGGAGCAGGTTAATTACCTGCTGCAAAAAAAAAAGCCCTTTCAGAAAGAAGTAACCACCCTGAGAAGATGCTGTACAGAAACGCAGGGAGCAAGTCTTGGATTAACTACTGGGTAAGTGGGCCTGTGTACTGGGTTAGGCTGGATGGAGTTAGCTTTCTTTGCAGCAACCTGCAAGGTGCTGTGTTTTAGATCTGCAACCAAAAGAGAGTCAATAACATGACAATGCTTTACCTGTCGCTGAGCAGTGCTTGCACAGGGTCAAGGCCGCCTCTGTTTCGCACTCTGCTACTCCAGCAGAGTAGGCTAGGGTTGGGCAAAGGAGAGGGCATGCAGCCAGGCCAGCAGACCTGAACAGGCCGAAGAAATATTCTAACATACAATGTCATACTCAGCAGTAAAACTGGGGTGGGTGAGTGTGGTTCCAAAGTAGCTGTTGCTTATAGATTGGCTGGGCATTGTCTGCTGGTGGGAGATGGTGACTGCCTTTGTATCACTTGGATTTCTATTATTTTTTTTTCCCCCTCATTTACTTAATGAACTGCCATTATATCAATGCTTTTGTCCTTTCAGCGCTCTCTCCTATCCTGCAGAAGGGACTGAGCCAGCAACAGAGTAGCAGCTTATGTGACAGCCAGGGTCAACCCACCATATTTAACTGCGTTTTGCACTGTTAGTACTCCCTTCAAGGACACACTTTCTTAAGGCAGAAAGTCCTTCAGTTACTATGCCAAGCTAAGGCCACATTTAAAACCTATCCTGGTTTTGGCAGGCGGGAGCTACTAGAAAGCTAAAGATGCAATTCGAAGGTGGCCATACCATGTATTCAGTCTATCTGTGGAGTGGGAGTGAAACTGCAGAAGTGATGGGTTGCACTACTAACCACAATGACGGAGTGGTAGCACAAAAAGAATCCTGCCTTAGGACTACAGCTTGGCATCTACTCCCCCTCTCATTCAGTCCAGTTCATACCTTGAATCATTGCCTCAGGAAGGTGAAAGGGAATGTGATAAGACCAATGGGACGAAGGGGAGCTGACACTGCCACTTGGCACTCCTTTACTGAAAGAGCAATACAGAAATGAGACCTAAAAGAAGAAAAACTAAATTCTCCAGGGCTGGAAGAAGCAATAAAGATCACAAACTGCTGTTCAACTTCCAAATAAAAGAGTGAGTAAAATAATGTGGAAAAAAATTTAGCAATTTAAAGCAATGGTATACTTTTTTTCCTTTGTAATCTAGCTGGTCAGAGGCTATGATGCAGTCCATCTGCAGAAAGGCTGGGAACAAGTAATTGCTCTGATTGTTTCTAAACACAAATTGTCCAGCCTAAATCTCCAGTTCTCAAGCAGTAGTTGGTTCAATGGACTTTCCAAGGAGATGATATCTCTGTTTCAGCTGTCTCATCTGCTCCTCCTGCATTGTTATTCTCGCTGCAGCATCGCTCTCTAGTTTAGACTGCTTCCCACAAAGCAGTCCATATACTGGCTTTAATAACCAACAGTCAAAAGAAGTATTTCATCCATAACAACTGGCAGACCCCAGCACCCCTACTGCCAACATACATATGTGATTTACATGCCAAAGTGTCCTCTCACTCTATCTCCACTAGGAAAGGAAAGCAGAGTCTGAATTTCTTCTGAAAAGTTGTCTCTTCAGAACACTCTCTTCTGCTTATCTCCCTGCACAAGACAGAGCTGGAAGAGGGCAGCTTGTAGTTTGGTTGCAAATAAACTTCAAAGGACATTCAAAAGCTTTAAAGGGCCACTGGAAAGTCTGCGTGCGGATGGAATGCCTTTTTGGCATGACTTAAAAGCTCTGCATGCCGTATATACACTCAAGAACAGTGCACACAATTTTATTAAGAATTTCATAATGATATAGATTTCTCACTTAAACATTACAACTACCCATAGAAAAGTGTTGCCTGTATCTCTTAAACACCATGTAAATAAAACAAATTTATTTTTAAGACAGAATAAACTGCTATAAAAATGGTGCACAGTCAAGTCATACAAAAATACAAAATTTGTTTCCATCTGCAGTCCTAGTTGCAATTACAGAGAAAAGTCCCCACTCAGGACTTCCAGCGAGAAAGGAACACAAACTCATGGAACCGGTCATGGCAGAAATGTTTTATCAAAATGAGCAGAATAAAAGGCTTCTTTGATTAAGCACTTCCATTAGCCTCCAAACAAGACAAAAATTAGTTTCTCTGGAAGCAACTGGGGACTTGGTAAGTCTTTTAGCCTTGGAATCCAGTTTCTAGGATTCATCTAAGCCAGTTCTTAAATTTCTGTTGCTAAACCCTACTGATCTATACAATATACAGTATTGAGTACCACTGCTGTTTTGGAGATTGATACAGCAGGAATGTCTCCTCTCCACAAAAGTAAGGCTGCTCCAGTGTTTCTTCTAGGAAAGTGTGACCTCTGACTTCCACTGAGAGGCCTCACCAGTGCTCATGTTTGAACCTCTAGGCTGAAGCTCTAGTCCAGTTAGCACTTACACAGATGTGCAAGTTACAACTTCCATACTTAGAGAGCCCTTCTGAAGTTAGTGGAGTTACTGATACAGTTCACTCAAATGGGCGTATAAGTGCTTCCAGGACTGGGTAATTCTGTCTCTCTGCCTCACCAGCAGCTATCCTTTCTAAATGTATATTTATATTCATACATTTCATACAGTTTGGGGTCTGTGATATGAAAAGTGTAAATCCTTTTAATTGGCTTACCAAAAGAAACTTAACAAATTTAAGTTATCAAATGCCTTCTGGAAGCAAAAGTGAAATATTTTACTATTGCCAAAAGATAAGAGCACTAGTTAGCTACATGATGTTACATAATTTTTTTAACCTTCAGCAGCAATTTTGAAGCCTGATCCTCTGACAGGAAGCACAAATAACTGCTTACTTACTAAACTGTGATAACATGAGTTGTGCATGTCTCTACCTAGACATACCTCTCTACTCCATTACAAAGCTTCTGTAGAAAGACTCTTCTCTTTCAAAAGATTTTCTTGAATGGAGTGATCGAACTATTGAGGCATCATTTATTTGTAGAGAACTTGTATTTAGTGCAATAAGTTTAAAAATTCTGCTCTGAAATATTAACTTTACATTAACAAAAATAGTTTTCTTAAAAAAATTGTAACAAAAGGAATATATAGCATAGACAGATCATTAATTCTTAGCAAATACACTTAAGCATTTACCATTACAATACGCTGAATAATTGAATATTAGCATTTATATCTGGCAAGCTTCCAGACTGAAAAGAAATTATGTATCTAATAATAATAATAATAAAAAGCATGTTCTTTTGTCATTATTTAATAAATTCTGATAACTATCCTGGCAGCTACACTTCCAAAGAAATGTTTCTCTGCCCTTTCCCGTTTTAGTCACCCACTACAGTACATACATATATGGATCAAACAACAGGCAAGGAATGATCCCTTCTACCTCCCAGAGCTCTCTGGCATTAAATGAAATGAAGCATACAGTACTTTTTTATGTATAGTAGTACAGTTCATTTCTCTTCCCCTCCTCAGCATCTTTGTATCTAGTCATGAATTAATCATGAGTATGGCTAAAATTGAGCTTTAACAATCTGTTATTTCAATTGCCCATATGCAGAATCCATACCCTTCAAAGAAACACTGCTGAAGTGTGAAGGAGGCTACTGAACTCAAGGGGAGGATAGAGGGCAACAGGTATGAGGGGCAAGTAGGGTAAAGAAGGAAGTTAATTGCATATAAAAATTATCTGTCCCCATTTCGTAGGTTCTGTTTTATAGGAGATGCAAGGGCTCCCACACACCTGAATACCTGAGGAGTTGGTTACTGTGATATCTGATACTGGTAAACAAAACTGTGCCCTGCCAGGGCTGTAAAGTAAAATAACTGCTTACAAATCCATTCAAACTGAATGAATTCTCACTGAAACCACCTTTTGAAAAACTAAGTTTAAGACTTCTCTTGATTTTAAGATTTTCTGTACATGTAACTGTCCCGAATTTAATGCAAATTTAAAAGAAACTAAACAAGTAAAAGTCTCGGCAGATTAGCAGTGTCATGGGAAATCTGTCTCTAAACCCAGTCATGATTTCAGATTATCTTTACAATGATACCTCCTCCAGATTGTGAAATACCAAGCAGATAAGAATCAACATTTCCATGACCACAATAAATAATTTAAGAAATGGAACAATGATAAAGCTGCTTGTAAAAGCCACCCGTATGAAAAGAGTACATGTTTCACAAAAATAATTGTTAAAAAAAGTTTTAAATCCCTGTTCCTTTTCTCTGATTTTGGCTGTTAATTTTTATATATATATATATATGTATGTATATATGTATATATATATACTGTTTTGGAATGTCAATGGGTTCCAATATGGCTGGCTAGTTTCAAGATGAACTTGCTCCAGAGGCCTAGAAAACAAAGTCATACAGTACAGTCTTAGATAAATGCCAAAGGACAAGTAGAAACTGAGTCAAAGGGGTCACTGGAAGCCATAAAGAAAGAAGTGTGAAAAAGTGGGGTTTTTCCCTTGTGCCCTGATACAAGAACAGAAGGTTTTAAATGTTTCCTCATCATATTAATACCTCCTTTAAACTGCAACTGCACGAGGGCATTTCACTTTTAGAAATAATTGTCATGACTAAATCTGCATTTCAAGGCTATTGAAGCAAAGCAGTAAAGACTCTGTTTCTAAAAGAAGAGAAAAAAAGTAGTATTAATCTAATTTTCAGACATGCAATTTTGAGACTATGGGCACAGAACAGTCTTATGAATGATTCTATTCCAAATATAACCAAGGCCTTTATTGATGCTTTGGGGAAAGGTATCAGAAATTTAATGGAGGAAACTGCTGTGTCCCATTCTTGTCAGGAAGTGAGATCCTAGTGTTTCAAAATCTACTCAACTGGAGCTGAATGCTCAAAAATGGAAAACCACTTGAGAAAACAAGGCCAAATCAGTTCCAAACAAAACAATCACATGAACAGGAAAACTGGGAGTAATTCAGCAGGTGACTCCCATGTTGAGCTCCAAGTACTCAGCATCTTCTGCAGGATGCCTATGAGCACTTTCAGCCAGTACTAGGCTCAATTGCCTACAAACAAGTTCCTACAAGAATAAGACCACCCTTCACTTACAGGTACTTGATTTGCCCTTTTATAAGGGGTGGGATGAATAAAGGTTTTACACATCCAAGCTTTAGGCAGTCAAGTAGAAAAGTATAAGTAACAATCTGTGATAGCATTGACAACAGTGGAAAACCACTTAAGGTAAACCAGTTATTTGAATTAGAGTTTAATATAATAAAATTTTGAACTGAAATTTTTGTGCATATATCTAGAGGGTTTGCACACCCAATTCTCCATCATTTTAATGGCACATTTGCATCTACAGCATTTAGATCACTCTGAAAATTCCAACATTAGTGACTGTTTGCACAGCTAGAATTACTCCCAGAACAAACAGTAAATGAGCATAGAATTAGGTTTTCATATGTATAAACACAGCAGCATTTAGGCATAAGCAAATATAGAAACTGGTATGCCATAATGAAATAGCAAAACACGCAAAGCTACACATCTATTCAGTCTATAGCAGGAACCCATTCCAGCTTGGTCAAAAAGTGCTCATGCAACATGGCTTCATGTACATCATCGAAAAAAATAAATTCTTCTGTTAGCATACACTTATTTAGATTTCATTTGGCTAAAAAGTTATACCCATGGTATGGAAATGAATCAGACCTCAAACACTCTGAGAAAGTAATGACAGAAAAATATTCTATTTCACAAAGTCATATTGCACGATGACAAGTCATACCTTGCCCAGTCTGGCTCTCCATTATACGCTCTCTGTTCTCCACCTTCCAAACTTATCCTCCTATTTGTTATCTGTACCATGTATAGTGTTCCTTATTCCAGACTACTCAGACATGCAATGCCTTCCTAACAGGCACACCATAAGTAAAACAGGCTGCAGAAGCATAAATGATGCATTGTTCACTGTCTGTGCATCTGACAGTGTGAGATGGAAAGAGCACACAAGAGACAAGCAACATAAGTAGTTTGCAATAAAAACAAACAACTGGGAGAAATGTCATTTGAGCAGGTTGAAAGGAATCACTGCATCCAATTCCTTGGCATTGTGAAAGGTAATTTGGTGAGGGCTTTAAAAGCCTGGTCCTACTTTGCAACAATGGATGCGCTCAGTAGTGTTCTTCAGGCTTTTGCAGTGAAGGTAAGACAACCAAAAATTGTTCATCTCAGGGCCGAGAAGAGATTAAAGTCAGAATAGCCCAAAGAATTTCAGAGCCATCTAATTTTCAGACTATTCAGCAATTGGGGCTGTATGTGTATACCACATAGCATGCACCATGAATCCTAATTAAATGGTACTGCATTTGTTTCATGTGAGACAGTTCCTTTCATCTTACTTTTACAGGAGATGGTCTCAGCTGTGACAAAAACTCTGCCATCCAAGTGATAGGCAAGCTCACAAACAGAAAAAGCAGAACATCTTGAGTGATACAGAGAACAAAAACTTCTCCTGAAGAAGTGCAGTCAGTAAAGACAAAGAGGGAGAAGAAGTAAAAGTGAAACTCTTGGAGGATCGCCACCTCCTCATCTGCACCTACCATTGGTTTTAGCTCTCTGCCCTCAGCTCCACCTGCCCGGCTAGCTTCTTTCATAGATTTCCTACTGTTCTCCACAAACTCCTGAAAAATAGTAATGAAATGACAAGTGCTCTCTTAGCGCAGACTCTAAACATGAAGTCTCAAGACAGAACTTCAAGAAATAACTGCTAAAAGTATCAGGACCATTTGTATCTCCCTCTTCTCTTGCTCAGACTGGACCACAAAGTATCAAAAAAGCCTGCCAAATAGCCACAAAGGCCTCTCTCACTTAATTCTGGAAGCCAAACAGGTTATTTGCCTTGTGTGCACTTACAACTTTTGCATGTACTGCACAATGCTCTCCTTTATGGGGAAAGAAAGTAAAAGGCTGGTTGTCAAAAAAACCCCAAACAACCCGAACCGAAAACCAACCCACAACCAAACCACAACTAACCTCCCCCCACCCCACCCTGCACACCCGAGTCTTAGCATTCTATCCTGTGAATTTTGTGTAATGTTACAACTCTATTAAACACAGTGACTTGCTAAAAATTACTTTCAGGGTCCGGCTGATTCCCCCAATTTGCCTCAATTCAATCTCTTTTTACCAGATCACAAGCTCCTATTTATGAAGATTAGCAAAGCTAATTTAATTTTATGCATTTTTTTTCTCTTAAAGGCAAGCATTCTGAGCAAATTTCAGTAAACATTAGCTGTTCTTGTTTTATGATATTGAATGCTGACTAAAGAAACCCCCGATGATTTTATTGTTCATTGGTGTTTTCTTCCAAGAGAGCATGCTGTATTTTATTATTATTCTCTGCTAAAAACCAACTCATCATAAATAAAGTCACCACTTTACTTATATAATCTAGATTCTGTAGTGGTTTACCAAAAAAAATTAGTTCTTGGCATTGTTTTCCCACAAGTAAAAACTATGCTAGGAAGTCATAAGAATTTTCATCTAGCCTGTGCATGGGGGTACATTTTACAGAGAAATATTCTACTGCTGCCACATAAAGTGTCAAGAAAACTACCTACTCAACAGCAAAGAGAATGGCTCAGGAAGCAGAATTTTTAAAACTTTGTTTCTAGCTACCATGAACAGGGAATAAGATAAAACAAAAAAGAATGACCTGAACTGGCCTTGCAAAAGGCCTTGACAAAGTGTCTATGCTCCAGGATGGAACATAAAAGTCTATGTGTGATAGACAGAGTCAAATTCTCATTGCTGTCTACCTGAAAGAAGTAAAACTGTGCTATGGTCATTATCTATATGTAAGGTAGAATACTCTGATATTTTTTCTCTTCCACATCCAAAGAGACATTCTTCCTAAGAGAGTGCAAAACCCAAGCCTTTCCTCCTGGTTTTGCTTCTTTCTAATCTGCACTGTGCCATTAACAAGACATGATACCCAAGAGTGTGATTCTGCAAGATGACTGCTCTTCTAACAGACAGTAAATAGAAGCCAACAGCAGTGAAACTAAGGGAAGCGTTGTTATTTATCTGATGCTCATCAAATAACACTGTTGGCTGCTGAAGCCACGAACAAGAGAGCCAGGTAAAAAAACCAACAAGAACATATTGAACTCAGCAGGTGAATTCATTCCACTGTCAAAATACCTATTTCATGGAACCAGATCCTTGGGCTTTGACAGTCAGAGGAAACTTACCATGAGAACTTTATCCATGTAGAATTCCCTCCCAGGGCTCCCATCGTTGTATTTAGTATCGATGGCAAAACATAAGAAAAGGACATCAACAACCATTTCATAAATGGAAAGGAAGCAGTGAGCAACCAGGAAAGCAAAGAGGCAGACAATGATGAGTGGCAGCACCCAGATGGTGTAATCTCGTTGGTAATTCAGCAACATAATGCCAGCCAAACCTGTGCTGCAGACAATCAGGACCTGAAGAAGAAAATAGTAGATGACTCTAAAGGCAGAAGTCTTCTGATAATTTTGCTTGGTTTATTTTTCTAAAGTCAATGTGCTTCGTGGTCTGACAGGGCTAGAACCAGAGGTTACAAATGCTAATGGTAACATCTTTATACCCTGGATTTCCCACATTCCCAAGTGTAAATGACATTTTATCCATCGATTCAGCAGGTGCAAATCAGAATTGTTACACATCCTTCATCACAAAAGGTATTTTTCAGAGAAAATTACATTTACATTCTGCTGTCAAAGTTCTAGTTTTATAGAACATTCATGTCAGTTTTAAAAACCCCACAACCTGATGGTACCAATCAGCAGCTGTGAGGTTGTTTTTTCAGGTTGGGGTGAAGGGAGAAATTAGGTCTTACGAGGATGGTATGTTTTCATTTTGCTGATGGAAACTGCTTCCAAACTTGTCTAATCTGTATCTCATCTCCATACAGGAGAAAGTAGATCAGAATTCATGAGGCACTTCATATAACAGTCTCTACAGAATTACACTATGTGTGAGTCCCTAACAGATATTTCACCAGGTATCAGTTTGGTTTTGGCAAAAAAAAATGGACGAAATGGTTGTGGCCACTTAACTTTTTGAACATTTCTGAAGCTATTGTTATGAACTGCAGCTAAACACAAAATTGTAAAATAGGTCAGAAAATACCATGTTGGACTGGTAGAGGAGACACCGGCAGACTAGCACTGATGTGGCTGATAATATTTTTTACATGCTGCGCTGGTCACTTTAGCATTTCTGCCACCTGTGCATTTTTCTAGTAATCCAATAGATGTCTTTTCAGGGGGGTGTTTCCTAACACCTTTCAGACTGCTCCATAAAACTGTGTTATGCAATTTCATGTTCTCCCAAGCATTTATGTCTCCCTTATGTGTTTATTCCCTCTCACGTCTGCCTTAGTTACTGGTTTTAAAGTTCAGTCCACTGTACTCTGATTGAACAGAAATAGGGGAGTATAATAACAAATACAGATCAGTTCAATCAGTGTCTAATGCTTAGGCACAAGTGATTTAAGTAGATTGGTATGATTTTAGTAAATAATGGCATAAAATCCTTCAAAGCATAGAAGTAATTTGCCAGATTACATTTCCAGACAGTGTATTTCCATCAGTTGGAGACCCAAAAAGCTGACCGACCACGGCAATTATTCTAGTCTGCTTTTAATTTGCTGAGTAGAACTAACTTAGTTGCTTAAGCTGGCAATTTCTCATAGCAGGCTTGAGTATGCCCTTCCAGTCCAATTTTGTCATAAAGAGCAGTCAGTAATGTATAAAATTTTCAACATAAACCTAGAGAGCCTTTATTGAATAGAATTCAAAATAAATGCTTCCTTTCCTTACAATTATATGTTTTAAACACAAAATCAATCAAAACCTTAAAATTTCTAATCACTTTTCTCTTGACTCCCTAAAAAAAAAAATCATGCAAAAGGTGTCACAATCTTCAGCTATTCCTCTCTAGTCACTTTTACTACATATAAGTGGATCATCTGTTTATCCTTCCTATCCTAGACAGCCTCTCCTAATATGATACAGCTAGATGTGATAAAGTGCACACTAAAAACCAGGATTTTTCAGGTACTTTCTCTTTGGGGTGTCTTTGTTGCTAAAGAAAGCTTGCTTCTATGTAGGTCCATTACAACTGTATGCAGCAGACATACCTTTCCTAGAAACAGCATAAAATCTCCAACTGTGTTTATGGCAGCCACTCGCAAAGCATTTTCCACTAGAATAACAAAGGCATCCTTCGCTGAGGTGCAGAAATTGGTGCTGTTGATAGCTGTGGCTGTATATGCATTCTAGGAAAAGGAGATTGAAGACTTATTCATGGAATGATCAGGTATTTCATATGGAGGGCGGGGAAGGTGAGGGGGAAGATACAGCTTCTGAGTAAGTCACATTCATCATACAATGTTAATGAACAGAAATTCCCCTGAGAGATGTTGAATCAAGTAATATGTACCAGCTGACAGAAGACTGTATGAGGTAAAGAATTACTATTCTTCTTCTCTCTTGCTCATAATTTATGCATTAACAAGTTTGTTCAAAAAAACTTATTAAAAAGAATTTGCAATTTCTCTGCAGGAGGAGGTGAGAAGTGGCATAGCTACAGAAATTAAGCAGTTAGAAAAAAAATCTGGAAATGTAAGAGTTTGAGAGTCACACAAGTCGACCAAGATAATTTCTAGATAATTAACTAGACTGCATTCAAGGTTAGTCAGGACAGTTTTCAAGGATTGCATTAGGCTTTATTAAGTGCTTTCTTCTGATCTTATTTTCTATTACCACTACCCAAAAAAAAAAAAAAATTAACATCAGTGAAAGAGATAGTAGCAAGATATTTATATATATACATGAGCGATGGACTACAGCCCAATAAATGCACTTTTACAATGGGTCTGACCACTCAGTGTGTTGCAACTTGCAACTGTTTGTCCACTTTG
Organism: Margarornis squamiger; assembly: GCA_035222235.1. NCBI lineage: Eukaryota > Metazoa > Chordata > Aves > Passeriformes > Furnariidae > Margarornis > Margarornis squamiger. Next base: position 30,285,494 of record JAWWTY010000088.1, on the reverse strand, counting down.
TAAATGATGATGACAATTTGATGCTTTGTACAGTTTTTACCTTGTGTGAATCTTAAATACTACACCAAGAAAAGCTTCTTTCTCTTTTTATAGCTAATATATTTTGAAACTCAGGTGTAGTTTAACTGATTAGACATATGGGAAAACATCTCCAACCACTAAACAAATTGTTATAAACTTGAGATACCATGTTCACAGAGATGAATATTGGCTATTCTTTTGTCTTGGTGTACATTGCAAATGTCAGTGTAGTGATTTGCAGCGCAATTTCAGTAATGGAGAGAAGACTGAAGTACTGTCATTCAAGTTCAGTTTCAAAGTATAATACATTATGTGTAGCCTCAGACTGCAGACTGGGAATATATGTATTATTATCACCCCTTACATAAAACTTGAAGATCTTACCTGATTTAAGTATGTCAGGCACTTTTCTAAACACCAAAGGCAGCAGATGCAGGCTTTAAGCATACAGCGAGCACAAGCATTTTCCTAGGAAAGCAAAGAATGTGGAAAAACAAAGAGTAAACCCAACAGAACTTAAGAAAATAATATTCCTCTGTGTTACAGTAACTGACAATCAGATTGCTAACTTAAGCAATCCATACCAGTCTCAAGGTCCTTTAAAGATTAAATATTCAGAGAACCATAGAACGGTTTTAGTTGGAAGGGACTCCCCCACTGCAGGGAACATTTTTCACTAGACCAGATTGCTCAAAGCCCCATGCAACATGACCTTGAACACTTCCAGGGATGGGGCATCCACAACTTCTCTGGGCAACCTGTTCTAGTTCATCACCATCTTCATAGTGAAGAATTTCTTCCTTACATCTAATCTCTTCCAAAACAAGACTTCCAGCCTCCCACACTGATTAAATTAACAGGTAAACAAGTCAGGCCTTGATTTTCAGTAAGAAAATGGAAACGTTTCTCTTACTTTTCCTTTGAGTTGTGTGTGAATATACATAAGAATCATTCGTGGTATCTTCACTAGTGTGATAATGAAAGACCCCTTTGCTACTGTTCCTAGGTGGTAACAAACAAGGCGATTAACAGATGCCAGAATAGGAGTAAATGGCAGATTTCTTTTCTCCCTGTTGAACAGAGAAAAAGAATGAAGTAGAACGATCAGTATGTATGTGGTACCATGTAGAAGTGCTATAAATTCTCAAAATAACATACAAAAGGAATATATTATTTTCATACTAGCTTTCACTCCATCTCGTGTAGGTCAAAGCTTTGTCTCCCAATACAAAAATAGGACTAAGATAAGGAATCAGTATGTCATACAGATAGAGTGGTGGTGGTACATTCCCTTCTTCCCCTCCCTCTTTGGGTTGCACTATGATCTCAGAAATCAGGCCTTGACCTTGAAGAAGATCACCTAGGCTCAGCTTCTCTTGAGCTTATCAGAAACACTGTCTGCTTCCAGGAACTTGTCCTGTCTAACAAGCTCCTGTATTTAATGAACAGCCTTGGAAACCTATTTTTTGTGCCTGAATAACAAACTACATCAGACAACATTTTTGTTATAGAACTTTTAAAGAAAGTTACTGACCCAAATTGCAGCCAGGATGGAAAATTACTATGACTAAAGTCAATGCTCTTGCGACCCTATAAACTCCTGGACCACAGTCCTAACACTTTTTTTCCTTTTTTTTTGTCAGGTTACTTATAAACTTGCCTTCTCCTTCTGTTCTATTTGAGATCTTTGTGTAGGCTTTGGAGAGGGCATAACTAATTTATTATTACTTATTATTATAATTTTTTCTCAGATTTTTTGCATTTCTGATTTAGCTATCATATCATTGAGGTTCCAAGTGGTGGACCTTAAAACAAGTAGCTAGATGAATACTTACTTTCATGGCTTGAAGTCATTCTCTCTTAGAGTTTTTGTTTATTTTTCTTTTGTACCAAGGAATTCAATTCTATTTCTCTCTCAAAAAACAGCTCTATTAAGCATTTAAAGAATGTTTTTCTTTAATAGAAATAAGAGCATGATAATAAGCACATTAAAGGAAGATGTACTAAACATTCCAAAGATAAAATATCTTCCCAGCTTTGGGAGAATTGTTTCTTTCAGGAAATATAAAAAAGTATAGTCTTCATTCCATGAAAGTAATATCTGCATAATTGAAATCTGAGATATTAATTATTAAAATAGGTTTATCTTGTATTTTCTTTCAATTGACCTTTAGAGCTGAGGTGGAGGAAGCCAAATTCTACTCCCTCTTGGGAGTAGAATATGCATAAATGGTTTGAGTCTTATGCCCAGACAAACCAAACACTTCCACATTTTCAGGTGAAAATTTGCAGGTTCCTCATTTTCAGGGCCAAGTCTGTAATTCAGAACACTTTGAGGTCTGTTATTGCCTGAGCTGAAAGCAATTCATCTGGCTGAGGTGAATGAACAATGAACATATATAAAACATTTCTCCACGGATAACCTCATCTCATTTGCTGTGGAATGCTGTTCATATGCAAAATAATGGATCCAAATTAATGTTTTTTCCTTTCTTATTAAGTCGCTTTTCAGGTTATGATTGTACCTTAAAATGAAAAAAGAGGACAACAGTAGACAGAAATGAGTATTTGCTAAGTTAAAATAAAATCCCTGTTATGGAATTATAAGGTACAGTTAAAGTAAAAATCATTCACCCTCAGGTGATAGAAAACACATAAACTTACAGATGAAGCATATATATTGCTAAGAAATCTATTTCAATGCACAATTTTTCTCCTTTCTCTGTATTTTCCTTATTCTTTATTCAATCTAGTTTTATTATTCACAAAATTACATTCCTGTAACATCTTGTGATAATTTCATAGATGTATTTCATTGGTATACTGGAGGATTTTATCATTAATAAATGAGCAGAATTTCTGACAGCACAGTCAATTGACTCCTTGCCTTTAACATTAAGCAGAAAAAGGAGTCAAATGTAATTCAGATAACAGCCTCAGTTAAAAAGACAAACCAATTAAACATTTGTGTTTTGAATCATGCAACTTGAAAAATATCTCCATACATTACTTAAAAAATTCTATTTTTTTAAAAACACAGACTCTTAAAAGCACATGGCAAGAATAGAGTATGGTTGCTGAATATCACTACAAATTTTTACATACAACATTCTTCATATGAAAGGCTAGAAACACATACCAAACCCCAAAAGCTGAACTGCATAGGATACTAATAGGATTTAGGATACTAATGCTCTTTTTTGCCTGGGGATAGCATCACTCCAATATCTATATTGTTTTTCCTTTCTTAAGTAAACTACCACTGCTAAATATCTTGTCAATGTATTGTAGCCATGTTGGTCTTTATTCAGAGGAGTTGTATTTATATTGCTTGGAAAAGACTTTGAGAACATCTGAAATAAAATTATTCATCTAGTCACTGTACAACAATGCCGTGGCAGTATTCTTAAAGAAATATACGAACTACTAGATCTACAATGACAAGTGGAAAAGCTTCATTCAACTATACCTCTACAAAGTATTAGTGTACTTTCTTCTTTTCCTTACCAAAAATAATGCCATAGTTCTGCTCTATATACCAAAATTTAATACTTCAGATCACTGAAGTACCATTTATTCTCATGAAATACTAACAAAGCATCTGATACCACATTTTTTTTTCTGAAAAACCTGAGTCTTAAATGGCTATTTAAGCCAAAGATTAATGACTTATTTAAGAAAAATTTTAAGCAATCTTAAATTCAGCAGTTTTCAAGTACTAGAGACTATAGCCAAGTTAGCAATTCTGAAATCAGCTTCTTAGCTCTGTAAAGCACAATTCTTTGTTGGTAAACCCACTGATTAATAATTAGTACTTCCTTCTTGTACAGCTAGCAGATACATGCAGAACAGCCAGCACAAAGTATGCCCAGATACACATTTTAGTTCACAAACACAGCAATGAAATATGGAGTTTTAATGCACATATATTTTATATTAATATTTATTTGTGTATGATCTTGACAGAACGTAAGTGATGAATCTAATAAGACCTTAAGTCATCCTTTGAAAGAAAGATTAATGAAGATTAATGAGGCACTGTAAATAATTTAAAGGGCACTGTTTTGCAATTAAAATAATAATCAATGGCTCTCACTACTTTTTTAATCTCTACAGAGCTTATCAGCATTAATCATTAGTAACATCGATGACCTTCCAGGTGCATCTTGCTTTGTAAACAACCATCCATATCTGTACAATGTGCACAAGTTACAAGGCAAATAAGACTTCAAGTCTTAAATGTCAAGAATACCATCTATAATCAGCAAAACAGTTATTTTAGGACTTCGCGATTTAAAAAGGGTCAAGACAATTTAACGGCCCCCCAGCTTTCACAACAGAAGCAAGTATCCACCCCAAGACCTCTGCCCCTCATGATATTTGCTAAATTAATGTCTAGGCAACCCATGGTAGAGCTATCTAAGTTGTCCTTACCTTGTAAAATAGTATGTCACAACAGCCCCTGCTACTGTCATCTGCTGACAGGCTAGGATAAACTCGCTGATCCAGATGAGTCCCACTACATGGTACCACCACATGTATTTCAAAGGACCTACCATCCGAAACTCAACAAACCCTTCTTCATTTGGGACAGGACTACCTAGAAATAAATGAGGGTAAAAAAAGAAAATGGTGCTTACATCAACTCATAAACATGAAAGCATATGGTATTAGCAGGTCATAACTAGTTACAGCAGAACCTATCTAGCTTCTACTAATAGTTCTAAATGTCATGTTTAGGGAGACTGTTCTTAAAGATACAGCTTTTGAGACAATCACTATAAAGGCATTTGAAAAAAAAAAAAAAAAAAAAAAGACACAAAAATACCCCATTCTGAGTATACTCAAAATCCTGCAACACTTATTTTAATTTTCAGCCACCTGGTGAAAACTTCCACAATGAACCATCATCATATACCAAAATTTCTTAAACATAATAAAAGTCTACTTCAGTCATTCTTAATTTGAGTTTGCTGCTCTATCGGTATTATTCACACAGCAAGAATCAATATTAAACTTCATAGCTCCTTACATCTATATGTCAACACTAACAATCACTTTTGGTTTTCTTATGGTAAGTCTTTTGTGCAAATATTTCAACAATATTTGTAGCTCTATAGCTATTTAAAAACATATGGAACAGCTGTAGAGATTCTAAACATATGATTTCATAAGTTTAGAAATTCATTGACTGTTTGTCTAAAGTGAATAGCAGTATCACGTACAGAGATTGACAGCATGTCAGAACACTCCAAACTGGTAACAGTGAAGATACTGAATGTATATAAGCTAAAAGGATAAATGAGCTTTTGCAGAATCAAGGCTGCTTGAAGGGTTCTGTCAGTAAAATACAGTATCACACTAAATTGTGCCACAAATTTAGTGCCTGTGCAGTGGTCTGACTCTGAGAGTGAAGCACAGGGCTGAGACTTCTGATTCTAGAAGCTCTTGTCAGACCCTGAACACAAACAAAGTTTTCACTCTCTATGGTGTTTACAGCAGGCACAAATTAAGAATACGTTGGCTGCTCTCAGAATACGGTGTATGAATAGCAGAAAAATCTCCCTGATAATTCTGCAACAATAATGGACACCTAAGTTACAAACAACTGAAAATTAATTCCACTGTATTTACGTTGTGGGAGACAGTAATTGTGTGGAACAGTCCTTTCATTACTATGTCTTTATCTGTGTGGCTACAATACAATACTTTGTGAGAATAGCTGCTAGATTACACTATTTTTAACTTCCTTGTGTAAAATTAGAAGGAATTACTGAAAAAATTATTATAGCAGTTGTATTAACAGAGCCTTGTGGTTTGCAACATGCCAATTTGCATCAAATTAAAAAGCCAGCCTAACACAGAGAGTGCCATGCTAAGAATGTAGACTCAAATGCACAACAACTTTCCTGAAACAAGTGTTTTGAAGTCAGTGAAGAAGACAAGAACAGAAGCAAAACAGGTGGGCTTTTTCTTAGAGGTTCCCATGCAATTTTAGCCAATTCCACTTGAAACCATGCAAAAATTAAGTGAAATTTATTTAAAAGAAGAAATAGCTGCTTACCTGTAGTACCAAGGAAAAGCAGGACTGCAATCCAGTATGTCCAGAAGAGGATAAGCACAAAGAATGTCCAAAATGGCTGGAAGACTAGAAGCGGCAGGTGAATGAAGACCTTGCCAGCCACGTGGAACAAGGCAATGGTGAGAGCTACTCTTTTACGCATAATTAACACGATCAAGAACAAGATAACCTAGAGGGAGAAGTTTCCAAATCACATTTTAGGGAACTGAAAAATAAGCAAGTTGTTATTTTGCAAAGGTAGGATATTCAAACACACTAAATTTAACACATGCTCTAATTATAAGATCACAAGATCAAAATGTAAAACCTCTATTAGCTTCTTCTGGTGATAAATTATTTTCCAAATTATATTTTTGTGGAATTTCAGTCTCATATTTATGCATTTGGAACCATCATCAGCCTCAGGCTATGAAGTGGTGGTCTTGCAGCATGTATGTATCTGTAATAATGCAGGAAGTAAGAATTCAGGAGAGGAAACAGAGAGAGACCTTTCGATTAGGATGTGAAACAACAAGAAGAGCAAAAGAGGGAGTCTACAATTCCTGGGAAGTTAGTCAAACATGAGCAATTTTTAGAAGTAAGGTCAGTGACTCTGAAATGAACAGTAAGGCCCAAAGAAGATAAACTGGTTCAATAATCAGTGTTAGTATTTCAGTTCACAATGATCCCTCTGTAAATGGAACAAATTTGAGAACAACTGATTTCAGAAGTAGGAATATTCTTAAGGACTTTTAGATACACTGAAATGACTAAGTATCTCTGAACTGGGAACCTAAGAAAAATCTCTTTGGATTGGCAGTCCAATATTATACCTATTCTTGGAAGTCCCTGTGGACATTTTACAGTAGACAAAAGTAACTGCAGCATTAGAAGGTCTCTCCTGACACAAAATCAGATATTAGGGAACTGTTCCTGAAAGTTAAAAAAATGAATTAACAAAAAAATCACTGCAACAGAATTTGTGTCAGAAAGGAACTGTTCAAAAATGTCTGCAATACAAACCTTTCACCTGAATAAAAAAATTAGAGACCACCAGGAAAACAGAACAAGAAAATAATACAGTCATTAGCAAAGCATACCGTGAAGACTGTAGCTGCAATGGCATAGATCAAGAGAGCCTGAAGATTGTCTTTGGCTATTTGAGTCTCAAGACCACTGGCAGATATTTGTTGCTTAGCATAGAGCCACCACAGGACTCCTGTACCACCTATGTTTTAGTAAGAAAACAAAAACGATAAATGAATGATACCTCCTATGTGTGACAGTCATACTACTTAGTTCCAAAGAAATGAAACAATTCCTTCCTGTAAGTCTAGTCTGATACAGAATAATCAAGAGTTCTGATGCTCAACTCAACAGGAACTTCAAGGGAGGGAGAAGTGCTCAGTTCTCCTCTGTTGCCCTGCTCTCAGGTGAATATACTCTTTTCACAGTCTTACTCCTCTACAACCCCTTAGAGACCTGCAGAACCATGACTCTTAGAGTGAAGTGCATGAAAGGGCTAGTTCACGGGGAGCCCTAATAATGAAAAACACAGCTCCCACTAGACAGAGTTACATGGTAGGATATATGTATGTATGTATGTATGTACGTATGTATGTATATGTACAATAAAGCAGGAAGTAAGAATTTAAGGGGGGGAAACAGAGAGGGACCTCTGGATTAGGATGTGAAATAACAAGGAGTCTACAATTCCTGGGAAGACTAATTAAAACAAGAACAACCAGCAGCCTGATGCTGGAAGAGCACCTCAGGTGAATGGTATGTAGCCACACTTACTTCAGAGAATGTCTCAGGCACTGGGAAAAACATCAGTAAAAGGCACAAGGAGGCTAATACTAAATGAGGTACTATCTTCTAACCCCTGTTATGAAATTCTAGCCTTATGGCCAGATTATCATTCACCTATTCCAGCTGTCTTTCCAAGACAGAACTTTTCTACAAGACAGTCTCCAGCCCCTCAGGGATACAACCTCCCTCCTCTGACACATTTCTTTCCTTTTTTCAGTGTTCTTCTCTGTTCTGTTATTTCTGAATCAAATGCATAAGCTTAGCGGGGAGGTTGGACCAGATGACCCTCTGTAGTCCCTTCCAACCTTACACATTCTGTGATTCTGTGATCACAGGTTTATCCTGAAGGCATCCTGTTCAGATCTAAAATGAAGAATGCTCTTTTGGCATATCCTAACAAACAGTGAAGACAGAATAAGCAGTATGTCTCACAAATGAGTGGTTCTTATTCAGTTTATGTAATGGATGAAACTTTTTAGAACATATGCCAATAAGATAAGTTATTCAACATAGTTGCTCAGCTTCTAAAGAGAATATAAATGAAAAAAAAAATCTGTTTTTTCTTTTTCTGTGGTCACAGACACTGAGACCAATAAGCAGAAAAACAAAGTGATCCTGAAAAAACATAGATGTCTGCTGACTTTTTTTGCATCCCTTGCAGTCATGAATTGCAAGAATTAAATCACTAGAGCTTCCTAATATGATTATTCTACTTTTGTTCCTTCCCTACAGTCACTGCCTATACATTTTGGCTTAGCTTCTGAATAACAGTAATAGAAAACTCTAGTTTTACAAATGTAAAAGTTAATGTGATAAAATAAGGCTATTTTCGTGCAAACTAGATAATTTTGGAAGAGAATCTTTAGCCAGTTCCACTATAGCATGGCTGGTTGCATTTTACATATGACATACATCACACGGGTCTTTTGGAGTCATATGAAAATACAATCATTTGGTTAGAAATGCTAGAAAACCACCTCTGCTTTTTCTCTTCGAGAACAGGTCTTAAAGAGCTACTGAAGGGGCTGATGAACATGCCAGGGTTGTAAAAATGTAAGGCTGCATAAATAATAGTTGCCCTTTGATTCCTGCGTGCCTGAGTACACCCACCGCGTGGGTGTGACACCAGACATACCCAGACTAGCCACTGCACTGACACATTTGGAAGGCAGGTTAAGAAGCAGGCAACATTTAGGACTGTGCTACAAGTGCTGTGAGGAACACCCCACACTGACTATGTGGGCTCTAGTGAGCTAGGCTGACATAAAGCTTGCCTGCCAAGCAGGGTGTGCAAATATCCAAGGAGCAATGTACTCTCTGAGAGAGAACTGCAATTACTAAGGTGACATTTTTGATGAGTATCTTGAATGGGACTCAATCAAAAGCTGATGGGAAATGCATGGTCCAAGAGCTGTGCAGGATGTAGCTGGCCTGAGGACACAGAGGACAAAGATTAGAATTGGACACTCAGAAACTGAAAAACAAACAAGACTTACCAAGTGATCCCAGAATGACAAGAATTGTTAAAATCCAGACAAGTACTCTTGAAATGTACCTTATAATAACCATCAAAATCATGGACAACACTGCAAAAGAAGACAAACAAAATAAGCAAAGTAATTACTTCAAGTAGAAACAGCCTTCCTAATTTTCCCACTGCACTAATATAATTGCCTTCCAACAGAATTTTTACACAAAGATTTCCTTTCTGAGGCTTACAAACTCACTGAACAGGTAATTAAGAAAATTAGGCACCTCTACAACTTCTGCTTTGATATTGTGGTTTAAAACAAAGAGAGCGTAAACACATTTACATGATACATTAAATACAAGACATAATGCGTGCATACAGACAGAGGTGTACTTAGACAATGACTAAACATACAGCAAGACATGATAGTAGTTTGAGCCTGTTAACATGAGCACATCTCCTGAGCCCCCAGAGGAGATTTTGCATTCAAATACACTTGTCAAACAACTGCAGTTAATATGATGCCTGTGTATTTCAAAATGTCATGCCAGTCATGAGTAAAAAGTTATTACAGCCAACTCAGGTTAAGCAAGTGGTATGTGCAAGTGTATATTCATATTTACATATACATGTTTGTATTGAGTAGTTACATGAAAACCACTGGAACCTGGCTTTCTGAATCAGTCTAACCCATTGTTTTAAAATAAATAATTTCTGTTTAACTATGAAGTTATGAAAAGAGTTTTTTAAATTAACTGTATGTAAACTCTGTACTAACTCCTGACTCTAAATGAATGGTAGCACTGCTAATCAGCCACCAGCTTTCAGATTCTGAAGAGTCTTTCTACTGTTGTTATCAAATACTGAAGCTACCAAGACAAAATAAACAGCTTTCCAGTTACAGTTGAAAACATATACAATGGTCTTTTACGTGTGTCTTTTTTTAAAATCCTTTCTAGCATGGTCTTTTCTTTTTTTTTTCCCTTTTTTTATCTCCCACCCTCCCCATTTTTTTTAAGGCAGACTGAAAGCAAAGGACTTCAAGGTACAGTTTTGCAATGCTTATTTCTAAGCCACACACTGCTCATATACGTGGCTACTGTCTTGATCCTCTCATTTTAGTATTTCAGATTTTATACTTTGTACAAGTCAAGTAGACTCAGTAGGAAAGCAATTTATGTGGGTGGGTAACATTTCACCTTAACAAGAAGACTTTCTTAAAGAAACACTTCAGTCCAGTGCAAAGTGACATTCTATATTCTAGAGGCATTTCTCAACTATAGAAAAAAATTCAGCACCTCTATATTGCTGGGAATTTCCAGCTCTTCAGACAAGGCTGGGATTTTCAAAGGCCTGAAGTTTTTCATTTTGGGGGAAGGGGAAGAAAGAGGTAACATACAATACAATAAATGGGCACTTAACTGTCTTGTTTTCACTCTGAAAGTTCTCATATCCCTACAAAAGTATGTTAAACAAACTAAATCCCCTACATTCGACAGGAATGTACTATTGTGCATTTCTCACCCTGTCTATTTTATTTGGAAAGAGTTTATTTGAACTTGGATTGGCAGAAGATGACTATTGCAAATGGAAATGGGGCATATTATAACAAAAATTAGGAAAAATGGGGATGCTCTCAACCATATCAAAACTAATGTTAGCTAATCAACAACCACATGTCCTCCATCTTGTAATCAGTGGAAGAGAGATAAAAACAGGAATGCATATGTATATTGCTTGTGAGTAGGTTACTCAGTAGTCAAACAAAATTTTAAAACAGCATTCTGGATAATTTTTAAGGGCTCATTACTATTATACCTGGGTTTTGTTCAAATTGTGGTTAGAGGGTGTTAACAATCTCCTAATGCAGTACACTAAGAAATGGCTAGTAATGAGAAAAACAATTACCTAGTGATAACAAGCAAAGTCCCATTATAATCTCTTTGCTGGTCATAACTCCACTAATCAGCCTGTGTAAGACACTACTGTCACTGACAAAGGTGATCAGGGCCTCTGCAAACTTGGCATAGCAGGAAATGTTCACAGGAGCACAGCGATGGAAGAATGGAATAGGTGCACTGGTGACACAAGAAAAAAAATCAGAAAAAAAAATTACTCCTACTTAATATAAATGCCACATCAACACACAAATGAAAGGTGAATAGATGCAATCATTCCACCCTCATAACATCATAACCAGAAACCATGTGTTGAATGCACAAGTGCCGCTGGAATGAGGATGATCATAATGGGAAGTGATGCAGTTCTTACAAATAACCCTGTGAAGCTGGAGTGTACATTCCAATAGGAAATTATTACCCTCCCACCCTTAAATGACACGGCTCAGAAAATATATGTTCCTATTTCCACTTAAATGTCTTTTACTCAAGTGTCAGGTGGTGAACCAGCAGCGGACACAATGCCTTTCACTCATGTTAGAATGGAATACTGGCCCATATTTGTAGCAAAAGAAATCACAGAATAACAATACTCTTCTTGAAAGCATACATTTTGTGCTAAAGGACATCAGCATTTACAACTGCTGCCAAGCAAAACCAATGTCTTTATTCCTAGTCTTTCTCCATATTAAACTTGTTCTTGTACTGAAGATTACAATCACAGTGTTTACTTTCATTAACTTTGTCAAAATTATGCAAAACATGCAAGGATGGCTCCATTGTTTTCAACAGTTTTGGTAGCACCCTCCCAAAAAACAACTGAGACTACCCATTAAACTTTGCAGAATGCCTAGAAGAACGTGTTATCGAGTCCATCAGTGAAAGATACAAAAGAGCAAAAACTTTACTTTAAAAAGAGCATAATTTTAGTTTCTAAATGTTTCCCACTAAGAAGATGCCCTTCTTGCTCATAAACTATGCCAGATCTCAAAGAGGCCTATTACATCATTTGATCAATTCCCAGTTACACTTCAGACATGAATTATATGTTCCTTCCTGTAACTGGATCCAATGAAAGAAATGTCTTTAATATTAGGTCAGTCTTCTTTTCTAACCTCTGTATTTGTTTCACCCTGCCCAATTTTCCTTACTTAAAAGATTTCAGTGGACTGTAGCAGCAATGCACATAATCTTCTGCAGTTTTGCTATTTCAGTAAGGACCTATAAACCAGCAATTTTCTGTCCTCAATAACTAATTTTTTAAGCCCATGCCTTTCCGAAATTCTAACCATCATTTTAAACACGTAGTAAGTAAAACAGCTGCCTTAGGCATGCCTTTTCTATACATTGGGTCTTTTTCAGGAAAAGGATGATATGCTGAAAACCATTCATGTGTAATCATTCTGTAAAGAAATTGGGAGAAATTATGATTGCCTGCCATAAGTCAGTAATTAGTAGATCCTATGTTTTTGCTTAAAGTCACTGATCATTGCAAATTTTGTTGTTCTGGACTTACTGTGCTGAGTAGGTAAATACATTTGGAAATGGTCATATTGATGGTCTACTTTTGGGTAATAATGAAGACCACAGTTAAGAACAGCAAAAAAAGTAATTGTGAATTAGTGACAGTTGTTAAAAAACAAATTAAACCCATAATGATGGCTGCCCTATTTAAAAAGTGGCCCATGTATCCCCTCAGTCTCTTACAACATAACCTATTTTGGAATAAGCAGCACGCTGCAGCTTATTATATGCAGTATTACTGGAAAAGACTGAAATTTGAGAGGTTTATTTAATTGTTAACTGCTACAATTTGCAGGGAGCCTAGAGCATTAAGAAGCTGTCAATACCAATAACAAAGCTGGAATTCTGAGCTCAGAGTAGGCAAAAGAATGTCATTCCTGCATCCAAATACAAAAATACTCATTTTGAGAAGGGAACAGGGAATTGGATTAAACTATTCCTCCAAAATATATTCCAAGAGAGGAAAACATGTTTCCTGCATCACAAAGTTTATATTGTTCATCTAATATTCCTTAACCTACAGCATTTTCACTACATAAGTCGCCTATTTTCATGTGGAGTAATTAATTGCTAACTTTGTTTTAACTAATAATAAAAAAATAAGGTTAGTGGTTTCTATAAGCTTTCTTGAGTAAATGGGACTCCTGAGAATCCACCTTCTGAGATCTGCTGCTGCTTTAGGGTTCTGACTGAATAAGCATGAGAAGTAAAGTGTCTTAATAAAAAATACAATAATAGATCTGTTCTCTGTGACCAGTGCTATATTATATGGCCTCTTGATTGTATCTTGGTATATTACCTGCTGAAAAGGAATTACAAATTTCTAAGAACTGTAACATGATACTTATTCATAAACAAGAATGAATAAAGTTCAAGCTAGCAGACAATGGTATTAGAAGTCGTATTTTTAAAGCAATATTCAAATGAAGTTAGGAGATCCGATTATTCAAGTATTAGATGCCAGAGGGTTTTTTCCTCTCACTGCTACCCCTGGGCAAATACAGAAATCTGTGTGAGGGGAGCCTGGTTGGAATGCCACAGTTAGCTGCTCTTTATAACCACTATGGGGCAGCCCCGCCTTGGCACACCTCAGTACAGCTGGTTAACAGATAAATGCTGCAGGAACTGGACAGGTTTTCCTCTAGGGTCCTCTAAACAGTGAGGTCATGCTCGCCTGAGGTTGATATAGGCTGGGAATGGTTTCTGGAAGAAACGTATATCTCTGACTGCATTGTTCTGTCAAAGTTGGACATAATGCCTTGAAGCTGGATGGTAAGAGTCCATTGAGAGCCTCAACTGAAAAGTGCGAAGAAATCTGGACATCAAACAGAAAATGTCAAGCCACGACTAGTCCTCATACCATATGCTACCTCCATACCATGGACATTATGGGAATCAGATGGTTCATAACTCTTGACAGTGCGTGCTGGTTTCAGCTGGGGTAAATTTAATTTTCTTCCCAGTAGCTAGCATGGAGCTATGTTTTGGCTTTGTGCTGAACACAGGGTTGATAATATAGAGATGTTTCTGTTATTGCTGAGCAGGGCTTACACAGAGCCAAGGCCTTTTCTGCTTTGTGTACTGCCATTCTGTGGAGGGGACTGAGGGTACATAGGAGGCTGAGAGGAGTCACAGCTGGGACAGGTGACCCAGACTGACCACAGGTATATTCCATACCATATGACATCATGCCTAGTATATAAAATGGGGGGAAGGATGAGGAAAAGGGGGACATTTGGAGTGATGATGCATCCTAATAAACCATTATGTGTGATGCAGCCCTGCTTTCTTGAAGATGGCTGAACACCTGACTGCCTGCCCATGGGAAGCAGGGAATCGATTCCTTATTTTGCTTTGTTTGTGTGTGTGGACCCAAGGGTTTTCTCACTTTCACCCTTTTGATTCTCTCCCCAGTCTTAGCTACGGGGGAGTGAGCAAGTGGCTGCTTGGTGCTTGGTTGCTGGCTGGGGTTAAACCAAGACACAGATCTGAGTGCTAGGTAAGTTCTCCCTGAGTGCCTCAGTCTAAAAGGTACTGCATTTTCATTCAATTGTCTCAACAGGATTCCATCACTTCTTCAAATTACACTAACTTATTCAAGTAATTTAAGAATAAAAGACTGAAAAACAGTGGTTTACAGATACAATGTTGGCCTTTTTTGCCTTAGGGCACTAAGTTAAGACTTTTCAATCTTAAAAATACTCAAATATATTGTACATTTTATTAATATCATGTAAAAAGGGGGAAATACACCACTTACACAACAGCTTCTTAAAAATAACTCTTCAGGTAGTTTTTGTGAGAAATTTACATAACATCATTAGAGCTCTGACATATTGTCTAACCTACTGTTCTCTTAGTAACTATATTCATTGAGACTGAATAACAGAGGAACACACAATGAGAAAAGTCAATATAATTCTGGCAAAAATGAAGACTAACAAGCCTTTGCAGTGTGCAAGCTGGCACTGAAGTTTTTATTTAGTTTTGTATTACTGCTTTAGCAGCTGGATAGCTGCATGGAATATTAACCTACTGTGGGAAATAGGAAAAAAATTAGTTTATATTCCAGCTGCTACTGTCACTACAATATATAAAAATATTCACTGGAGATGCTATCATGTAAAGAACTAAAACTTAAAATCAGAGTTTTTAGAACTGAGACAAATATAACATTTACTAAAACCATAGCAGAAAACTATTCATAGGAACAGACTCTGTAGTTATGACCCACTAGTGAGTATGTTTGAGAAGCTAAACTTTGAGAGAACACAACATGGTTCTCCTTGAGTTAGTGGAATTACGGACAAAACTGTGTGCACAACAGCTAACAGATCACTTCTTTTCCTAGCAGCACTCATCTCCACAGGTCCAGCCAACACAGCTAGAAGAGTGTATTAAGCTATGATCCTTTCTATCTTACTTCAAACAAAGCAATCTAATATAATATTAAAAACAAGAAAACTCAAAATGATCTGTTTAAAAATACAACTATCTCTTTAGTGCTTGACTATCCTCACATTAGTCATTTAGGGACTGAAAGTTAAAAATGAAGCAATTTGCATCTGACTAGCTGAGGTAAGGTATAAGTAGTGAATGCTGCAGAGAGCTGTGTGTCCCTACATACTTTCTCCTCCCAAAGACTAAAAGCGTTCCATAACTGTCTCTCATCTGCATTGCTGACAGGCAGCTGGCTATAGATAGGGTTAAAGGCAGTAAAACAGCTGAAACAGTGTCAGTTACATGAGACAGAAGAGAACTTAAAGATATCAGCTCAATACTCTCAGTAACACATGCATGGATAGTTTGGGTTTTTCTTTGAGAGTTACTTTCACCACCTTTTAAAACATCTACTTGGTAAGAATAAACACGTGCTGTGTATTTTCTAAAGAACTGTCATGATCCAACCAAATCTCTGCTCCCTCCAACCCCAATCAAACAAGATGTTAATATTACCTCTCTGGAACAGGATATCTGGGACATAATTTGGCAGCCCGTGGGTCTGTAGTATATTCTGATGACTGTAGTTCATAGCTACACAGAGTGGATCCTGTTGAAAAGGAAAAAAAATATTGTTGAGGGAAAAAAAATAAAAATCAAGCATTCATATTCTTGCAAATGATATTAACACTGATACAGTCCTGATTCTGCAGCTCCTCAGGTTATTACCATGAGGTTTTGCTGCAGTTCCTCCCGTAGGTAGTGGTGAATCAAACCCAACACAGTCTTCAGTAGAATAGAATTACAATGTCCATCTAGTTTTGGGTTTTCAAAAGTTTGGGTATTTGAGTCAAAAAGGATAATTCACAATGCAGTTAAAAAAAAGAACACAAAGTACTTTGCAGTCATCCTCCCCTACTATTCCACCATGCTTTTCTTGGTAATTTTTAATGCATGAACACTGAATAAAACAACATTCATGACAGAAAGAAAATAATCTTGGCTTTGGGTTGGGTTTTTTTTTTCATGTTTTCAAAACAATTGGTCTTTAGATTTCAGGGAGAGGAAGGAAGAACACAAACTGATGAAGTTAGTTTGTCTGCAACAAAATTCAAACAATTTAAGTTTTCCTTTGTACCTGACATTTGTCTAATGGAAGTACCTTACCTAGGAGAGATTTCTTTCCATTTATCTATAGTCAAGACACTGAAGATCTGATCCAGTAATTCTAAGAATACAGAATCAGACTGGAGCACTGGTATCTCCGAAAATGCAGAGGTAAGAAAGCCTCCAATGATATAAATTGCCTATCCAAAGAGGAGTTTCCTCCCAAGCTTTTTTGCTAATACATTTCTTACTTTCTATTGCAAGTACATAGCTTTTAGTGTCCTTTTCCCCTTTGCAATAAACTAAGACTTATCTTTACTGAGGACTTATCTTAATCTTGATGATCAATATAAATACTCAATTATTTCCATTATGAAAGTCTACTCTTCAGGAATACTCTGTAGAAGAGAGTTCTACAAACCAGGATAATACATACAGACTATTACATAAAATAACCCAAGACGTTTGACAAATAGCTTTATGATGGCCTCTGTTACATCAAAAAGAAATATTACTTGTAGAAACTGTAAAATATTATTTGCAGAAATTTTGTTTACCATTGCTAATTCCTACCTCTACGAAGAGACCTGTTCTATTTACAGACTGAAAGAGAAGACAGAGAGCAGCTGAGCAGGCTATCTCGTGCAGTCTTTGGGACACTACAACAGTACTAGTAGTTTTTTGAGATCTGATCCAAAACACCAAATGCACCATTGAAGAAAGCTACATTTCCTGCAAAGAGAAGGTATCAGGTGATACCTTGAAATATATTTTCAATTATATTGTTTATATGAATCCTTATGCCTCTTATTGTTTATGTGGAAAACATGGCATCAGATAAACAGACATCAGACAAAACAACATTCCTTACATTGTAGTTATAAACTTAGTATCTAAAATATTTTGTCCTTTTATGACAAAAGGCTCTATACTACTGCAAAACATTTTAATCTTTTCTTGTAGATATTAAAACTTCTGGATCAAGTGCATTTAATAACTACTCCATAACCTGATGGAGGGGCAGCAGTAGAGAGTATCACAAGATTATCATAAAAAATAGAAGGAAAAAGAAGATCACAGATATTTGCATTTATTTTGCTTTGAATATAGGCCAAAACCTAAGTTATAAAGACGGCTGTCAGCTGGCTGAACACAAGCCAGGAGTGTGCCCAGGTGGTCTAGAAGGCCAATGACATCCTGGTCTGTATCAGCAATAGCATGGAAAGTAGGACCAGGGCAGTGATTGTTCCCCTGCACTGGTGAGGCCACACCTTGAATCCTGTGCCCAGTTCTGGGCTTGTTACTTCAAGAAAGACATTGAGGTGATGGAGTGTGTCCGGAGAAGGCCAACAGAGCTGGTGAAGGATCTGGAGCACAAGTATTATGCTTAGGGAAGTGGGGTTATTTAGCCTGAAGAAAAGGAGGCTCAGGGGAGATCTAATTGCTCTCTGTAACTACCTGAAAGGAGGTTGTAGCCAGGTGTGGGTTGGTCTCTTATCCCAAGTAGCAATCAACAAGACAAGAGGACATGGCCTCAAGTTGAGCCAGGGGAAGTTTAGATTGGGTATTAGAAGAAATTCCTTCACCAAAAGGGTTGTCAAGCATTGGAACACGTTGCACAGGGAAGTATTTGAGCCACTATTCCTGGAAGTATTTAAAAGACATGTGGATGTGCAGCTTAGGTACAAAATTTAGTGGTGGGCTGACAGTGCTGAGTTTACTGTTGGACTTGATGATTTTAAGGGTTTTTTCCAACCTAAGTGATTCTGTGGTTCTATCTATGAATCTATGACTCTGTGAGAAGAACAAGAAGTTCTATAGGAAGTGGGATGTGCTGTATGTGTTTAAATATCCTATGCAAAGGCCTCCACACTTAAACAATCCTAAGGGACAGAGCTGATCTGTGGATCCCCATGCCAGCTTTCAACTTCTTGCAGTTTAGGCAGGAGTGAGAAAGGGTAGAATTTGCTATGGAGAGGGAAGGAGGCTCTTTGCACAAATGTGTATCTGAAGACTCTTTGGATCACAAATATAAGCTAGATCTTCATATAGGTCACAAGCCATTCAAGGAGGACCTGGAGACTATGGTTACCCAACACATCCCTGACTGTGGAGAAAACTGGAGACACCTTGTCAGGTCCCTCTGGAACCCAACACCAGATTCCCTCCTGTCAAGCCCTGGAGCAGTGGACAACTCAGCCTGTCACCCTCATCTTTTGTCAGGGAACTGCTCCTGAGGCTCCTCTGCCTACTTCACATAGCATGCTTCTTTAGACTCACAGAGAAGCAGAAAACTATCTTCATGGAGCTTATCAAACAAGCGACATTAACCACCCAGTATTTAAAGAAACTACCACTCCCATAGCTGAAATAGTGGCCATGAAATTTATTTGTCCTTTTGTCCTACATAATTAGGCAGAAGCTATTCCCAAAAATATATCATTCTTTATATTTTGTAAACCTTCTGACTTCTCTAATACTGTGTAGGGGAGTTTTAGAACCCAAAGGTTTGCTTGAGTAATGTCACTTTACATTAAACTTCAACCAATTTTTTAAATAAAGAGTTCCTGTGCATCAATAAATAAAAAGTTTACATTTTGTAAGGTGAGAGGGGAAAGAAGGAACTACTTTGTCAAACTTTCCACTCCATCTTAGTTATTCTGGGTTAGTAGAGACTGTTTTAGTACAGCCAGTCTTATTACTGTTGTTTGAGTTTGCAAGGCCTACAAAAGTTTAAGGAAGCACTTGAGTCATCTACCTTGCTGAGATAATGAGTTTACCAAAGACACTACTTTTATTCCTAAATTATTATCATTCATAAATGTTTCAAAAACATTATGAGCAGGATACAGAGAACACACTAAAAAATCATTAATACATTCTTTGCCTTCTACAGCAATGTACGCATTTCTTCTGGAGAAATTATTAGGCAAATGACATCAAACTCGTACAAGAATTGGATTTCAGATCCCAGCACGTTGTAACCTTAAATAAAAATACTTCTAAACTATGAAGAGCATCAGTTGCTGGGATAATAGTGAGCACAGAGTTAAGTGGTCCCACAATGCTGTAAGTTGGTCATTTCACCTACACAGTGGTACCAGAGACAAAACATGGCTTCTGTTCCATGGTTTCTTTACAATGAATAGAGTTGCTCCAGCCATTAGAATATGTAAGAGTCATGACTGGTGCAAAGTATCTCAAAAGACAGTCAACTTTCAACATTAACCTAACTACAGGAACTTTTTTCCTAAGTCTCCTTTCCATTTTGCCTAGGCTTGGATTAGTAAGGTATCTGGCATTTCTAGAAAGCAGTTATATTTAGCACAAATTACATAAAGAAGCTGTAGAAAGCCAGAATTCTTACTTCAAAGATTCTTTCCAACTGAGACGGCAAATTTTTAAAGGTCTTGTGTGCTCAGAATATATAGGCCACAGAACGAGACATAACACCCTGGTTTCCACAGCAGTATAGTAAATAGCAAGATCCAAACTGACCCAAGGTGGTTAGATAAAAAATACTTTTAGAGACCAGAACTCTAGTACAGCTTTCCTTCCTGTATTTGCTGCGTCGCAAATAAACACACAAGCCCCTGCTAAAGCAGCATCACTATCATGAGTTTACAGCCTGAGAAATTGTAAGACTTTTTAATTCATCCAGTAAGAGGAGCAGCCCACAGAGGAAACCACTGCAATTTATACTGCCCATAGCAGAAAGCACACCAGAATTTTGGATCCAGTTCTGGTAGTTCAGCAGTGTCTCCCCATCTATCAAGACTTATTAGCAGGGACTAAAACTTCCCTTACTTTCAGATTTAGAAACACGGACTCATCTTCAGAGTCAAGGATTGAAGAAGAAAAATAAAGAACTCTGCATAAATACCTGGGATAGCTTCAATACCAGGAGAAGAACAGTCACATTAGTAGTTTAGGAGTATGTTCTCTTTAAGTCAGGCATGGCTCTAAGCAGCTCCATAAACACCTTTTCACAGGCACATAGCAAAGCACAGTCCAAGAAACTAGAAACCACAGTTTTGATAAAGTAACTTACATGATCTTCCATATTGAGTCATGGTCTCACCATTCTGAGTCTGACTGACACTATGCATGTATTGTGCACATGTGATGTGACATATGTGACGTTTAATGCTTTCTTTCCTTCTGCCTTCAACAGTGATGAGGGGCTAAGAAGGTCTCAGTGCACAGAGCTAGCGGACCATGGCTGGGAGAATGATAAAAGTCGTGTGGAATCTGCTGCCTCAGTTGGACCCATATTAGTCTATAGGGTTTCATAATGGGATTCATCTCAGAATCAAAGAGTTGGCTGATGTCATTGTGAGGCCTCTCTCAATGATTTTTGAATGGTCTTGGGGAGTTTAGGAGGACACAGTCAACTGAAAGCTGGCTAACATTGTCCCAGTTTTCAAGAAGAGCAAGAAGGATGACTCTGTAAACTACAGACCTGTCAGTCTCACTTCAGTGCCTAGTAAAATTATGGAGAAGATTATTCTAGGAGTTACTGAAAAGCACCTGAAAGACAATGCATTTATTGGTCACAGCCAGCACCGCTTCATGAGAGGAAAGTCCTGCATGTCAAAATTAATTTCCTTTCATGACAAGTTAATCCACCTAGTTAATCAAGGAAACCTAGCTGATATAATCTTTTAGGATTTCAGTAAAACCTTCCATACTGTGTCTCACAAGATCCTTCTGGACAAACTGCCCAGCACACAGCCGGATAAAGACATTATGTGGTGGGCGAGCAATTGGCTCACAGGACGAGCACAGAGGATAACAGTGAATGGGGTAAAATCAGACTGGGGACCTGTCACTAGTGGGGTTCCACAGGGCTCCATCTTAGGCCCTGTGCTCTTCAGCATCTTCATGAATGGCTTTGACTCAGGACTGGAAGGGACGGTAAGTCAGTTTATTGGTGATAGTAAATTAGGAGGAGTGTTGACTCCATCAAAGGCAGAGAGGCCTTGATTTGGAGGGCCGAGCAATCACCATCTGTATGCAGTTTAACAAGGAGAAGTGCCAGATTCTGCATCTGGGATGGGGAAACGCTGGATGTTCGTCCAGACTGCAGAATGAGATGCTGGAAAGCAGTGCCACGGAAAGGCACCTGGGGGTCCTGGTGGATGGCAATATGAGTCAGCAGTGCCCCGGCAGTCAGGAGGGACAACCCTGTCCCCGGGGAGCATCAGGCAAAGCATCGCCAGCTGGTCAAGGAAAGGGATTGTCCCGCTCTGCTCTGCACTGGGGCAGCCTCACCTTGAATATTGTGGGCATTTTGTGGGCTGAAAGACATTAAGCCATTAGAGTGTCCAAAGGAGGGCAACAAAGACAGTTGCACAGTCTGGAGAAGATGAGACTGAAAGG
Source organism: Margarornis squamiger (assembly GCA_035222235.1). Taxonomy (NCBI): domain Eukaryota; kingdom Metazoa; phylum Chordata; class Aves; order Passeriformes; family Furnariidae; genus Margarornis; species Margarornis squamiger. The sequence goes on along the minus strand of JAWWTY010000088.1, from coordinate 30,263,278 downwards.
AGACCTTATAGCTGCCTACACTTTCCTCATGAGCGGAAGAGGAGTGGCAAGTACTAATCTCTTGTCTGCGGTGACCAGTGACAGGATCTGAGGGAATGGCCTGAGGTTGTGTCAGAGAAGGCTTAATATGGATATTGGGAAAACGTTCTTCCCCCAGAGGGTAGCTGGTCACTGGAACACCCTCCCTAGAGAAGTGGTCACAGCAACAAGCCTGACAGAGTTCAAGAAGTCTCAGGCACATCGTTTGATTCTTGGGGCGTCCTGTGCAGGGCCAGGAATTGGACTTGACAATATCTGTTGGTCCCTTTCAACTCAGGATATTCTATGATTCTATGATGGCTGATAACTGACTTCTAAAAGACCACATGATGAAGCAGAGATTATAGATAAAAAACATAATACTTTATTCCATTTTAAGCATTCTCTCCTTAGCAAGTAACATCTTATTAGTCCACCATTAACTTAAATCTTCTAACACAGAAATCAAACCCCTGGTAATCACAGACACAGAAACGTGCAGAAATGTTAGCAGGAGCGAGACTGTTTGAATCATGACTTCTCACCTCTGACTTTTCAGCCTAGCCCTAATTCTTCTTCAGTTCTGGGTGTTTTATGACTAAGCGTCACCAATTAAAACTTATCTAATATTGTGAATACATGACTCACAGATGATTATGCTTGACCAACCCATGCAATATAGGCTAGAGTATGATACTGATACTGACAGAGGCAGAGTTCACTGGTATTCAGGAAGGCTCACAGACTCTCACAAAGGTAAAATTCTTAACACTTTTTTACTTTTCTCACCCCAGCGCTTGCCTCAAATCTATCTGTCAAACTCATCAACTCTAAACTGTTAATCTGAACCACATTACCCCTTCAAAGCTTCATGCAATGAGACAACAATTTGGTACACTACCAATAATTGGATATTATCATATTATGGATTAGCAACTTAGCACAGAAAAGTGGGAGCTTAAGACATGGTCTCATGTATCTGGCTGCTGCAAATTTCACAGCCAAAACCCACAGAACTGGTAGGATGCCAAACACTACTTCCAGCGAGGTGGTGAAAGTTCTGCCAGCAATGCTGCATGACCTCAGAAAAGTGTGCCTGTGTCAAGTAAAAACATGACCCTCTCTTCATGACCTCCTGCCAAATGGAAAAAGGTTCAGATCATCACGAGAAGAACAACACTAATGTTGACCCGACTTTCTTCATTCTCAGACTGCTATGTATGACAGGAGTAATTATAACCTGTCTGCAACTATAGGAAGTAACTCTACTCAGAACACAAGCACAAAGCACATATAAAGTTTAGGCTCATATGAATTTCTATTAACATATGGGGTTTTAGAACAACAAAAACATTCCAAAAGCAGACATATTTGATCATATTTGATGCTTCATTTAGAAAGGAAGCAGCATTTAGTTATGCACAGATTAGCATCAGAGCTGGAAATGAGCGAGAAATCAAGAACTTCACATCTTAGGCATAGACTGGAATAGGGTCTAAAGCAGCAGTAAAGTAGAAGCATCAAACGACTGCACAAACACAGCTAAATGTTGGAGCTATGCCTTTCACAAACGGTGCAGGAATAGAGCCAGAAAAGCAAGTAAGGGTAATGCTGAACCTTAACACCCAAACATGATTTTGGGGCCCCAGCAGAGCCTAGCAAAATAGTGATGCTTTGAGATGAGCAAAAAGACCACTTTGCAGTCGGGACTTCTCAGATTAACATGACAGAGTTGTTCTCAGTAAAGAAAGCAAGGTTTATTCTCTGGTTCTATCTATCCTTCCAGAAATACAGTGTGTCTTTTAAATGAAGGAAAGTAAGGTTTTTATATATCTATAATTCTAGTTGTTGAAGAGAGACATACTACCACTTCTTTAAAACAACATGCATCAAAGGGCAGGAGAAATTACAGCTTGCTTTTATAAACAGATGTGGGACTGAAGTGAAAGTATTCTTCAGCATCTGCAAGAATGTTCCAAGAAAGATGCAACACAAAACTCCACAAGTCAAATCTTCAAATGCCTCTAGAATTGAAGACCACAAAGAGAAAAACTGCAATAGCTAAGCACAGTTGCTCCTAGATTCAGAATTTACATATATGTGATTTCAATTGTTATAAAAAAACAAGATAATGCTCTTCACTTTCCCCCATTTGTATGAATAGTATAAAAATGTGAAAACAAATATTAATATACCCATTCCTCCACTTGTATTTTTTCCAGTGCTAAATAAAACCAGCTACCCTGGAATCAAATTAAAAATCCATCTAGTCAAGTAGAAGATGGTTGTCCTAGTCTGTCTTTAGGTCAAGGATATTCCTGAGTACTAACCTTCTATTAAATATCCAAACAGTACTATTATAAGAGTTTACCTTTCTGTATCTAAAATATCCTCATGGAAATAAGTTTTGTAAATCAACCATAAGTTGTGTGGAGAAAAATCTGGCTCTTTTATGCTTAGTTGATTTAATTTTTGACCTCTAGTTCCACATTACTTAGGTTATAAGATCAAGGAATAATAATTTTTTTAACCACCTTTAAGCAATTCCTGCTTTTAGTGACCTTATTCTTCCTGATGGTTTTCTCTTTTCTGGGCAGAAGAATCACTGGTCTTTTGTTATAACAATCCTTGTTTCCCTTCTCAGTATGTGTACACATACAGTATGTATATACATAGTGAGAATATAAAAAATGTGTATGTTTGTGTATAAGTTTTATTAAAAATTGCAATGGAAGGACCAGAACACAGTCTTTACAATGCCAACAGAGCATGAGTTTACACAAAACACAGTCCCTCTTCACAATTAATAAACATTACACTTTTGGATAACGCTGTGCCTCCATCTAATCCTCATGTGATCCTCAGTAGCTTCACAATATCTTTCCTAAGTATCAATAGCCATTTTAAATTAAAACACTATATGCATAACAACGGTTGTTTCCCACCTCTTCCTTCTGGGGAATTCCTTTTGATTTGACACTTTATTCCACTGCAGTTGATAGGGTTTTTCCCATGTAATTCTAAACAATTCAGTGATCACAGCAAAATTTATTACCTCAGTGTTTCCCCTCCTTTCTGAATGGTTTATCAATGCAATCAATAACACAACACAGTATTACTGGAGGACTCCACATGTAGTCACTCTCTATTGAGGAGACAATATCATTCTAACTATAGGATCCATTTCTAACACAAGACAACCCTGACAGACAGCTCTGGTAACAAGGTAGAGTAGCAGTGGATGAATATCTCAAAGCTGATCATTATTTACTTTTAGTCAAGCCAATAAAAAAAATGACATTGAAAATTAACATATCCAGATTTCCAAAGACCTGCTGGTACAGCATCACTTTAACCATAAGATGCCTATAACTAACATGGCACAACAGGCTTCAGTAAAGTAATGAGCAAAGGATAAGGTTTTAAATAGAATACTTTCTCTGAAAACAAAGGCAGGGCAAACAAGAGCAGATGAAAAATTTCACAAGCTGACAGCAACCAATGCAACATCTATTTCCAATGCAAGTACCAATGGGAACCACAAAGATGTATTTTGCCTACCGCTCATGAAGATGTCACTATCTTCAAACAAAAGGAAAATCCTTTTTGTTTCCTTTGTGGTACCTTCTAATAGCTTAGAGAGATTACCTGCTCCATCTTAACCAGACTGATTTTCTTAATTTCTTTTGGGTCAGTCTCTGTAGCAAACTTAATGCAACTTTATCTCTTGCTCTAAGTCCACCCAGATGACAACTAGCCTGGTCTACCAACAGAATTCTGACAAGAGAGATGTCTGCTAACATGCTGTAAAATAGAAATTTCATTTTAGGTTCCTAAGTATGCATCCAGATATTTACATAAGAGATAGGAATACATTGAACAGACAGTATAGTTATCACTGAATTAAACATAACAGAACTATGGCCACCTGTCTAGTGTTTCTTTTCAATAATGAAACTTCATTATTCATTTGGCACAGTCATAGATGAATTATGTCTTCAAGGATATTTCAAAACGCTTAGGCAAGTCCTTGAAAACACCACTGTAATATTTCACGGACATTAAGTTTTGAAGCATCAATCAGGTTTCTGGGAAAAACAGCTTTCAGTCACACTCCTCAAAATACATCATTTTTTAAGTGCCAAGACCAACAGAAACATTGATTCACAAGTACTCCCTGCCTGAGGTGTTCTGCTGGCTGAGAAAATCATAGGGAGAGCAGCAGCAGTCCATCCACAATACACAACATTCTCGGTTGTGTCCAACCCATAGCTCTACAAACTCAAGTATTACCATAGTTGTTTGAGAACAGCATTAGAACATTTCTTAGATAACATTGTACCTTTCTGTGCCACTTTCAGGAGCATCGCCATAATTTACAACTTGCACCTTTGTACTAGCCAGCTTTTTCTTTCCCTTTTTCCTCCTCTTGTAAAAGGTCCCAGATGGTTACCAGTGTTCTGGGTGTCAATTATTCTGAACAGATTAAAGACATGCACTTTCTTGTTTTCTTAAAACCAGCCTGGCTTTGCAAGAGATAGGTTTCTTCTCTTCTTAGATGAGAAGATACTTCAAATGCAGGACTTAACTGTAAGAAAGCATGTAGGGTAGGGGTGGGAGTGAAGTTACTGCCCTAAAATGGTGCTGTGTGATTCACTAAATCAGCTGCCTTTTTCAAGTTACAGCAGAAGAGCAAGTGCATCATTACTGACTCAGAAAGCTTAAAGGCTGCTTTGTCATAAAATCATCTTCATGCCTCAAGCATTTTCCCTGCCCTAAATGCTTATTTATAATCTTGGTTACAGAAAAATACAAGCTCTACTGAACAATAAATAAGAGCTCTGCCATAACTGCTCTGAACGTTTGGGATTGCTGGTTGTATTCCTCTTGTGTAGAGGCAATCAAGTGCCTGTCTCACTTCAGGAAAGGTATCATAAATGCTAAGTTAGCTGCAAGACCATATGTGGTACTGATAAAATCATTAGTCAATACAAGGATGTTGTAGTATGTTTTACTGTGTTACATCTCTTGATAAAGATATTTAGATTTTTTAAAAAAAAGCATTTATTTGAACTTACCACACCACCTCCTGATGGGCTGAGGCACAACAGAGTATTTTTTTGGGTTGTGGAAGGGTTCTTTAGCAGTGTTTTATGAAAGAGTTTCAAGGTATATGGACAAGTAAGGTGATTTCAGGGATGGCATATGAACCAGGTGGAAATGGTCAACTCTACAAAAATACATGCAACAACCTACACAGAGCCTGTCTCCAGCACAATTGCTATTTTCAAGATGCAGAACAAGTTAAAGCTTTCAGAAAGGCTCAGTAGGGCAAAATTAAGAGTTGACTGCATTCTTTACCCATATATTAAAAACAATACAATGATTTTCTTGTTGAACATTAGAAGTTGTGAGCCTGTGAAAATTCAGCACTGATTATCACAAGATCAAACATGGTTTGCCCTCATTCTTCAGAACTTGACAGCTGAACTCTATATTCTAACTATATGTCATCATAAACATAGAAATTGCAATTAAGCTCTGTGCAGTCATGTTCAAGGTCTTCATATTTCATTATTTTCATTTTTGCAGTGGAGTCATTGGTCACCTAAAAGAGACTGCTAAACATAATCCTAGTATTAAATAATTTAAATCCACCATCATAGTTACAAAGCGGATCTCAGAAAAAATATTCTGCTTACTGAGCACTAGAGTTTTGATACTAATTCACTGTTCTTGCTCAATGACAAGACTGAATCACATTTGAAATTCTACTATACTTATGCAACAGCCAAGATAGGCAATAACTAAACTGCTCATTTGCTGCAAACCATCCCTTTTGCAACCTGCATAGGTTGGAGAACATTTAAACAGAAATATAACCATGAACATGACAATATTTCTCTGAATAGTGTGATTCCATAGCCATTCTCTGTGCCAAAAGTGTCATTAAATAGCATACATATAAATACTAACCCCATATACAAGCAAACATTTCAACAGCACTACTGTTGAAGCAGCAATGTCAGCACATTTCCTTAGGAGCTGAGAACATATGCTATTGTCAGACATTCCCTCAAATGCTTGTTACACTTTTCATTCCTGTTTTAAGCTTTTAAAACTGCCCAAGTCATGATGGAACAGTAGTATATTGTAAGATTTAGTAATGTTTTAGCTTAATGAAAAGAGAATATTATTTCTATCCATATTTCTTAATACATATTTCATTTTAAGCTCAGCTAATGCATGAGTCTTTTTTAAACCTATGAAAATATCTGGTATATGAACAAAAGCAAACATAATTTTTCCATACCATTAGTTTCTGCAAATTTCTGAATATCAGCCAGAGTTTTTAGTTCTTTCCTTGGGCAAGCCGACACACACAAGGCAAGAGACTTGATCCTCTGATGTACTAGATCAATGTTGCATGGATCCAAAAAGAATACATACCTAGGGAAGGAAAAAAGGTAAATTACATCTATTTTAATTAACTACACTGAACAAAATTTCAGACTATGGGATTCAGTGAAGACTGAATGATTCAGTCTACCCAGAAACACAGGAAATTTGATATTACTATAACTGTGTGGATCAAAAGAACCTATGTACTGAACATATGCACCACAAGTATATGTGTATTTATATACCTCTGAATCACACAGAAAGGATGTTTAACTCTACCTGATTCAAGCCCATTCAAATGGTGCTGTTCCTAAAAATGGCAATACTCCTACTATGACTCTTTACAAATATGAGTAAATTCACAAACCTTCGCTCCAGCCTTAAACTTGACTTCAAGATTTACAAATTTTTCCAAAAGGACCCAAGAAACCCCATAAAGTTACTCTTATGCTGCAGAAAAGACAAAGTCCGTGGCTATTTTAATGAATACATATAATACCAGTAATCAAGAACAGGTTTTTAGTTTAGATTGATTTGCCGCACCATATGACTGAACAGATTATTTCAGTGTTTACTTTGAAATAAAAATGGTTCAGATATTTCAAGTAAAACCATCTAATGTTCAAGTGCAGTATTTTAAAGATATTCTCTTTGCTAACTTTCCACAATGAGTCACTGTCATTTGAAAACCCAGTGCAAGTACATATTACAGATTCTTAGCTAACATGTTCTGGCTATACACATTTCACCACAAACAGTATCCCTACAGAATTACCCACTGATGGTATATTACAGATCCAGAATGCTTTTCTCTTGGAAGTTGAACAAGTCTTTCAAATTCCTACAATTCTGGTGATAACACTATACATTGAAATACTCTTTATACATTACCTAACATCATCATAGGAAAACAACACCAAACCACCATATAAAATGCCATTTCTATGTTTGCAGTCCTCAGGATGTGAATTCATTCTGTAATCAGTAAAACCCCTTCTACAAAGAAAGCATTCAGGTACTGTAAGAACAACTTCAGTCTGTACAGTAATTGCTGTCTACTGTTCTATTACCCAGTGCCAGTATACAAGAATCATTACTATGTAGCACAGTCTTACTTCCTGAAAGACCATCAAAACACATGTCATCTAACTGTAATGTGGTAATAGATTACTTGCATTCTTAAAACATTCCCTTTCCTTGTTCACACCTCAGTGAAAATCATCCAGTACTATTTCTGTTTCTTTTACTTAATACACACTACAGATCTCCAGACTCCATACATCATTGAATTCTGAGACGCAAATGCAAACGTGAAAATTCTGTCCCACAGACACAGTCAAAGTACCTGCATATGAGCAATAAACCACAGTTTTCCTTGATTTCTAAGAAAATACTTTTCATACTATCTTCATACCAAGACATTCCATACTTGTCTTAACTGAACACTTCTGTCATAGCTTCCACTTCATGACAGCGTGTTCCTGCATTTGCTATTCCATACTATAAGGGTATGTGGAAGGAGAGTGTCTGCTCCTTTGACGGTATTGGTCAAAGGAGCTACAAACAAGACTGTAGAGAGTCAAACCTGATTGATGTGGCAAGGGAGGTTAGGATGGGAACAAACCTAGTCAGTCACACTAACTGGTAAGGATATGTGGATTATGGAAATTATTAACTTTTAACAATTATTAAATTATTATCTGGCTAAGCACCTTGCCAAATTGAGATAAGGAGGGAGACACTCAGATATAAAACCTGACCACTTAGTGTTAATAAAACCAATAATCAGAAACAAACCCAGTCAATAACTAATAATTGATGGGCTATGAAGAAACTGCAAGCAGGGATTTCACGGCTGAAAAGGATACAAACCCAAAGGTACATAATGCAGGAGGGGCCAGTGGGACTGGGCCAGCTGCTGAGGGAGTGTGCATGGGACAGGGTGACAGACAGAAAGGGGTGTAAAAGGGGCCAGTTGGATGGAAGCTGATGTTGGTCAGTACATTCTTTGACTGATCCCAGCACCCAATCACTGCAATCTGTCATATCCTGTTACTAAATCCATTAACTCTCTCTCTACATACTTCCAGTCTCTGTCCCTTGTGCATGGATGCTGCAAGTGCTGCAGGGATTAAGTGCAAGCTACTGGAGAGACTGGCATGAGCATGACAGATTTGGTGCCAGCAACAACTGGGTCTGTGTGCCCCAGGCCTGTGGTGCCAGCCTACAGAAGTGAGTGGTGCCTCAATGCCAGTAACTGGGGCAGGGAGTGGTCTTGGCAATGGACTGCTGGTGTGGGAACAATGTGTGTCCACTAAAAAAGCAGCTACAAAGGTGAGGGTCTCAGCATAGGTGGTCACAGCCCATGTAGTGCTGACTGTTGACAGAGGCTGAGCACCTGTACCTTCCCCAAAGCAGGTATATGCATGTTATAGAATCACAGAAAATGCTGAGCTGGAAGGGACCCATAAAGACCATTGAGTCTGTCTCCTGGTGTAACTCATCAGCAAACTACAAGCTGTTCCACATGGTAAGTAAGAGGCTCTGGGTTCAGGCACAGGTGTCAAGTGGACAGAGAGTCTCCACTGGTATTTGAGAGAACTGTGAGTGCAGGGTGCCTGTGGGATGAGTGTGTGTTTGCTAGTTAGCATCAAGCTGGACCAGCTGCTGAGTACGGGGAATCCAAGAGGGAAATAAGGAGCAGGGGTGTCAGGGGAGCAGAGGTGCTGTGCTGATATGTGAGGGATCCACAAATGTATGTGAGCTTGTGAGCCTGGGAAGTATCATGTGTGTGCCTGCCCTAGTGACTTTCTGTCTGTCAGCCCATGAGGAGGAGAGGATGTGGCTGCTTGTGCTTGTGTTTGTGACTCTCACTGTTGAAGACAGCATCTTGTCAGTGCCAGTCTGTGTAACCAGCTGTGTCAATGTCCCATGTGTGTCCGTCCATATACATCCCTCACCCTAGGCAAAGACCCAGTATTTCAGGATATATAGGGCTGGACTCCAGTTCCTGGACAGAGGCTTCTCTGAATGTCCCTTACCACATATTACCTATGGAAACTAAGTGAGAAATGTCTTAACAAGCTAGAACTCAGCCCTCTTATAGAATGGCTTGAATTCAAGGGCCAAGCTATAATTTTAATTGCCAGAATATTTTGTAAAATAAACACCACAATTTTAACTTAAGCCTAGAAGTTTGGAAATACAACACAGTGTAGTGTCATATGCAGCTTTGACACAAGTGTGCTGTGTTGGCACACCCTTAAACAGATATGTCATTCAAATGCTGCACTGCACGGTACAGAGGCAGTTCTGACAGAAGCAAGGAAGTTGCACAGCAGACTCCAAGCTATCAAATCTGTGGCTACAATCTGTAGTCTAGGAAGACTGAAGTAAGATTTTTTTTTCATTTCTAGCAGAACAAGAATCAAAATGCTAGGCACCAGCACTACAGAAGAAAAGATTAATTTTATTTTTGTTTATAGAGCTTACTTATAGAAAATAAGTGATTTTGCTGCAGAAAATTTCATACTGTGTCACTACAGAACAGGTTTTGTTTCTTCCTAGAAGAATGTACTTACACACTTCATGCTGTAATTTCAGTTATTTACAATCAACAATAGACTAATCTGTTGAAATGAAAATAGCTTGTATCAGCAATACACAGACTGAAGTAAACAAAGTAATCATACTGTTAGAGATGCTTCAACACTGCAAATGAAAATATGTTTGCTATAAGAAAATCAGTACAGTACACTTACAACATATGCATCTTTATGAAGTATCAGCTCTTCAGAGACGGACTTGGGGGTACTGGTGCATGAAAAATTGGACATGACCCTGAAATGTACACCTGCAGCCCAGAAAGCCAACTGTATCTTGAGGTTTGCAAAAAGAAGCATGACCAGCAGGGCAAGGGGGATGAATTCTCCCTTGCCCTGAATACTCTGCTCTCATGGGTCCCCCATCCGGCTTAGTGAACAAAGCTCTGGGACCTCCAGCACAGGAAAGATAAGAACCCATCACAATGAGCACAGAGGAGGCCCACAAAAATGAGGAAAGGGCTGGAGCAGACGAAGACAAGCTAAGAGAGATGGAACTGTTCAGCCTGGAGAAGGGAAGGCCGTGGGAAGACCTTGTAGCAGCTTTCCAGCACTCAAAGTGGGGCTTATGAAAAAGAGGAAAAGTGACTTTTCACATAGGCAAATAGTGAAAGGACAAGAGGGAATAGTTTTAACTAAAAGAGGGTAGATTCAGAATGATAGAATCATTTAGATTGGAAAAGACCCTTCAGACCATCTACTCCAACTGTAAATCCAACAGTGCCAAGTCCACCACTAAAGCACGGCCCCAAGTGCCAGATCTACACATCTTTTAAACACCTCCAGGAATGGTGACTCAAACACTTCTGTAGGCTTGGTACCTTTTTGAAAAAGAAATTTTTTATAATGTCCAATCTAAACCTCCTCTCGCACAACTCGAGGTCATTTTCTGTCATTCTGTCAATTGTTACCCAGGAGAAGAGACTGATCCCCCCTCTGTACAACCTCATTTCAGATACCTGTAGAAAGCAATGAAGTGAAACTTAGAGTTAATAATCTGAACATTACTAATAGTTCAAAGAGACAAAGTTAGCATCTTAAATATTGCCAAAAAATTAACTATTAGAGTGTGCAGCCCATAGAGCAGGGTATATGAATGGTAATGACCATATTACAGTGTGGACTACGGGAGACCATCTCAGGCCCTAATACTGCTATTGGTATGGACTGTCAGGAGAAGGATGGGGAGTTAGATGGAAAAGGAATAATTGCCCAGGGATTTCTTTGTTCAGGTTCCCTTTTTCAAGGCACATAGATCAAGCTACAAAGTATCATAATTGATCTGTGCCAATAAATCTATTGAATGGAGATGAGAGCCTAGTGTCAAAAATTTCTTTAACAGTAGGGCATATACAGCTTCACTGAACCAAATTCTCTGTATGCTTGCTGCAAACTCTCCCTGGGTTTTCCCATTACTTAAACCCCAAGCACTTTCTGAGGTCAAAGACATCTGTTAATGTGGAATGCCACGCTAACTACTCCCTATAGCAGTATGGGCACATCTCCTTGTACTTGATTAGACAGCAAAAACTGAATTCTGTCCAAGCAGCAAACAACAACCAGACTGAACTACCATTTCTGGCTGTCAGGGTCTTCATTCATTTCCAAATAAAACATCAATTTTTTAACCCCCTTATAACTACCAAAACTTGTAAAGCAAAGAGCTTACTTGAAGCAGATAGGTTTAATTAGAATTCACTGACAGGGCTAGAATGCAATCCCATGTCTGACTCTAGAGAACAGACTACTAAAGTGTACTGTAGTTTCTACGGCAAAAATAAACAGATGCGTGATCCGCTCTTTGTTGATGAGACAAAGTTGTAAAATCCTCCTTCCCAACATTTCATCTCACTGATTTCAGCATATCTGATGTACACAGAGGAAATCATATCCCTGCGAGGACTCTGCTCTTTACCTTTACCACTCAGATTTCCATATCCACACAGACAACATCCATTTCATTACTACATGACAGTGCCTATGGGCTGCTGCCACGTAGAAGGAAGAAAATGTTATTTTTACAGATGATTTAGCTTTTCTGCCCTGGGATTGGGAAATGAAAATGGAATTACCCTGCAAGCAAAATGAAATGAGAATAACTTCATATTTCCAGAACCACATTTGTGGATCTTAAAAGTCCTCTCTTTTTCTACACAATCTCAAATGTACAGGCAGGAAGAAGAGCTTATTTTTACCGTCTCTCTGAAAAGTACTCCTATAAAAATAGCATGGAAATACTCCCATGAACTGCACCTCAGACACTGTAGAAATTCTATCTGCTAGAGACAGATGCAAAGCAGATAGCTATTTAAATTTGCTTGGCAATTTTTCAAAAGAAACTATAGGGTGTGGAGAATGAAGGATCACTCACTTATATAAGGACCAGTCTCTTCCAAAACTGGGTACCCTGGACTGTACCAGGCTTCAAGTGAACAGTTAATCTGCCTTGGTAGAAGGTTTCCTCTTACTCTCAAGCAAAGAGACGATGATGTCCAATATAAGTATATCTATTAATTTGCTTAGGTCATGCCTGAAGCCACGACACCTTTGTTACAGAAACATAATCCTTCTGAACCTCATTAAGACTTCTTAACAAACATCAAGCTGTCTATTAACTGTGTTAAAAATAGTCTCTCTTTTTATTTGCTGTCTTTTGAGTTTGCCTTTCCAGGAGGAAATCACTAAGCAGTGGTAGATGTTTCTCCACATGATGGCCTGATTTCTGTCACATGTAGAACACTGTTACGATATTAATTATTACATTTCAATAACATGTCTGAATTTCTCTACCTTCACATGAACTCAGATACCATTTCTTTCCAAAGGCAAGTTTAAAATTATGATTTTAGAATTTGCATTTTATCTCAGAATACCGGAATGGCAATTTTGTACTGAATACACATGGGTTTAGAAAGCACTAAAACATTTATGTAAAAAAATAGGAAAACTATGCTACATGAATTTCAAGCTTTTCAATCCCAATGGGGTAAGATTAAGAAAATATTTTTTTTGATGGAACAAAAAAAGTTTCAGGTCATTGTATTTATCTCAAATGCTTATGGTAACCATCAATACCCAATGGCATTAAATCTTAAATTAGGTATTTTTAAGTTTTCAGTATAGTAATTCAAAATAAGCATATCTTAGGAAAGCATCTTTCCAAAATAATTTGTGCAAATCATCAATTTTCAGTTAGTCTGAAAGTGTGAAGCAAAAGGCTATCATACTCAGAAATTAAGAACTTTTTAGTTCTTGGATGGAATCAACAGTGAAAGAAAAGTTTTGTGGTGGGGTTTTTTTTTGTTTGTTTGTTTGGGGGTTTTGGGTTTGTTTGGTTGGTTGGTTGGTTGGTTTTGGTTTTTTGTCAGTTAATACCATTGTTCTACGGTTAGGCTAAAAAATTTACTTTCTTAAGACACCCAAGTTGTACAGATGCACTATAAAGACATAGTTGAGGCAGACAGACCTCAACAGATGTTCGTGGGTGTTCAACCTGTAAGTCCAGAATTGTTGTTACTGCTCTAGCACTGCTAATGCAGTGCAGTGTTTATCTATTCAACATAGGAGATACCTGAACTGTAAGTATGAGTTTTAACATGACAGTGCTTAGTAAGGGCCGTTTGCTGTTTGAAAGTTCTGTGTATTTTCTCCACAAGTCACTTACATATAGTCTGCTTACAGTTTAAATTATAAAGTCTTATTTAATATGTTAGATATATCTCATCTTCCCCTACACCTGCACAGCAGAAACTGAGCATATAACATCAAAGCAAACATTTCTACATTGATATCAAAGGTCAGCTGCCAAATCTGAAAATACTTGTCACACCTAAAACTCCAAGAAACAAGACTCTTCAGTGGCCTAATATAATATCCAGCATGAAGTGGATACTAAGAAAAGGTAATTCCTCGCTATCTTAGCTGTAGTCATATTGCACATCTGTCAATATATACTCTCCAAGTACTGTTGATGGTTGCTATGGAAGATTGTTGTCCTCTTGGTGAAAAAAATGTGTCAATGGACAACTAGGAATAAGTTAGCATAGCCTTTTCCCCATTTTATTAAAAAACACTCTCAAGGGAAGGAAGGATTTGCTTTTCCTGGTTTACAGAATGCAGCAATTGAATCACACACTTACTTCTTGTGCGTGAGGTCCAGACCACTGTTGACTATTCCCTCCACCTTGACATTTTTCTGTCCACAAATATTTCCATAACTGTCATATCCTGAAAGCAGTCTTGCAGCTGCTCCTGTAGCTATTGAAAAGCCACAGATAAAACCCTGGAGGAGAAAAAAAAACACCACAGTTTAGCAATATTTTGTTTGACAGCTCAGAAAAGTTAGTTTTATTAATTTGTTCTTAAGCAGAGGTTGTCTAAAAATGCTTTTAGGTTGAAAAAAGAAAGACAAAGACCATCACAGAGAAATGTTGTGCAATGATAAAATTGAATGCAAGCTAAAAGAGGATTCAGACACCTAACACCGGCTATTTTACAAGCACAGTTAAGGCTCTTGTAGGTGGTTTTGTTGATAGTCATATTGTCAGCAAGTGGTGCATGAAGCAGATGGGAGACCAAGGGCAGGCAGTGAAAGAGCTACAAGCAGAGCTGCAGTTGTCAAGGGTTATTATGCAACTTAGAGAATTCCACACAGTCCAGATTTTCTTGCTTTCAGATTTTTTTCTTTCCTTCAAATTATGTGCTTTCAAAGATGAGCTAGAATGAAGAGGCCTACCACAAGTTTCTTTTAAGGAAACCTCTTAAAACAAGCAACCAGATCAAGGCCACTATGGTTCCAGATGCTGGGTGTAAATGCAGGAAAGGAACAGACACAAAGCAAGATGGCTCAGACAGTGTAATGTGGAAAATACCCTACGTAGGCAGATCTTGCTGTGAACTTTCAGAGACAATTCACGAGCAAAACCAAGATCAAGGTGGTGTCTGTGTGAACAGGAGACTGGCCCAAAAACATCATTAACACCACCACTGACAAGGAGAAATGAATCATCAGCTCACTCTGCTACCATTAATGAACCATTTTAACACATGAGACAAGCTAAGAGTGGAGAAGGGGAAGCAGAATAAACAGCTGAGACAAATGTTTGGAACAAGAGATGGCAGTGGCAGAATCAGATGAAATGATAACAGGTAATGAAGTGGGCATGGAACAGTGAAAACATGGTTTAAAGGTCTGAGAATACTGTAGAGTATCCTTCTGTTATGGACAGGCTATCAATATAGAGAAATTCCAGACAGCAAGCTGGTAATTACGTTTCTCTTGCCAATGCAGTAATGCACTTACAGACTTAATATTCAAACTGAAAACAAGAGCAAAGTAGGCAAAAGGCTATCATAAGTAATAATAATAGAAGCTGATTTCCAGCCATCACTTTCAATTTCTCAGATCCCTTACTATTCTGTAAAGGACATACCAGCATGCATTTTACATATAGTAGTACGCAGGTTCCTGGCTGGTGGAAGAATCTTTGTCCGTACACACACGAAAATCATGCAACCTTTTCTCTGTCTAAGTTAATTTACAAGTGTGCAGTGATGTCCTTCTGACATGGCATGGTATGCAACTCTTAAAATGAAGTCCCCTAGAACTAGTAACTAACAAGGTATGTGACCCAACAGGATAATTGCCCTGTATATCACTCACACAGGAAAATTTGGGACACTCCGGCACAGCAGACTAATTTATAATTGGAAGAACAAGTAAGTGTTCCCAAATTACCAGGAAACACCAACAAAGCTGGGAAAAAAATCCAACACAAACTTCTTTTAGGAAATACTGTACTTTCTGGAATTTTAAGATATTCACATGACAGTGGCACTGTAATTCATATGATTTTAAATCATCATAGTTTTTGCATTTGAAGCTCAGCTGTTGACAAATATCCTGGGGAAAGTTGAAGAAATTTTTCAACGGAATTATTCTAAACACCAGAAACCAAGGGGCAGAAGAAAGGAAAGCTGACAGTATATAAGTACCAAACCCCTAAGGACTATTGCTTGTAACACAGAAGTACAAGACAGCAGCAGACAGTATCTGTTTAAGAAGAACAGCAGACATATGTCCATGAAACAAAACAAGATGAAAAGAAGTGTATTGCTAGTTTTCACTAATCTGCAGCTCTCAAAGGTCTGTTTTTTAATATAAAGTGTAGAGTGTTGTGAGGCTGACTTGAAAAAGGCAATGGCTTCATCTCACAGGACAGAGCTATTATAATTTTGAAAGAAAGATCTTATCATTAGTAATATGGTTGCTAACAGTAGCTTCTTCTACTAAGTATCCAAGGAAAATAAACAAACCAACCAACCAACCACAAACACAATCCAAACAAAAACAAACAAAAGCAAAAACCAAACACCAAACAACACCAAAAAAAACCCCAGTCAACTCCATGATATTCAGAATCTTTGTTTTTCACAAAAAGTTTACTGTGACTCACAGAACTGTTTACCAGGCTCAAAGCTATAATTTCTGGGACATCCACAGTACCATAAGGAACATGACTCAAGCGATATCTCACCATGATGTAAATTGCTTACCATTGAAACTGGAGAAGAGAAGCTGGAGCAAGAACTGGCACAAACAATAAATTATGAATCCCTACCAAAGACGTACTACCCATTTCTGTTCTACAGCCAATGGTTCTCATGCAAATATATCCTGACCTTTTCCAGTGATGAAGTTACTGAAGGATTTCAAAACTCCTTTCTTATTAATGCAAACTCTTCAACTATATAACGTGTACAGAACCCTCAGAGTTTTACTCACCATTCCAATGCAGAAGAGGATGAATAAGAGCAGCCATGGTACATCTGTGCAGCTGTGCTCCTCCAGAGGCTTCCACTCTCGCTTGGAGCTCTTGTGTGAGAAGAGAGAGATGAGGTTAACAACACTTTTTCTGCTCACAATAGCAAAAGGCAGAAAATTATTCTACAGGGATTAATATACAGGAGGAGACATCTCCAAGACAGCTGAAGCGGCTTGGTCAAAAGATTCAAAGAGTAGGACTCATGTAAAACTTCAAAAGAAGTGCTTTCACAGGAAGCTAGATCAACAAATAATTATTCATCTGGAAAACAGGTAATTTATCCAGGAATTTACAAATATTTATCCATAAACCAGGTTATTTTCACTTGTCTTTTTATTAACATAAAATAGAAATTAATGGCGTGAAACTGACAATATCTCTTATTGCAGTCTTTCACAGCTATCTTTCAATAATCTAATTTCCAAGAATGATAAAATGTCACACTTTTCAAAAGTCCTTAAGTTTTCAAACACTATTGGCAGATTCAACAATTACAGTGCACGTAGAAAGGAGGTCATATATGGCTCTTTAAGGAACAGCTATCTATCTACTCAAATATGGAGACTCTACTGCAAAGTATAGAGAGGCAGTTGTAAGCAACTGAAATAGTTTGCTGCTCATGAGGTAAAAATTCTCAAATGTCAATACATTGCTAAGATAATTAAAGTCTGTTAAAAACAGCCATCTAGGCAAAAAGGTTTCAGGAAAAGAATAAGCATTATCTGTAGTACAAAACTTAGTATATCAGTATTTGTTTATTATAACCAAAGTATTGATTATAACCACTTTTGAAAATGCACAGTTAGACGGACAAGCTTTTTGAATTGGCTCACAAATACTAAATCTTCAGATGTAACTACTGAGACCCAACAAATACACACATTTTTAATCCTCAAGGAAGAAAAGGAGATTGCTTATAGGGAGAATACAAAACAGTTCTCTTCAGAGACAGAGCAAAAGGGGCAATCTATTTAGAATTTCTTATTTTCTCTGAAGACTCTGAAGCATCTTCAGGATTTTGCTGACAAGGTAGGAAACATCAGTACTGAATTAAAACAAAATGACTGGATGAAGTGTCAACAGCTTTTATCTCTAGTATGTATTCACAGATTTTTAATTTAAAAAAAAAGCAATTGCATGTAACATACATGATATTAGCAAGGTGATTTTTTTGTATTCTTGACTTTGGCTTTTGTTAATTGACAAGCACAAAGCAAATACTTTTCAAATACTACTATTAGAAAGTCACAAACTGGGTAACTACAAAAGAAATTCTGCATGCATCATGCTTCAAAAGCACAGTTTTCTAAGTAGTATGACTTTGCATTAGGAAATTCCACATTACTTTTGCAATATTTTATTGAGGAAGCTCTACTTACAGATGTGATAAATATAGTTTTAACTCAAACTATGTAAATTTACTGTGAGCTCTCAACAGTGAAACTTCTTTAGATTTTACTCAATAATCAGTAGTGAGAGGTACTAAAATGTCACGTTATGCACTCTACTACCCACGTTCAGCAAAACTGTCTTGTGATCCTGGCAGTTTACACTTAGAAGTAGCACACTATTCCAAATTAGCGCTTACAACATGACTGTGACATTTATGTTGTTATAATTAGCATAATCATATTGCATAAAATACATAAGGCTTCATGTTTCCTATTCCTAAATTCACTCCAAGAACTCTATATTCTTTCGAAATTTACAAACAGCAGAGATAAATTTCAGCTGCCTTAAGAGTAAACTGCCCTTGGCAAAAGAGGGAGCAATAAAATGCACTGCACATTGTGCTTTGGTTTGTTTTTGTTTTATCCTCTCTGTACCAACTGCAAACAAAATCTTTTAATAGGATTTTTAAAAGCCTCTGGAATAGCTCTGGCAAGGATTTAGGTTGTCTGACTAGTCACAGTTACCATAAGTAAGTTACCATAAGTAATCCATTTTATTTACTAAGTGGACTGCAATTTATATGCCAAAAAGAAACTTCAAGTGCCATGACATAGCACACAATTAGAAGGCTACACTGAGAAATTAATTCTGCATCCACAGTTCTTACTGTGCTACGAAACATAACTTTAAAAAAACCCTAAAAAGCAAAAAAGGCAGGAAGGTATTTTAAACAAAAAGTATCCTTGGAGGCAACTCAAAAGGCACTAGATACTTACTAACTTTCAATTTAAACACGTAGCATAGTAACAACGAATGAAATTATACAGGTTTTTAACAACACCCATCCTCAGTAGCCTGTCCAATCTTTTTTCTCTCCAGTCCTTGCTATAACCCAAGCTAGCTGCCATTATGTGCTATTTTCTTCTCAGTTGCTTCCTTGTATTCTGGATCCCCACAGAATCTTCCTCCTTAGCTTCATAGCCCTTTATCCTTGTCTTTGATGTTCTTGTCTACATCTCTCTAGTGACTGATATTGGTGTCTATGTCTCCCTAGAGACTGCTTCCTGTCCACTCTACACCCCTAGGCATTCACTCAGGCTCTAATATTCATGCTCTGGCAACACAAATTGTTATTCTGTGGTCAACATAAGGTCTAACAAATGCTAACAAAATGTTCTGCAGTCTGCAAATTATGCTCTGTCTCCATTATAACTGAAGTACCATAACATGCTAGCAGACATGCTTTGCCTGAAATCCTAAAACAACACTTCTGCTGATTTTACCCTTTCTTCCAGATGGATTAAGAGCCTTCAGTATTTGCTTATGCAAGAAAGCTAAATAACCTGGAGGTAAGAAAACCATGTATTTTTTAATTATTTCATTCATTTTAAGTTTTCTTTCAAAATAGATCTTTCATAATTTATGCTATGCTCTCTAAGGATATTCTTGCCATTAACAAAGCTCAGGTCTACCTGTACTGTCATGAAAGCACAGAGAATCAGGAGCATTGTCAGTCAAAAGTGGAAAGCTGGCAAAAGAGTCTTTCTCTCCAAGACAAACTTTTCCTGCCCATAACAGCTTTTCAGTGCTACTTTTATGAAATATTTACTTAAGAACCCAAATGAATGTGTTCAGAAGTTTACATTTGTACATTTTGTACAAGACTTAGCAAACTCAAAACCAAATCAGAATCCCTGTGTGCAGAAGTTTTACAATTGCATCTTAATATTCCACACCTAGAAAGTTGGATGTCTACAGTTACGTTTCCTCTTGCAGAAGATGAAGTACGAAGAACACTTTTCTAGCTGAATTCAGAGTTACACAGTGTGAAGACAGCAAGTACTTGTATGCAAATGCAAAACAGAGACATTATTTTCTTGCTATTCACCGCATCCAATCAGTCAAAAACAAATATAGAAACCCCTCTCCCAGATTTCTTTCTCCAAAACTAGCATAGTCAAAACCAGTGGTTACCACTTTCACTGTTAACTGTAATAGCAGTACATTTACAGTGCCATACAAGCACTCACCTCCCTAACCACAGTGCAACACATATAAGAGCACCAGAAAGTCTAAAACACAGCATGTGACCAGGAGACTACAGATGCAAGGAGTTACAATTTATTTTAAACACAAAATGTCACACAATGTAAAA
>JAWWTY010000088.1:30229043-30242785 GCA_035222235.1 Margarornis squamiger | reverse complement strand
ATAAATGCAGCAGAAAGAAAAGGTCCCGGTGATCAGATGGCATGTTTCAAGAAGAAAATGAAGGTACTAGTGAGGCAGGTGGGCTGAATTAAGGACAACCCAGGGAGTAACTGGCATAAGTAACAACCACTGGAAGAAAAGAAGCTGCAGGGAGGAGTTATACTCAAGGCTTTACTTCAGCTAGGGAGCATAAGTTAGCAGCTGGATAGTATAGGACTATTTCAATTTGCATATGCACACCCAGGGTGTAAGAATAAAGTCACAGCTTCATTCAGGCAGTTAAGGACAGAAACCCAAAACCAAACAAGAACAAATAAATACAACCTTCACATTTTTCAGCTCAAAACAATTCTCAGAAAAGAAGGATGTGCAATCAAAACCTTACAGAAAAATTCACTAGTCATGAGGAAGGGTAGTCTTGCAAACCGCTAATTAACTCCAGGATGTGACAGTCCAAAGAAGACAGAATTTTAAAGCAATGTCCACAGCCAGCAAAGCCAAGCTCAGTTGTATTTCAGGAGATACTATCTTAGTCACATTAGCTATGCCATTCTGGTTCAAAAAGCAGCTCTCAAGTTTAGGTGCTTCAAACTCACGGAAAGTCGACATCCAGCACAAATGGTTCATTTAAGTAATGCTACAAAAAACCTTCAATGCAGATGAAAAACAGTGACCTGAACATTCTTCTACTTCAGCATGTGGTTTAAATCAGTTCCACTTCTAGTCAAAATAGGAGAAAATAAGATAGGAAAGTTGAAATAGTTTTTTAACAGAGATGCACACAAATAATTTTGACATTCCCTCTTAAGAAGCATCACATTGGGATTTTTTGAGATTTTTGTTTGTTTGTTTGGGGTTTTTTGTTGGTTTGTTTGGGTTTTTTTGGGGGGTGGGAGGGCGGGTTGTATCTTCTTGTCTTTCAACCTGGTTCTAACACAAAATGAAGAGCTGCCACACATCCATTTTTGGATGTGTAGGCATTGAGAATAAGTTTTCTTATTTTCCACACTTAGGAATGGCCACTTTCTATTGAACACTGAATGCAAGGCATGGCATTTTGATTCATCCATCTAAACAATCAGGCCTAGATTCACAAAGGTTTTTCAGATCATCATATTCAAGCACTTCAGCATTTGACCCATCCACCCCTTAGCAGCTTATACAATCCTTTAAGGATGTTACTTTTCAGACCACTTGGGATTTCTGAAACTTCTGTTGTTTCAGCTGGTAGGTTTCCAGTATGCCAGATCCTCTGTATGTAGATTTCACCACTGCGTTCCCCATTTATATTCACTCATTTTAAGCTTTCCTTAAAGGCTGGAAAAAAATCGTAAAATAAATTCATTGACTACTCTTGCCTCAACCATGCACACTGAATTTTTAATCAATTCAGGTCTTTAGTGTCCATTCTGTATTACAACCATCTTCCAATTTTTTAATATCTCAATCATGACAACAACTGCACATGCATTGAAAGATTTCCTCCCTATTATATTTTACAAAATTTAAGAAAATTTAAGATGCCTCTTCCTTTCATGAAACAGTTGTATTTGGTCATCAAACACTCGTATGCATACCCGAACTCCTGTTTGTTGCTCAAACTGGTGTGTGTGTGTGTGGCCATTCTTTTAAGTGGGACAGAGTTTATTTACTTTTTAAGCACAGAACCCAGCTAAAAGAACAAACTGACAGTTTTAAAAGCCATGGAACTAGATAGGTCTTTCTGAGCAGTACAGTGAGATCTTCTGATATCTAACAACGGGAAAGTTCTGATCATAGTTCTTCATGCAGTAGAAAAAATTCCTGATTTTTTTTTTTATTTTTTTTATTTTCATCTTGCTCACCTTTTCTGATATTGAAAAATAACACAGTTTTTGTTACAGACTCTTTCTCCGCAGTAATAGTTTGACCTCAATCTTACATTAAGCTTAAAGGACACAACTGAAACTCTGAACCAACTATCACTGCTGAATTAGCTGTTGCTGCCAAGGTAGCTAAGGTGATTTAATAGTTTTTGAAAGTTATTTGGGGGGGGGGGGAGCAACCAATTAATTTTTTGAAGGAAAATCGTTATTGTGTACAATTACAGATTGTGCAATCTCTGCTACACTTTTTTTAAAAAAATGTGAGTTACCAGCAGTTTAAATCACCACAAAGAATTATATAAGTTTTCAAATAGCTTTAATTAACGTTGGGGTTTTTTTACAAAGTCACTGCAGAAAAATTTGGAATATTCATTTTTACAACTTCTAACAAGTTTCAGTAATGATAAGAAGATAAAAAAACCTGAAATATTCACAACCCAAAATTTTCATTAAGTGAAAGGATTTTTTTTTTTGTACTTTTAAAAATCCTCAGGGATATTACTACAGGTTGCAGGTTAAGAAAATTTGTTATAAGACCCCATCCTAAGAACCACACTAATCTAACTACATCTCCTTTAAATCATCTGTTATCACCTTGAAGTAACATCTGGACTTAGAGTATATACAACTGTAGTTCAATACGGAAGGGTAAATAGAAATAACTGCTGTTTGTTTATTTAAATCAGGAACTCAGAAATTATTGTGTAACTATCTATCTACATGGGAGAAAAACAGTCACAATGTGCACACAGCATTAATAAATAGTCCTTAGAGAGAAAAAAGGATTCTCATCCTGACCAGGATCTTTTATGAAAATTGCCACAGAGTTCTCCGGCACCCTCCTTTTCCAAGGAGGCAGACCGGTTCTGATAAAGTGCCAGAGATTCAACTGGTAAGTAGCATTCAGTTTATTCCAATAGCACAATGAGTATATAATATACAAATATCACATCTACAATGCAAGTTTGACCCTTCAAAGTTGGATTTTCAATACTGTGAACAACACAAAGAGACACGTAAGGCCATGACTCCCTAGGACATGGGCAATCCAAGTTAAAAAGATGATGATCAAAAAGTCATCCAGTTCAGAAGTTGTTTTGCAAGCTAAGTTTAAAACTGCATCTTCATATGCCATTGAAATGTACCCTCTGGGGAGAAAAAAAAAGAAGACAGTTCTTTAAACATTTAGTATTGTCTCCTAATGACCAGGAGATGATTCTTTAGTCATTTTATGTATCTTTACAAGGTAAAGTACTAATCACATGCTGACCTTTACTTTACCATGAGGCATTCCACTTATCAATAAGAGGAGCCATTATTTACTAGTTTACCAAACTGTTTCCAATACAAGAATGCAATTCTCCAGGTTTAGCAGAGAGCATGGCATTTTTTTTGTCCAAGACATGGCATACTTTTCCACACTATTTAGCTGTTTAAAAGAATAACTAGCAGCAACTGTATATTGTTCTAATGAAACTTCTTCCATCTCTGAACAAATCTTAATCCTAGAGCCTAAAAAGAAAGACGATGAGTCCTAACCCCAAGCACTAACTGTTTAGGATGTTTTCAGATCACTCTAACCTAAAACCAAAATGTGGCCCCCTATTCCATAAGCAGAAGCCATTTTGATGCAGAATCACAGAACCTGCTGAGTTGGAAGGTACCCATCAGGATCATCAAATCCAACTCCTGGCTCTCCAGAGGACACCCCAAGAATCACACCATGTGCCTAAAAGCATTGTCCAAATGCTTCTTGAATTCAGACAGGCTTGGTTCTGTGATCACTTTCCTGGGGAGCCTCTTCCAGACATCAAATGAAGTTACTAGCCAATCTTCTCCTATCATTATGAATGTTAAACTGCAGTGAATAAGAGACTGGTAGGCTGCATCTGAACTAGACTTTGGCTACAAAGTGGTGAAAACATACATGATACCAATTACAGGTGTAGACTAAAGTGTGTTGCACTATAAACCTGGATTAGTAACTACTTCATGATCATTTCTCTGCATACACCACCAACTTAGTAGATAATGATTGGCCTAAACAAATGTGTAAAATGTTTGAATACAAAATTAAAATCTAGCAAGTTGTTTCACATTTTCAAACAAAAACATTAGGCTTTAAACCTGTTAAATACACTGTATAAAGGAATTTATATTGAGAAGGAGATAAAAGACATTTTCTAACACCCACACAAATAAACAGAATCCCTGACAAAGCTAATAAGACGGTCTATGTTTGTCAACTCCAGAGAACATGAAGTCCATAATTATTCTATAGTCTTCTGTTATTCTGAAGACTATGATACTGTTTCTAAAAAAGTGCAAAAAATCTAATCCCAAAAAAACTATACCATTTCCCCACAAAAGTATACTTCTGAGAACAAAAGCAGGAACTCAAGTAAACTAGTTCTTTATATAAAATCTTCATGTCGTGAATGCACTGTTTTAAGAGTCCTGAGCAAAGTCTTGAAGCATCAAAACTACTTTCAGTTCATTACTTGACCAAATATGTTACATTTTTATAGAAAACCCTTAGTTTACTTCACCTTGAAGTCTAAGAACACTGTGCAAAGTTGACTCAGTTAAAATGTTCACCATTATGTACAGACCTCCTGTGTGTGACCTACAGGTGCTCAGATAAAGTACCAAACAGCAGTTTACAGCACTTTATCATGAGTTCAGACAACCTCTCAGGTTTGCAATAAAACTGATTTATTACACAGCAAATTACTGGTACACCTCCATTCCTAGCGCAGGAACACACACCAGCAAACAGGAACTTTTACTCTACTAAACCATACCAGTTCTCTGGAAGAATGAACTACATTGTATCAATAAAAATATCTCCATAAACATACAAAAAAAAATTTCTAGTGTAGACTTGGCCCAGATCTACCTCTGGGGAAGAGAAGTATTGCTCATACCCCAAAGAACCAGCTCATGATTAAATTCTCCTGGGAGGCAGAGGCTTGAGTCGTGCCCAGACTTACAGAACTAAAGCAACACCTCCCACTTCTAGGGATAAGAGACTTTACCACTGTAACACTATTACAGTTGGGGTGGCAGCCATCTCTAGAAAGAAGTCCAAAGACAATTCCAAAAGGGACTGCTAATTATGGTGCAGTTCAACATATTTTCCTTTTTTTTTTTCTTTTTTAGTTTCTGCTTCAAACTTATTACAAAGTGCTGTACTTTTACTGCAAAGCAGACACTAGTCACACTTTGGACTTAGAGCCATGTACCAGTACTTTACATATAGGCACCCACATCCGTATTTTCCTAATAACTCCACATTCACCACTTGTTCTTCAATGGCTTCAATGGTCCACTGAAAAGATGCAGCTGCCCATTTTAAGTATGAAACTCAAAGGTCCTGCAAGGACAAGTTTTCTGATGGTGTAATGCTGCTCTAAAGTTATCCACCAAAGGGTGATGAATTTATACTTTGCTTCTCTTCAGAGACTAAGAACACCACCAATTCAATGTGTCCACATAGGCTACTTCACAAACATTCTCAGATACCATAAACCATATTTATAAGTTCTTAACATAACGTAAACAAAACTGAGATCACATAAGGCATCACTTACAGTATTATTGATTGTGTAATATAAAGATGCTTCCCCTGAAAACTCCTATGTGGAGATTCCATTCTTGAATAGGATGTGTTGTATCTCATCTTCCACTCATCTTTACAGTCAGCTCATACTAAACCTTGCTTCAAAACTCCTTTATTACGTGATTCCAATCCAGTCGATAACCTAAATATTTATCTTGAAACATAACACAGCTGATTAAATAAAAAGCTGACATGATCAGCACACCTGCTGAGGTTTTGAAGCTTAGAAATCAGACCACCTGCAGACAAAAAGCCCAGTTTTTAACCCCCAAAGTCTTCAGTTATTGTTTCTTCATAACACACTGTTAAGTACTTATCTGAAAGCAGCAACAGGACATGTCACAAACATCACAGGAATATTTTTCATGGGACTAAAATATTAATTTCAATGCATTTTTGACACTTCCATGGTTCTTAATCACCAAAAAAAATCAGTCATGCAAACAAAACCAAAACAACAAACAAAAAAACCCAAAAAGCAAAATCCCAAAACATTTCACTTCTGAAGATATTTCGCTCATACCAAGTTACTTAATCACATTTGAATTTTCTGCTTGTACATCAACCAGTTTCACAGAATCTCAAATTTTATTCCTTCTATTCACTGCTAGCTCCAAATTACAAAATACTTTCAAACTTTGGACTAGTAAAACACTGCCCAACTACAATAAACACTTTGCTTCCAAATGTGTTAGCTTCATCACATAACATTAACACACAAAAAAACCCCCACCAAACCCCCACAGCAGAACTCTTCAATTACTAGTCTGTACATGAGATGTGATATTCCAAATGAAGGACATTCCATGGGAAATGCTGCCCCTATTCTTCACGTTCTCTTCACTTGAATTCAAGACCAAAGACATCACAGCTCATTAGGAGCTCATGGCCTGTACAGTAAAATGTAGGGCCATGATGTGAAAAATAACAATGTTGCCATTCATTAGCCACATTCATAGCAGTTTGCTACATATTCCTTCAAAATGTATCCTACAGTCAAATGGCTTTGCCCAGGAAAAATCGTAGCTGCTTAAATACAAAGTCCTGACTTACAGGTCCAAAATTCTAGCACAAGAAAAACAAAGGGCAAAAGATACTCAGGATTACTTTTCTTGTAAGCACAGTGCTTGAGGACATTGAAAGTATATTAGATTAACAGGAACCAACACTAAGAAAGGTATGACTTGCCGAAGAAAGAGTGGGAGGAGGGTGGAAAGGAAAACGTGTTAAGCCCTTAGCTTATTACATAAGCATATGTCCTTATAAGTAGGCAATAATTTTGCAGTTTTTCATAGCAAACTAGGGGGAGTCTGACATGGTCATCGTGACCTTGAATAAAATACTTAAATGGGTTTTTTGTTTTGTTTCTGCAGATCTATTTACAACATTCAGAGGTCTCTTCCTCAGTCAGATAATGTATCTGGACAGAAGCAAGAGTAGTTTCAATTTAAAATCAAATGAAACTGAAACAGGCTAGTGCTCCTTTCTGCTGTAAACAGCAGCTTAACTACATGACATTAATTAAAAGCAAGCACATTGTGTATTACACTATGAGGCACAAGTCACCATGTTCTGCTCGCCATGACTCTACACCATAGTCTAGCAATATTATGGTTTAAATGGCAACAGCTAGAAACTAGCATGTAAAAAAATGCAGTATGACACTCTGCTTTCCAATATACAGCAATCATCTCCTATTCTTGCAGTGCATTGCACACCAGGTGTTGAAATCATATTAAAACAGAGAAAACTAATCTTTGGACTGTAAAGCTGAACTTCAAAATGAAATTGAGACTTCTCTCTTCTTAAATATACATACAGATGTTCTTGAGGCTGTTGTCATACAAATATACACTTTTATTCCACATACGGAATAAAAATACCTTAAAAAGAAAAAAAAAGGAGCCTAGCAACAGGAGGGCAATCAATGCAATGACATTTATTTACTGCAAAACTTCAAAGTGGTTGGACAACCTAAAAGAACTTTATTATATATTCTCCAACACAGACTCTTTTTCTAAAATGTATACACAAAAGGTCTCAGGACAGTTTCATCAAGCAGAGGTAAAATTAGTAATCAGTTTAATCAGTAGGTAGAAGTCACCTGTCAACACTGCATAACCACTTTTTTAGAAGCTAAACATAAGATTTACACAATTTTTCAACAGCTGCTTTAAGTGAGAAAGATTCAAATACAAAATATCAAAGACACAGTTTCTGTTAAGTTGGTTTTCAAGTTCTGATTTTCACAAAAGAAACCACTGAGCTAAGTTCAAAGGAACAAAAATTATAGGCAGCCCAAAGGAGGAAAAGGCATGCAGTTACTGCAAAGCTTGCTTTCAGAATAAACAGCATAAAGAAAGTTGACAACTCCACTACATAACAAACAGTGTCATCTCTTCATAATGAAAAATAAAAGCCATCAGTCAGATGAATACACCCTTTCAATTGCTAGCCTAAAAGTCTGATGGTTGATAGCATTCTCGATGCCCAACAGATTAAAATAACACAAGCTTTGGATTTAGCACTCACTATTAACAATGCAAGATAAGCAATCTTTTCCAAAAACTGTTCTCACTTTATCCAATAAAAAGGAAGGATGCTATGTCCTATGCTTGTTCTTAATACAAGCTATCACTTCCTGGAGCTCTTACAAATAAAAGAGTTGATCTTTGAACTAGGTGACAAAGTAAAGGAAATCACTTGCTACTTAAACTTTTCAGAAGTGACACAACTGAATGGTAATCTAAACCTCAGTAGGAAAAACTCAATTAATTTTAAAGAGTACCTACAAGCATCTATGTATTTGAAATATTTCTTTCTGCATTAAGATTAAATGGAATTCTTTGCACAGGTTGTGCAGTTGCTTGTCACAGCATTTATAAAAGGACATCTCATGCTGCACAGGAAACTAACAAAGCTCACAGACCAGAAATACAGAAAAGTCACCAATAACTTCATGAGATGCCTGGCTCATTAGCATGTGTTTGGATCCTGCTTGTATGCTTCATCCTTCATACTATGTCTGCTTACCAGGGGCTAGAATGGAAGCCTCATCTATTATCAATGTATTGAACAGGAAATCAAGCTTCCTGTCTCCTGGAAGTAGAATTCCCAACTCATTCTGTTTCTGTTCATCAACACCGTTATTAAGCTGGTCTTCTTCCATGATTGCACCTTGGCCCATAATGAAACACATATGTTTTGATGTCCCTTATATTCATGTGACTGCAAGAACCTCTGACAACTGAAGATACTGCTGATGTACTATTAGCAATTAGGTTAGAAGAGACATTTGATCAGAACTGCAATTTTTTTTTAAAAGTTAGGAACTTCAGATTTATTCAGTGTTGCTTTGATAGCAGATGCTCAAGGGAAAGCTGATGGATGATCTGTCTTCATCTCCTCTTATAATGGGAAGTTCTTACAGTCTTTCAAAAACCAAGGCTACCACTAAAACCATCAAGAATAACATGTGCTTTGTTTTTTCCACTCATGCCTCCAATTTCCAGCAGTATTTCAGGCTTTTCTCACACATATCTTGGATTAGATCTCTAATGTAAAAAGATATAAGGATAAAATAAACAAATACACACAGTATTTTGCAATCCCAACACAAAGACCTCTATACATTGCCTTGTTTGCCTAAGCAAACACCTTTTAACTACAATCAGCCACTCCAACTGCAGAACAGCAGGGAGAATGGATTATGTCTTAAAAACGTCCCATGAGAAGGCAGTTTAAGGTCTGCTTCTCCCTACACCTCCTTCCGTTTCATGAGAATGTTTGTCTGCTCAGATATAGCAATGCAAACTTTATGGAATTGTGCTATAAACTAGATCAGTAGAGCAATCTGAGTAACACTGTAAAGCAAGTTTTCTTGCTTAAAACAAAAAACTGTTAGAGATTGCTTTGAACAAACAGATTTACAGCACAGGCTAACAGTTATGGTGACATAAGAGTGATGAACTCCAACAGTTACACTCCTGCAAATCCAGTTTTATAATGGATTAATGGTGTGAGATAGCAGAAAATGTCACCGATGAAGGAGAATAATGAAAAGCAAGAGAAGAGAATACTGGCACTCAACACAGATTCCATTTTTCTTCTTCAATGAAACTAAAAATTTGAAAGAAATTTAATTATTCTATCAACTTGGAACTTCAGCATCATTTGCTCAAAAGACATCTACATTTCAGTAGAGAAGATCATTTGTAAAACAGCACATACTAAAAATTCCCAAAACCAAACAAAAACTCAAACAGACAAACAAAAAACCACAGAAACACAATCAACCAACCAACAAGATCCTCCTACCACCAAACCAGAATAATCTCTATCAAAAGGAAGCAGCAATTTTATTTGTTGCATGGCACATTCATGATGAAAGAGATGCAACTAGACCGATGCACCCATCTTAAGAAAACACCCATCTCATAATAAAGATATGACCTAGAGAGGACAGTAGGCTCAAGTCGTGTGAAAGTATTGACAACTGGCAGCAATGCCACACAGGAGATACACAGAGGTGGAGTTTCTTTCTCCCGTCCTTTACAGGGCTTCATCTCATATAGGTCCACACACTTTAGCTGCACACTACAATCCAAAGAAGTGTCAGGAAGATCTGGTCATGGTAATTAATGATGAGTACATACACTGCTTTAAGACAGATGTTAAGGTGAAGGGGACACTGCACAAGTTTTTTCCAACAAGCTCAATGTTCAAGACAGTGATAGTCAAGAGACAGCAGGCATGAAAAAATTACAGCTTAGTGAACCTAAATAAGTATAGAATAGCACAAGATCCTAAAGAAAAAAAAAAGATTATGATACAGTTGTCACACCAAAAAGGAAAAACCAACAAACAAGAACTCTGGTTGTGATTATAAAGAACAAGTGTAGATCACAGAAGATACTACACCAGGGGAAGTGAAAGAACTTTATGCTAACATGAAATAAGACCAAAACGGAAACAAGAAATATACTGGAAAAAAGTATTCCAGTTCTAAGTGCCTCAGCAGGTAAAACTGGAATAACAAAAAAGAATAAGCATATCTGGAAGAAAAACTTAACATAAGCATACCAGACTAAATTAACATCATTCTTAACAGTTCAAGTTGAAAAATTTGGTAAAATAAGAAGTTAACAAAAAGTGGTGAAAAAGACTGGAAGTACAAGCACAGACAGAAGTAGGGGGAATTAAAAATAATCAGAGAGTAGAAGGTAGTGGATAATAGCAAAAGGACAATACTATCCCCATATGGGCCATTCATTTAAGAATTGGATTTGATGATCGTTGTGGTTTCCTTCCAACTCAGAATATTCTGTGATACTATTCTGTAGACAGCCCAGGGAAAATAAGGCATCATGTGGTAGAGAAATACACACAGTATTGAAAGCAGCAGAGATCAAGGAGGGTAAGAAAGAAGGGGAATCTTTTCAACTTGGGCAGAAGAAGCCTTTAGAGACATTATGAAGACAATTTCAGCACAACAGAGAATCTGGATTGGAACTAATTTAGTATGAAGAGAGAGGACAAACATACATCCTTCTGTTCAGGAGTTTGGAAATGAAGGGAAGCAGACCAGAGGTGACTGTGAGCTTTAAGGACTGATAATAGTAACTCAGACTAAAATTAGGACAGGAATAAGACAGCAACAAGAAGTAAAAAACAGTAGCTTGGAATTAAAACAGAAAAATTGAATGAATGGGGGTTTGGGGTGAGGCTAAGCAATTGAAAGGCAGAAAAAGCAGAAAGCAAATGTAAGAATCCATCTCTGTAAGTAGCAATCAATAGTGCTGAGCAAAGGTAAACATGTCAATTCTAATCAGTTTTTCTTTAGATTCTGCAGGGGAAGAGATACAGGAAAAGGCCCAAGGCAGAGCTTTAGATAGCCTGCAAAGCAAAGAAACTGGGAAACACATTCAGGAGAGAAAACGGATAATTAAGTATGAAATAAGAGTTAGCAAGAACACAATAAAGAAATCTACCCAATTCAACTATCAGTCACAGGTAGGTGCATTATCATAAATAAGGGGAGGAGGTGGCACTCATGAGAAAGGGACTTAGAGGTGCAGGAATCAAATAAGATGGCTGGCAGAATCAAAACAGAAGTAACCATTTCTCTCAGAAACAGAAATGGGGATTAGCAGATGAAGATCCAATAGGCTAGAGAGCTGAAGAATGAACTTAATGAGAAATCAACTTGAAAAACAAAGTCAAAAGGAATGAGGATGAGGCGTCCACAATATACAGCTACAAAGGGAGAAGGAAAAAGTAAGTGAGGCAATATGAATGAAGGATCCCTGCCCAGGAAAAATGTAAGAGGGGGAAGTACAAAGACAGTGGTAGATGAGGAACACAATATTTATTTTCAATGATAAAAGGGAGGATCAAGACAGACATTAGGATCTAATATAATGCTGTACAGTAGGTAGCAAGGTTTTTGAAATTCATATACCAGACGAAACTGTTAGTAAAATATTTGGCAACTAGCCCTTGATTTGGATTTCCTGGGGAGACACATTGCTCATGGCTAGGGAATGAAATAAACAGCCATTCTTTATACTTCAGTTACCTGTATCAGATACAAAGATATTGTACCATATCTTGCCACACTTAAGCAAAGCAAACGAAAAGTTCAGTAGTGAACACCACACACCCTGACAGTGGAGCACAAATTTCACAGAAAAACAAAATCAGTCAGTTGAAACCCATGAACAAGACAGACATGTAAACCAACTGATCCTCTGCTACTTATTTTGGTCTAATGTTACCCACAAATAAGCCTGCAGTTTCAAGAAAAGAACAGCGAACAGCAATTCGAATTCATAAAGAAGAGGTAGAAAGGGCCTACTAAGAAAGGGCCACTTAAGAAAAGCAATTTGGATAGGCATCACAGAAAATAAGGTTGGAAAAACCTTCAAAACAGTACTTCAAAACATCAACTTCACTCTCAGTGCTCCAAGTCTGTATCAGCTTTCCTTAAGCCACTCCTGACAGACGTTTATCTGAAGTTTTTGCGGTTTTTAGCAAACCCAAATACAGACTCTACAATATCCACTGGTAGTCTACTGCAGTGACCAAACAATTTCAAAATCTTCCCCTAACATTTAGCATATATCTCACTCTCTAAATTCAAACCATTCCTTCATGCATCATAAAACAGATTGCCTTCCTTTTTGCAGCAAATTTGCTGTACAGAAAGAATGTTCCCTACTGCAACTGGACAGCTCTCTCCAGTGTTCTGCATTGGAAGGACAGAGCCCTTATATAAAAAAAAAAGAAGTCTGCCTGAACGGATGAGCTAGAAAAACTCATCTCTGTGATGAGTCATCTGGGACAGCAGAGACGGACTTTCCCACATAAGCAGTCAGCTGGAAGCTGGATTCAGCCACCGCAAGTGACAGAGCCAAAGGAAGCTAACATTTACAAGCGAGCAAAGCACAGCCAAGGCATCAGTCGTGATCGCTCGTCTTACAGCCTTCAGAAGGGAGCCAAGCAAAAACAACTGCATAGCCTTGGCCGTGTTGTTCAAAGGGAAAGTTAAAACGTAAAGCAGAGCCGCGAACTGGAGCGCCGGGTGGAGCTCCCGATTGTGCCTTGCCTGGCAGCACCACACTAGGGGAAAAAAAGGAGTCAGTAAGGGCAAAGCAGAGCGAGGGGGGGAGGGGGAAGAAAGAAAAACCGACCTCGGAAACAAGAGATGTGCACGGAACCAATCACACACAGGGAAAAGGATGTAGGGAGGCACCTGAACCCTTAACCATAGAGTGGGGAAGGGGGCTGGGCTTAGGACTGTCTCCCTTTCCAGAGGCAAGTGGACTTGAGCGAGGCCCTGGGCATGAAGAACCTCCTCCCGTGAAATTGCCTCTCTCTCTGGGGTGGGGCAGTAGGGACCCCAAAGAACATGCTGCAGGGAAGGGCAGGGCATGCAGACGTATCCAGGGAGGTGTACTAGGGCATGGCAGAAGGGACCACAGGACAGTGGTGCAAGGCACTACGCGGATGGCAGGGGAAAACTGGAGGTATGCAGCTGCAGCCACGGTAGGGGACGGGAGCTGGATATGGCAAAGATTCCAAAGCAGCAGCAGGGCTGGGCGAAGAAGAGGCAAGATGATGCTGATCTACAAGGGAGTCAGCACACAGAACAGCGTGAAGAGGGTGGAAGTGCGTAGCATGGCAGGATCAAGGCTATGCGGGGGAGGGGGGAGGGGGCGGTGAACAAGGGGGTGCACGGCGTTGTTCCCAGTCAC
>JAWWTY010000088.1:30186662-30202787 GCA_035222235.1 Margarornis squamiger | reverse complement strand
CCTCAGTCTGTCCATGCACCCTCCTTCCCCTGACGGTGTGGGGGACAGGGAAATGGAAGGTTTGCAGTCAGTTG
This sequence comes from Margarornis squamiger, assembly GCA_035222235.1. Lineage (NCBI taxonomy): Eukaryota > Metazoa > Chordata > Aves > Passeriformes > Furnariidae > Margarornis > Margarornis squamiger. Next base: position 30,202,713 of record JAWWTY010000088.1, on the reverse strand, counting down.
TTGGGTCAGCCATTCACAGATGTAAGTCCAAGACTTAAACAGCAGTTCTTCCAAATGTGCTGTCTCAGGGGCTTTCCTGTGGGCTGCAAAGGGGACAGCTTGCTTCACCACAGTTGTCACCGTGGTCACAGGGGAATCATAACTCTGAGTCCTTCCCCTGTGTTCAGTGGGGTCCCCCCCACGAGAGAGATCCTCTATTCTCTCGTGAGTCATTCCATGGGGTGCAGTCTCTTATGAAAAGCTGGCTGTACCTGCTTAGCATTGGGTTTTCCCTCCATGGGTCTCGGCTGCAAATCTTTTGCAGGACTTGGCTCAATCCTGGGGCCTCCCACGATGTAACAGCCTCCTTTGTGCATCCTCCTTCTCCAGCAGGGGTGTCTTTGCACCCCGATGGATCCCATGGGCTTTGAGGGGACAGCTTATAATCACCATGGTCATCACCATGGTAATCAGGGAAATATAGCTTTAAGTCCTTTCCCTGATCCGTGGGGTCCCAACCCTGCCTTCTCCTGCACTGACCTTGATGTCTACATTGTGATGTTGTTAATCCATGGCTGCAAATTTCCAACTGCACAACAACTCATCCATTCTTAAATATGTTTTCACACAGGGGCATAACTTAATGGTTCAAAAGCAGGAAGTTTTCCTCGGAGCTGACCCTCAATGGCTCTGCTCTATAGGATAGAGGGAAACTTCCAGCAGCTTCTAACAGAAGTCACCCTTCTTTTTATCAAAAAAACCTAATCAGAGAAACCCACAAGTAACAAAGCCTTTGAATTAACAACAGATGAGGAAAAAGTTCAACTAATTCAAGGCTAAAATATATGGCAATATTTGTCTATAATAAGGCAAAAACTACAGCACTAGCAATTAAAGCTGAACATCAGTTCTGCAGGCTTGACTGCTCAATCTTTTTTGAAAACAGGTTGATAATGAAAGATGCACAGAAAGTACCCCAGGTCAAGGCCACTACATCAGCAGTTTGTCTTCTGTAATATTGCAAACTTTATCTATGACAAAATGAACTCACTTCTTTTCCTCTCCACAATACTGCAATACTTCTTGGAGAACTAGGCCCAAACTTGCCCTTAGATATCTAAAGCTAACAAGTGTTAATACTGGCTAAGAAGTGAGCCAGAAAGAATCAGAGCAACATAACTTTCTACACCTAGCTTAAGTGCAACCTAACCAGATATAATGGAAACATCGGACTTTTATTAAATCAGACTTGCAAACAGAGGGTCAAAACCCAATACCTGAACATGTTTCTAATCTCCATTTTCTAGCACTGTGCCATTTCAGTTTCAGATAGCAGGTCTAGTGGAGGCACATTGCAATAGTGTACTCCCTCCTGGTCCCTTCCAAGCACCACTGGTTCACTGAAGGCCTGGCTTATTAGCCCTTCTGCCTTTCTACTAGTACCTTCACACTTGTATGAACAGGGCATAAAATGCTTCCATTCCAGTTTCAGACTATATCAAAGGTGACTATCTGTCACCTCTTTACACATTTGAGAATGATTAGCAAAAGTAAAAGACAAAGCAGAATAAAAATTTCTTGGCAGAATTTTTAATCTCAATTTTGTTTCAGTTCAATAAGGCCAGATTTTTTTAGGTCAACCAAAGCTACTGGAAAAAAGAAATGAAATGTTTGGGGGTTTAAATGATTTAAGAACATTTAATTTAATTTAATTTTTTGACCTACAGAGGGTGGAAGCAGAAACAGGGAGACTGTGAGGAATACAGAGAAATTGTCCAAGCAGCCAATGACCAGATCAGGAAATCTAAAGCCCTGATAGAATTAAATATAGCCAGGGATCTCAAAGGACAAGAAGAAAACCTTCTGTAGGTATGCTAGTAATAAGAGGAAGACTAGGGAAAATGTGGGCCTATTCTCCATAAAAAATGGGAGACCTGGTTATCTAGGACATGGAAAGGCTGAAATACTCAACTTTTTTTGTCTTGGTCTTCACTGGCAAGTGCTCCAGCCAGACCATCCAAGTCACAAAAGACAAAGACAGGGACTGTGAGAATGAAGAACCAACGACTGTAGAAAAAGATCAGGTTCAAGACCATCTAAATGGATTTAAACTGCAAGACTGTAGGTTTAAATTGGATATTAGGGAGAAATTATTTACTGTGAGGGTAGTGAGACACTGAAACATGTTGCTCAGAGAAGCTGTGGATGCCCCATCCCTGGAAGTGCTCAGGTCCAGACAGAATGGGGACTTGAGAAACCTGGTCTAGTGCCTGCCCATGGCAGGGGTTTGGGAACTCGGTGATCTTTGAGGTCCCTTCCAACCCAAACCATTCTATGACTCAATGGTTCTATGATTTTAAGTATAGTTTGATGTGTTATGTCATGCCACAATGTGTAATATCAGATGACAGAAATAAAACAGATAACTTCAATCTACTGAAAGCTGGGTAATTCCAGAAGGGATTTTTTTCAGATTTTTTTTTTTTTAAGATTATTTATTACAAAAAAAATAGTCTACTAATACTGTTGCTATTTGGGAAGAAAAAAATCTGAAATATCAGAAGTCTCTGTACATGGCACTGCATTTCTGCATTTTGAGTGCTTTTTATGATGTAGAAGTTGGTATGCTGAGACTCGGACTAAGATATCACAAATGTTACTACACCAGTGCCAGCGAAAAACCCAAAACCTGCTCCACAAGCAGTTTGACTTCTGTGTTATTGTACAATTCCCTCCCCTTCTCAGGGTCAATTCTGTTATTCTCCCCTCCTTCCTCTGTTTCCTATTTCATGCCTGATCCTTTCTTGTGCTGGCCTAAATGTCTTAAATAGATCAGAGATCTTAGCTGGGTAAGAGTTAAGGAAAAAGAGGTAAGAATGTCACATAAACATACCCATATTTCAAGAAATCATTGACGTGCTAAATTATAAGCATGTAAAAGAGAGTTTGGCTTATCTTTCTTTATTTTCTAAATTAACTCAGATTTGCAGAGGGCATAAAACTTGGATGGGGCCACCTAAGCTATGGCTACCATCTCATGTAAAGCAGAAGAAAACTAATATCAAGTAAAAGTGAAATAACTGTACCGATATATAATTTTGTGGCTGAATTATTAATAGCTTTGCCAGTACTCCTTGCTCTGTAGGACATGCTGTAGGTCTTATAGTGCAAACAGAGTGGTAAAACTAGAAACTTCATGAGAACTCTTACTTATTACTGTTACTAGTAGTTGCCTTAGCAGCACAGGGGTCACATCTGGACCAAAGTACCACTATGGTTATAGTCGTACAAATAGAGAACAAAGTGATCATTACTTCCCTAAGACCTTTATAGAGTCTGTCAAGACTGAGATTACGCCTCCTTTTATAAAAACTTGCACCAATCTTTTGTAGTTATTGATGCCATGCAGATTTACACCACTTGGAGCTTTTTCTCCTATATGTGTGATACAGCAAGATGTTGTAGCCTCCAAAAGTGGATGAAAACATTCTGTTCTCTTGCTAAGCTGCAGCTTCTCTCTTTGCAGCTCCAGCTGTCACTTGAAATCTTCCTGGGCAGCTCCTTCAGCAGAAGCTGCAGCTTCCCAATGTGCTGGTGGTCTTCACACACAATATGACCATTATTTTAATTCCTGAAAACAGAAATGTTTAGCTTTTTCCTTTTATTACCCTGCAGATAAACCAGCACTGCACTGGTACAGCTTTCCAGCTGTTGCTCTGTGGGTTGTTGCTGCTCTCTCAGGCAAGTGGCATTGTTTGTCTACTTGGAGTTAAAATTGGGTGCCTGAATGTGTGTGTGGGGGCTGGTTGAGCCTGGGACATGTAGTTCTGTTTCCCGCTTGCCAGGATAGACTCTTGAACAGACACATTTACATTTCAAGCTTGAATACTTGGATACTGCCACCTTTATACTCTCAGAAGGTCAAGTCATCCATGTATGACAGCAAGTCATGAAATGATACCAAGTTTCCCCCACTGCTATTGGTATGTTTAAGGTTCTGTGCAACTGTACTTGTAGTCTCAACTTCAGGTTGCCTTCAAGCTCAGATTTTGTGGACGCTCACTCCTCAAAGTCCTCACCTTGATTCCCAGCAGCTGTTCAGCCCTTTTGCAAGATTTCCTCAGCGGTATGTGGAGTTAGCCCTGCCCCTTTCCCTCTTTCCCTCACTCCTTTGCTGGTCATGTTTGAAAATTGCTGCTGTGATCTGCAGTCAAGAAAACAAAGTCTCCCATGTACTCCCCCAGCTCCCAGCTCTTCAGTGATCTCTCTTTTGTTCATTTAGAGGCAAGCCCTGTTGTGGGGCTCGTATCTAGAGAGTTCAGTTCCAGAGCACAACACAAAAAGTTGTTAGGTGTGGGAGAAAGGGATGGAGAGCTCATGTGCCTCGAGCACAGAGAAAGAAATCTTCAGTGTTGTCTTGTGTCAAAGAGATGATTTGAAATGCTGATGGCAGGGTTTTTCGGGGGGTTGTTTTTGGTTTTGGTTTTGGTTTTGTGCCATTTTGAAACAAACCATCCTTTCAGGCTGGGGGAAGAATACCAGCTCTGAGTTAGGCCAGGGAGCTTTTAGCTTTTGCCTAATTGTGATGGAAAATACAAAAGCAGATTGTGGCTTTAGGTCATAGATGTAATGACAAGTTTTCTTAATACCTTAAAACTCAATTAAAAAAAATAAAATTAAGGATACCACAAGCCTTGAATTAACAACCATGAAGAAAATTCTTCCCTACAGAAGGTTCTAATTATGTTTTCTTCTACTATCAGAGAAAGAATTCTTTGCACATTTTCTAGAGTACCATGTTGGAGATGTGCTTTTCGTTTAACTTTGCTGGTTTAGGAAGTTGTTTAACAAAAGCAGTTTAGAGAGAAGATATTTGGTGATGCCAGAAAAGATTGCAAATATGAAGAGGACTGTACTGTGTCAGCCTGCAAGCTCCATTCACCTAATTGCTTCATAGGCAGTGGGGTGAGTGATCCCTGAAGCAGGTCAGATGGGGAATTGCTTGCATAAACACAAAACCAGTGAAGACCAGTGAAGTAGGATTTAGCAAAGAACAACTGACACTGCTCTATTTTTCTCCAGCTGGTAACATCTGAAGCTATAAATCCTCTGCTTCTTTGGATACCACATGCCAGGAAAACAATATGAAAAGCTTGAAGTTTTGATAAGTCTTGGTAAACCAGTTGGCAACAGGAGGAGCAAAATAAGCATCTTTTGATGCCTGAAACACTGTTATTTTTTTCCCATAATAGATTGTACGAAGGGCTTGCCAGGCTCAAAAGGTAGTCAAGGGCAGAACAGTCTCACAAGCCAGATATGCAGCAGATGAACAGAGGTATGTCAAGATTGCTTGGCTGCAGTTTTTGAGTTATCAGGCCCACACAGCTATATCTGCAGAAACAAAGTTCCCTTCTATGCAAATGCTCTTCTTCCATACCAGGCCTCTTCATGGTGCAATTTAAATGTGTTCAAAATTTATATAAGCCGTAGTACTGTCTTTTAAGTCAGAGTTCATATAGATGGAACACTGAACTCTGTTGCTCTGTGTTCTCTCCTGTAAAAAACTGCTTCTGCCTGACCTGAATCTGCAAAGTATACTGTGTGTTTATTCTGTGACAATTCCTGCATGTGGGGTGGATAAGAGGAGAAAACTGGGCTATTTGTTTTTTCCTTTGTTGGAGATAAGGGACATTCCTTTTTCTTATTTGCGTTTAGCCATGTGTGTTTATGCTTTCCTAAAAATAGCTATTCCACACAATTTAAATTTGGTGTTAAAACTATGGAGATTCTGTGTTCATGTAAGCTGAGGGAAGAGAGATGAACGCCACATAACAGCAGGAGGATTAAGGAGAAGAAAAGTTAAAATGGTGTGATTTCTTGAGTGACTCAGGAGTCTTCACTACCTCTCTTGGGCAACTCCTCTTTTTAAATGTCAGTAGTGAAAATGCATGCAGAAGTCCACACAGAGAAGAGTTAACAGGAGCTTACCTTCCTCTTCATAGCCTAACTCCTACTGGTTATAGCTTTTCATTTGAAATACGTGCAACTCTGTGCTGGTTTGTTGGTGTGTGGTCTTCTGGGAGATTTTGTTAAGCCCTTGTTGTCATAAATGTTTTATGAATGGAAGCACCAACCACCAGCTATACTAAAAATGCATCTTCTTCTGTTTGTTCCTTTGTACTCCTTAGTCAGTAGTGATTACTATTTATGACAACTGAGAAAAGAGCAGAGTGGCTAAAGTATATTATCTATATATCTGTCATCACTTCACGTAGCTTTAGCATGAACTTTGCTTTTCCTTTTTCATTCTTTATATAAACAGAGGTATTTTTTGCATTTCTCACCAGGTAAGTTTCACATATATTTCAAGACTCTATAACTTTTGTATTTTTTAGTGTTGGAGGAACAGAGTTTATAAGAGATGGCACAGGTTTGCCACTTAGAGAAATATTCTAATACTTCTCTCTAAGCATTTTTATTTCCTTTCAATACTAGCTTCCTCAAAAAAACCCCTCCAATATTTCAAATACCAAGTCTAATCACAATGGACCTGGAATACTTCAGATAAAGCCAATATTGTAATGTTCCTTTATATTATAATATTATGAATGGTTATAGCTGAAGTCTAAAGTGAATTAGAATTAGAAGCTAATTGGTTTTTATACAGATTTTTTTTAAAAAAATACTGCTTCCATTTTTCATAGAGCTGAAGTTTTTTCTGAAACTGGACTGTGCTTGCAAGAAAACTATTTTGGAAAGTTTAAGCAGAAACAACTTGGTGCAGTAGACTTTCTTTCTAGTTTTTATATTTATAAATAAAAGTGTATTTTTTAATGAATAGACTAAGAAATCTCAACAGGAAGAACTGGAAACCTGAAATCTGGAATGGAGATTATCCATTAAACTCAACAGAAAAAAATCCAGTTTGGGTTAGCCAGAACATAGAAAATTAAATTCCATACCTTGACTGTGTGTGTATTAACTGAAACATCACCAAGAAACCTGGGTCTCATTTGGACTGGCAGATGGATTATGTTGAACTGATGAATGAGGAGAGGCTACAACAGAAGCACTAGCACAACAGTAAATGTAGTTCTCCTTCATCGTTTGCTATGGGGAGAATTTGTGAGTAGGTGTTATTATGTTGAAGACTGTACTGCAGTTGTACCTCAGTGGCATGAGGTGGCAGAGATAAGAGCTGGGGTAGTGAGCCTCTGCACTCCTCACTTTGAAATCCTCCTGTTCTGTCAGTAAATCTGAACAATTGTCTATAAGCAGTTTTGTCAACTTTGATGGTGCTATTTCAGACATCAGTGAATGATCTACCTAACAGCCTCATTAAAAATCAATACTACATGAATCATGTTGTGTCATGCTTCTATTTAATGCTTGTGCTTTACCTGCCCTAGCATGGGATATTGCACCTAGTTTGAGAAGCCAGGCTGAATTTCTTTTAATCTGTGAGAATCTTTACTTGGTTTGACCTAGAAATTAATCAAGCTTTGCCATGATTAAGCAAGACTCAGTAAAACATGCGTCTTAAATTGGAAGCTTGTGAGCGATCCTGTTGAAGTGAGAGTTTAACATGTATTTTAGTGCCTACCTAGATAGGAGTTGTAATTAAAGATCTAGAGCGGTATCCTGGAATGATTTCTGACTTAGTGACTGATACCAGAATTGCATCAGATTGCAAATTCAGCTAGACTTAGAATGTAAATATGCACTGCCATATCTCCAGGATAGCTCTTATTTTAAACTTGAACATGATCCTTCCATTTTTTCTTTCATACTACAGACAAATAAGAGCTGTTTAATGTTGCCCTCATTCAATCTCACTAAACAGTGTCACAAGCAGACTGACTGTGTTCCTTCAAGCATCCTACAGACTTCTTGTCAGAACTGCTTATCCTTGTAATGACTTTTACACCTTTGACTTGTGCCAAAGAAGTAAAAATTAATAATAATTATTTGCTCAAACAGAAGGAATATGTCAAAAGGAGTTTGAGCTATGCTCCAATGCTGTGAGAATGTTGGATTTGCCACGTGATCTAAATGAATGCTAAATGTAAATAAAACTTAATATTCAGAGTTCACCCTATTTCGGAGCAGCAGAGGCACATAAATAAAATAACAACTCCCTGCTTGTATATAATGTGCTGGCACATGGAAGATGATACACAGAATGAGGAATAGCTCCTTAGGGGATATGATACTTCAAGCCTAATCCTGAGGTGATGTAAAAGGCATATACCTGCAATGAAAGAACTAGAGCTCAACTGATTTGCAGCAGTTTGGGTGCCAGCTCTCTCTCATTAGTGAACAGAGTTTATGTTGTCTCTATTATACCTTTTCCTCTCCAGCTTAATAAATTTACTTCATTGGCAACGTTAACGTTTCTCCATTGCTAGCCATCTGCTGCTAAGGATCATCTTTCCAATTAGACTGGTGCTCTACCATTCTGCTTCCCAGTCTTTTGTGCTGAAACTTGACAAGCCATTCTCTCTTTTAGCTGGGAATGTATCTTGACAGTGTTTTCCAGCTGGCAGTCCTCAGCAACATGCCAGGGGACTACAGAAAATCACTACCTATTCAGAAAGCCAAAATTCACTGTACAGGGGTATGTAATTTCATGGGGAAAAATAGGGAGATTGCAAATTGATAAGGTTTAATGTCATAGTCCTAGTAGGTGACTTTTGCAACTTGAGTGAGACGCAGAAATGCAAAGCAGAAGGGCAGGAAACAAGCATAATCTGAAAAAGGAGATGTCCAGATCTATATAAACCGCACCCCCATAAGGAGAGCCAGGCAGTGGAGCAAGCTGCTCCAAGAAGCTGTGTCATCTCCATCCCTGGAGAATTTCAGAATGTAACTGGACAAAGCACTGAGCACCCTGATCTGATCTCATGGCTCACCTTGCTTTAAGTAGGACATTGGACTAGAAATCTCCCATGGTCCCTTCCAATCTAGATTATCCCACGATCCCACGACCTTCATGGGGATTCCTTTCAGGTTCTCTTTAACATTTTGATATTTCTGTGTTCAAAAGTACAGTTAAGTAAACAGATACATGTACATACATACTTTATAGATTATTTTAACATGGGTCATGCTAGTACAAACCTTTCAGCTGCTTGGTTCTCTGACCTCAAGAATAGATCTTTTTGAGCTGTTTCTTACTGTAATTGTATTAATGGTATATTTTTTTAACTGCTAGAAGCATTGGAGTGGAATCTGAATTGCCTCTTACTGTGTGCAGTTTGCGTATTAGACCAAAAAAGACATAGATACTATTTAATGTAAATTGTATTTCAATAATGGCAATTAAAAACACAAATCACTGATTTAACATGTTCCAACATTCCCTGGAAATCATGGTAATTTGCTGTAATAGAGCAATAGCTTAGTAGGTACAATTTTCAGTAGATGTTCTTTCTTTAATGAAGACTCCTTCATTGTCTGTGCAGGCATCTACAGTTATTGCTTAGCTGATGTGTTTACTACTAATGCATGTTTGCAAAATCACAATTACATGCAGAACATATGCTATTGTTGTGTATGTGGCCTCTCTGGGAGGGCATTTATCAATGGGTGTTTTTGTCCCAGACCTGGGGTTATTCTAGTGCAATGGAAGACACCCAGATAAACAACTGTTTGCAAAATTGTGACTCTAGGCAGTGCCAGCCCACAAGAGGATTTTTTTAACCTGCCTGTATAGTCTGTGACAAGTGAGTAGTGGCAGGCCAAGGGGTTACCAGAGTTCACCAAAGGCCTGCAGAAAGCATGGATTACTCAACCCTCACAGAGCTTTTGCTGCCAAATGAACAGGAGCACATTGTAGGATAAATAGCTGTTATCTGCATCTAGAGAATGCCTTCCAAGCGAGATGGAAGGTGTTCTGCCTTACAGGATTATCTGGCTGTTTATCCTGTCACGTGAAACAGCCATCCCCTGGTTGTTATAAAACATAGGTTGTCAACACAGAAGCCACAGGGTGATTTCATAAAGTCACAGGCAACATTTTGATGATTTTGTAGAAGAGCCAGAGGTCTTACCTAAAATATTTATTCACTTAGGTTCACATATTATTTAAGTTCAAAAGAGTTGTTTGGAATAAATTAAAGGCTTCTGATTCTAACTGAATCCAGTTTGCAAGGTTGTACACAAAATTTCTGTTGCTCTCTACTCTGAAAATTTCTTTGATATTTATAGTTAGAATAATCACAGAGACTGGGATTCTGGAATGCTTTCTCTCCTCTTCTTGAACCTAGTCTAATACAAACAATATATGATGGGTGTTCCTGGGAATAAAAACCACTAAATCCAACCTGATGGGAAGTAACAGTTTACCAAAGCTGATGTCAAATATGTGACTTTTGACTCAGATGTTCAGTTAGTATATGATTGAATAGTTTCTTTGGTTTCATTACTAATTTTTGTGTGGGTGGAGCATGATAAACGGTGGCAGAGAAGATAATGATGAAACTATGGCATCCACAAAAGCAGCAACATGGCTCACCCACATGTCTTTATAGTTTTTATACATATTTGCTGCTTTAGAACATATCTTCCTTGGGCTTTACTTTTATTCTTCATGTTGTCATGTCCTATACTGACCTTGCTATTTTTTGTAAATCTTTCTTTCAGAAGAGATCAGAAGAAAATAAGAATTTAGACATTATCTTGAATTTAACTTCTCAGATGGATGAAAAATATGTATTCCATGGAGGACATTTTAGGATAACTCCTGGCAGCATGGCTTTCTTCAGTGACTGTTTCTTACTGACTTAATCTGAGGCAGGAATGGCACAAACCTTTGCCCTTTTCTGTAATGTACCACTTCAGTAATCAAAGCTCAGCAGATTTCACTGCTTCCTGTTTTACCACATGTCCTTCCACAGGCCACACCGTGCAACCCAGCAAACTCTGCTGTTTTCCATCAAGCAAAGGAGAATACTTCCTTATTCTCCCACCTCCACTTCCACATATAACTTGCTGCTAAAAGACTGGTACAACTCCTGCATGCTGCTGATACAGCCCTTTTGCCACTTTTTTGCCTCGGGCTGCCGTGAGTGCCAGCCACTGTTTGCTGGCCTGGTGGAAGCACTTGGAAGGAGCTGCTCTGGTTGGGCCCCCTGACTCTGTGCGCTCTGTGCTGTCCTTTGGAGAGAGAGAGCAGTCACTGCTACCTGGATTTGCTACAGCCACCTCAGGGGCTGACACCATTTGTAGAAGAGTTGCTTTTGGACAAAGGACGAGGAGAGGGTCTTTGCACGGCCCATGGGAAAGGTTTCAGCCCACCCCTCTGTGGCCACCATTCCCACGTGAGATTTTGGAACTAGCATGTCTCCCTGGTCCCATCTGTGTCTCACTGGAGCCCATGGCATCTCCTCCCAATGTCTGTAAATAAAACTACACCGAAATGGGGCAGAGATGGGACTTGATTTGTTTGAAAGTTTTGGTTATGGCATTGCTGTTTGTTTTGTTCTGTTTTTTTTTTTCAGTTTTATATATATATTTGTAGTAAAGAACTGTTATCCTTTTCTACACATTTTCTGATTAGAGTCTCTTAATTTTAAAGTTTGTGGTGGTTTTTGGGAAGAAGCCCCCTTTCTAGTCCAGATAGACATCTTAGTTTTCTTTTAAACTGAGACAACTACCTATTACTCCAGTGCAATATTTGTACTGCTGTTGAGTTGACTTTAAAAGGCAGATTAACTCAAGAGTGACATGGGCCACTTTCCCTATCCATTGTCATATATTCTGGTTTGTTTCCTTGGTTGACCCAGCTCTGAAAAGAACATTACACTCAAGAGTTCCTGAGGTCCCTTCTAACCTGACTTATTTTGTTATTCTATGATTAAGTGATGTCACTGAAAGATGTCATCACACTTCAACAGAGAGTCTTCTTTTTACGCTTCCACTGAGTAGTGGAATATAATCACAATCAGGAGTAGAAGAGTGCGATGGCAAGCATGGAATTCAGTAGGCATTGTACTGAATAGCAGTGTCATGGGTTGGTTGGTTGTTTTTTTTCATGTGGAGTAGTCTGTGTGTTTTCAATCATATCATGTCTACTGTGGAAAACCATTTCTTGAGGAAGTGTTTAGTGCTTCCTGACATTTCTAATTCTGATACCACTTGAGCTTAGCAGGTTGGCAAGGTTTACTCCCTTCGAAGCTTTGCATTTGCTTATGGAGAATATGTCTTTTTCTCCCACCCTTCGCTGATGGTGTAATCACAGGGAATTGAGGTGTATTTTATTTCATGGCACTGCTGGTTGTTATTTTTAGACACTAAATCATTTATTTGGAGTTACATTCCTCCCTAAATTATAGGCATTAGTGACACAACTGACATTTTTTAAAAGGGCAAGATCCTGAGACTAAACAAGGGTGCTGGTGATACTTTTACATGAAATCACTTATGTCCTTTGCAAATGCCAGTAATGCCTTGACTCACATTGCTTCTGTTAGAAAAGAAGACCTAGGATCATTTTTATGCAAATTAATAACTATAAAATCAAGAAAACACTTTTTTTCAAAGCTATTCTCTTATTGATAATATTTAAGATTAAAGTAATACCAAATCAAACTCATGTCAACAGGTTAACACCAGCATTGGCTTGGAATAAAGATTCTCTCCATCATTAAGCTTTTCTATGAACACAGTGTATCAATCCATATAAATCCCAGGAAGGAACTCAAGGAAATGTTCAGTGACTCGAAAATTCTGACTACAGTATTTTACCAAAAGCAATCAACTTAAGGGTCAAATAAGGAAACCAAAATAAATTTTGTGCCTGAACTGCTGCATTACAGTGACTGCAAAGCTTCCTTGTAAGCTGTCTGGTCCTCTACAAATTTCCTCACTACTTCTGTCTGTAGTTCAGGCCATTGCTGATGCTTTGCCAAATGAAGCTTGGCAGCTCTCGAATGGCAATTTCTATCTCAATGGTTTTTACTTTTTCAGGTTACTCAGAGAATAGAGAACATGCTTTATTGAGTAACTATATGAGACTGTTTAGAACTGTAGAGCTTTTCCTCCTGGTGGATTTTTTATATGAGTTAGATGTGATTAGGACAAGTTATATTTTTATACCACTTAGGCCTCCACTGGAAAATTAAAAACTGAAAGAGGTTAGGAAGGAGATCATGTTCAAGATTCTCCACAGCAGCAGTTTGGCCCAGTTATCATGAGATGTTTTCAGTTTGTCAGTGTCACCGTCCTGCACAGAACAAAGTTTCTAATCCCTGTTTTCAGTCTGAATCTAAAAAGAACAAAGGTTAGCTTTCTGACAAAGCTCTCTCCCTTTCCTCCAGCTTCCTTGTGACTGCATCCTGCTTGACATGTTACTGGCTCAAGGAAAACTCACCCACAAACTAGCAAAAGTAAGAGACATCAAAGATCCAGCAGCTTGGCACTCAAGTTTCAAAATGAAAAAGCAGTGTAAACATTTTATAGGCAGATAGCACAATTCTCTTACAGAAGAGGAGTTGACTTTGCACTCAAAGAGTCAGGAATATTGCTCAATATTACTTCTTGTCTGCAATCTGCCTATTTGCTTTCTTTCAGTTTAACAAGAGGCAGACAAATTTGTTTGTTGATGCTGCAGTTTCCTGTTTCCAAGGTAGTAAGTTTGAGGGTCTAGAAAAAGCCCTTACCCTTGATCTTCACTACCTCTGCCTTATATACCTGTCCCATAACCCTCTGTGATGCTCCAGACCTCCAGTACAGCAGGCTGGCCCAACACAAGCTATTTTCAACTCAGCAGAGTCAGCATCTCCACAACAAATGAATCCACACCCTCCCCTCCTTCCTCACTGTGGATGTGTAAATACTGAGTCAGTTTGCTTTTTGAGAAAGCAGTGTGAACATATGGGCAGATGGCACTATTCTCCTTGCCAACTAGACTACTCTGTAGCCTTTATATTTAGGGACTTAGGTTATATTTAGGGACTTAGACCACAAGTAAATCAGCTCATCTTTAGAGATTCATCCCAGTAGAAATAAGCAGATGAATAACCAGTGGCTTAGTAATAGCAGAATTTTATTAGGAAATCAGGCTTAAAATTTGGAAAGTTTAATTATGATCTGCATTATCCTGCACAGTTTTTTACCTCATGCTGCAGAGCTGTAGAACAGCAAAAGCATCAGAGAAATAGATGTATTAAAAATACCTGTTAACTCACAAATCCCACCAACTTTTTCTTATTAATTGATGCATAATAATCAGAAAACTGGCACTATTTATCCACAGCACTCTAGAAAGGTCAGGGGGAAACATTTAACTCAAAGGGGGAGTATCTTCCAAAAAGACTGAACTGGTGATACAAGTCACCTTATCAGCGTTGCATCATGTCTCTGGACCATGGTAAAGATGCAGGCGAGTGGTGTTACTCTTTCCTGGCTGCCTGAAATGATCTGCATGCAGACAGGGAATACAGTGTCAGGGAAAGGCCCATGCGAAGGATGCTCTTGGAGACGGGGCAGAGAAATAAAACTATCTTGGACAATTCTGCCATGGTAATCTATGGGCTTTGGGTTTCTTTTTAGACACAGAGAGTTTGAAAAATATTTTCTGAATTTGTTTTAATCTCCATTTCTATATATCCAATATTGTGTTTAGGAAGAGATTTACTTTAAAAATCTAACTAACTAAACATGTTGAGAATTCAGACATCCTGTTTCTTTCTCTCCATTTTGGGAAAAGCAGACCAAAAACAGAACAGACACCTTCTGAGTACTCTTGCTAAATGTAAAATGAAATTCAAATCACAATAATATGGAAAGTGAAAGATATGGTTGAGTTTTGCACTTTTAAGATATAAAAGTGCTAACAAATTAGAGAATCCATAGGAAGATTGCATGTTGACTACCTGAATGTAAAAACTACATTCCAGACAATGATCTAGATCTTTTTGAAAACTTCTGGAAGTGACTGATATCCAGCACCACTCTGGCAAGCACTTAAAGGTCAGTGGTACTCTGAGAAATTCTGTTTGCTGGGAATGCAAATAGCAAAGCGCAACATTACTGTTTCCTTAACTATCTTTTAGAATAGCTCATCAGAGACTCTAGAGTCATCTTATGTTCTTTAGATTACATTTTATCTTAGCCCTTTCCTTTCCAAAATTCCATGCAAGGAACAAAATAGAGCCCTTGTTATGTTCATCTAAGTCTCAAACACTTTAAAAAATGCCCACAGGTGCACTAGGAAACAAAAGATTGCAAAGTGCTGAAATCCAGTAACTTTAATGTTATTCTTGGCACTAGAAAGGTGAACAAGGATGGGTTAACTGCTTGTGCTTATTTACACTGAATTGAGTTGGTTTTCTAAATAGATATAAATATGTGAACATGTGATGCTGACCCCTTTAGATCCTATTTCTCAAATCAAAATAATTAGTTCCAGGAGTACTCATAAGTCCTGCTTTCTTCAGATTTGCATCTTATAATTGCTTGATTTTTTTGGTTATATTAAAGCTACCTTGTCAACTGACTCCTTTCTAGACAGAGTGAGTTTTTCTGGTTACTTTAAGTACAGCTCTGACTAGAGATTCCAGTGGATGGAGAAGGGGTATCATCTCTGCCCCATGTGCACCCTTTGCTGTTTATCAGTGTTGTGTGCAACCTTTCCAAAAGTGAGTATGCTGATAATTCTAATAAGAGTCACTCTGCCACCCATTCTCTTATTTCCTAAAATGTGAAGGAATTTTCTATCTTTGTGATTGCTTTCTCTGTCAAATTTGACTGTAATTGGACTATGGGTGCAGAAGTTTTTAAAGAAAACGCACAGTCCTGCAGCAGAAGACTGTTGGAACTCCTTTTTGCATAGGACACCATCCAGTCACATCGACCAAAAGATGGGCAAATAGAGTTTTCTATTCTAAGTAGGATGCTTTGCATTTGGGCACACTTCCAGCTGCAGCCCAGGATTTCACTGTCTTTCCAGAGCTCCATATTCATGCCTTGATCCGTCCTGGTAAACTCAGTAGTGTGCTCTGGACTGGAGTGCTGTTAAAACTTACCTGTCATTTCCCCACGACTTTGCACACCTGTGTGGAGTCCCTTT
>JAWWTY010000088.1:30166069-30176071 GCA_035222235.1 Margarornis squamiger | reverse complement strand
TCTAACATACTTCACCTTGCCACCTTGTCCCGAGCTAACCGAACTGAAATTGTCCAACTGAAATAAGAGTCACTTAATTCCAAAATAATCCTAAGAGTAATATGGCAAGTCAATGACACGTGCTTGCTCTTTGTATGAGGGAATCTAGATGAAGGAGGGAAATAAGAAGGAAAATTAGGTAAGAGACATTAACATGTCAAAGGAATTTGAATGCTGATGATTTACTCTCTCAGTTCCTCTCCAACTAAGTGGAAACCATGAACACTAGGACCCAGAAGAGCAGCAGAGAGCAAGTGTAACACCAGGAAAAGGAAAGAAAGTAAGAACTGTGTGTTCAACATTTTAAACTGTATTATTATAGAGAATTTTCTCCTTATAGCATTCTTATTTTTATTTTTTTTTAAATAGTAATAATTACCCCTGGAATTATTTTTTTTTTTTAATTAGCCTATTAAGATTTCATTTATACTATTCATAAATCCTTATCTTTATGTATAAGGTGTATTTACTTTTTTTCACACAAGATTCTGAGCATAGCGTAGCTTAGGCACGGCTGCTTACCAGAATTTAACACATTCTGCCTGGAGTTATCTGTTGGTGACTCAACTATGTGGCAAGCAAACACTGTGTTGAGACTCCCTGTGCACTCCCTGGAACTCCAAAATAAACTTCTAAGATATACGGAGTAGATCTTTAGCTTGTTCATGGCTGACAAATGCAACTTGAATTGCTTGTGATGACAACTCAGGAGGCAATTTTACATTGGCTCAAAATTATAACAATAGCCCCTCATATGACTCTGCCTGATTTCCACTATAGCTTTTTTCCTATATAGCATTATGAAGGAAGGCTTCCTGGAACACATAAGGTACAAACCAGAATCACAGAATCACAAAATATGCTGAGTTGGATTGGACCCAGAAGGATCATGGAGTCCAACTCCTGGCCCTGCACAGGGTCACACCATGTGTCTGAGAACATCAGGCAAATGCTTCTTGAACTCTGTCAGGCGTGGTGCTGTGACCACTTCCCTGGGGAGCCAGTAAGTAAGTATCTGCATACTTCTCTTTGGCACTGGCTCTGTCTACCAGAGTTTCCTCAGTTCTCCATTTAGTTGCCAGTAAATTCTGAATTCTGTTTTCCAGGTACTACATGTTTGCACGTGAAGTTTTTGAAGCATTGTGCAGAAATGTAGTGCTTTGATTTCCATTAAAATTAATGGTTGTTTTGTAGCTAAAACACTGCATGAGAAATAACTCCAAAAATGAAAATATGTCTGTCATCCTAAAGATTCCATTTATTAATTTTTATGAAATGCATTTATACACAGCTAGAAAAAGACTGAGTGCCACCGTTTCTTTTAGGGGTGACTAGGAATACAGAGAGGCTTCTAATACTTATGATCTATCTTAATGGCATCTGTTTCTGTGGAACATCTAAATAAATTTAGTCTTTATAGTACTTCCAGTCTGATATTGATCAAAAATAATAATAAAACCATTTCTACAGACCTTGGGAAATAACTCTCTGTACAATTATATATGATCTGTGTATATAGGCTCAGTAAAGAGGGTCTATACAGAGAGGCCCATTAAATCAAACCCTCATGGTGCTAGCTGCTGTACAGAATAATAAGATGGCCCCAGTCCTGCTGAGAGAGGATGGATTGGAGAGAAAACACATATGTGAGGAAAGATAAGGCACTGAAAAGGTGGAGCCTGAGTGACGGATCTACGGAGCCTTTGGGTTCTCAAGACATGCAGCTCTGTGCTCTATATATTGACTTACCTTAGAGAACCCCCACATTCTTAAATATTTTCTCCTGAAATACTGGAGGTGAATGAATAGCCAGGGCAAAGGAGAACTCCAGGAATGTATCTTCTGGGTGTAAGAAAAACTAATTTTCAACACATTCTTAGCTTTTTTCCATCACTTCTCAGAAACATTCTCACAGTTGGATTTTCATAGTGTGAATACTCGCAAAATCTATGGTTCATTTATTTCCCACAATGGAAAGTTAAAAGCTTGATTATACAAGTAGTCCAAAGAGTTCTCACAAAATATTGGTGGGCCTGCTTACTCCTGACAGGCATGGATGAACTTACTTCAATGCTCCATATGTGTACAAAATCAGTAATCTGTTATAATACCATAAAGAGAAATCTGTGCTAGCCAAAAATCATTATTTTGACTCAGATGTAAGATCTGAGACACAGGTTCTTGTTCCTTAGTTACAGAAGTTCTCCAGTAGAGAACAGAACATGTGACTCTAACAAACAGGCAAATATAAATTATTTGTGCAATTAATCTTTGGCGTTCATGCTACCTGCCCCCCAACTATTCTGAAAACTGTGAATAAAACTTTGAAAGGTGAAAATGACTTCTGAGGGCTAATGACAGAAAACGTGGAGAAGCTGAGTTCACGAGTCTACTTATTTCTTAGAGAAGCAACACAGTCACACGGCCAACGAGTTGTTCTCTAGTGCTCCCTCTGGTTGATGCTGCGAACTGTGACTTCAGGGAAAACACGTTTGTAACTGGAAGAGGGAAAATGACTGAAACTTAGAAGAAGTGAAGGGCAAAATGTGAAAAATAATGAAACTTCCTGAAAAGCCTAAGGTGTTACTTTCCTTTGGAAAAAAGTGATCCCAACGGGAGGTGACATTCAAACCCACTGAAGCAGAACGTGCACCAGGACTAAACTTGACCGCACCCACATGTCTGTAATGTATGATTAATGAGCCACGACAGACATACATCAAGTCAGTGATGCTGATGCTAACAGATGGAGATTTTTTTAACAAAAAATGCCCATGGTAGGTGCTGCAGGAATTACATTTATATAAATGCAACTGGACATGAAGAACGATTGGAATTTGCTTTAGGGGACTGATTAATTTATTCAGGAGGAGGAAATTATTATAATCTATTCTTTTTATTTAGTATCCAAAGACATTCCAAGAATTATACCTGTGTGTTGGGCAAACCTATTTAGATGCTTCAGACTTGTGAAATTAGCCAAGCACATGATAGGGCAAAACAGACAAAAAACACAAATCCATTGGAACTCATTGCTCATGAGAACTCTGCAGTTTATGGTTAAGTAGCTCTTTTTTTGCCCACCTTGATGTGCAGCTAGAGGTCCTGGCCCTGTTTTGGCATGCTCCTGTGCTGGCAGCTGCAAAGGATTATAATGGAGAAAGGAAGGTAATAGTCCGTGCAGTAATCCCAGAATGCATATATGCAAAATAGAAGAATACTAAGGGATTGCAGCAATGGCCAAATCCTCCCTTATCTTTACTAGCAGTTTTTTGAGGTTGGAATAAATTTTCTTTGTGTTTGGAATAAAAAGAAACTAACAACTCAGTATCAGGGCAGTATAAGAAATGTTTGCACCATTATCCCTGTTCCAGCCTTCTGATTCTCTACCATTGATTCAACTGCTTATTTAATTAAAAAAAAAAAAAAAAAAAAGAACCAATGGCCAGATGTACAAATGCAGCTCAAGCTGAAGGGCACAAAAGGGTCCTCCATAGCCATGGTGCAACAACATGGCACCACTACCCTCCCATGGTTGATGTGCAAAGCTTTATGACTCTTTACTTTCCACCATTCACCAGCTGATAAAGGCACTCAGGGATGCATTCAGCTGTTTGGACAACTGGGTATTGCCTTCACACCATTTAAAGCAAGGGGGTTTGAAATCCTGAGGGACAGTTTTTGGCTGAGGTGAAGACAAGGATATAGGTCAAGTGACTGTGGCATGCCACATATAGGTCTAGCAGGTAAAACCAGCCTCATGCTGTTTTGGAGGCAGTATGCTGTGGTTGTTTGCATTCAACTCCTCTTTCCACTGTGAGTTCAGAGTCTTTGAACTAAAGTTCAGCCTCAGCCTCAAAATACTTAAGGCACAATGCTTATGACTGTTGTACTCATGAAGTTCTTGGAGAAAACAGCTTTTGTTTCATAAAGGAGGATAAGGCAGCTGGTTGCAGGGTGCCCTCAGTCTTCAGAATCACTCTGCGCAACAAAGCAACTGAGCTGTCTCTAAACAGCTCTCTTCACAAACCCTGTTTAGAACTCAAAAGGCTGTCCTTCTGGTTTGTTTGGAAAATCACACAGTGAGAAAGAAAACTCCAAAAAAAACAGCTGTTACCTTGATTTGGTAGGTCTCTGATTTCATCAGAATTGCTATTAGAAAATGTAGTCACCAAACTTAAGCCTAAAATTTTGCCTGAGGTGACATCAGGTGAAAAGACATTTAAAAGCCCCTCTGTTTCTACCTCGTGTGTTGCTACTAAGAAGGAGGCACTTCAAAAGCCCTGGGCTACTAAACTAATTTTGGATTTCACTGTAGAGAGCCTTTAAGATACCGTCGGCCTTTGCAAGCAAATCAAAAGCTACAAGCTGTTTTGTCAGTAAAATCCTGTTGGTTCACCCACAGCAAAATTCCTGGAACAGTCCTATCACAATTTGCTGAAAGCACTCTCAAGCTGGGCATCATGAGATGATACTGCTAATACACTAGGGAGAACTACTAGAACACATTCTCTGGAGTTGATCCATGCCCAAGCTGGAGAGCCACATGTGCCTCTGAGTGGAAGTGCAGAGTGTTCAGGAGACTGAAGAGGCTGATAAGCTCTTAGGGAGATTTTCCATAACACTGAAACATCTTTTAAATTTTGATTCTTCCATCCCTGGAAAATTCCTTACATTTGCACCTAACAGCTAGATTATAGTTCCAAAATTATGCCAGTGTGTTTCAGAACCCAGATGTCCCTTGCCCCCTCTAGCATCTATTACCTTGCAAATCAGATGCCTTTTCTGGCTGTTTAATGCTGAAAACAGAATTTTGCATTTCCGTGTTTCTGTGACTCAAGGGAGGAAGATCTGGTTCTGTGGTGTGGCCTCCTCCAGCACTGGCAATAATGAAAGGGTTCTCCACTGGGGTTACTCAAGTTCAGAGACATGACACAAGTGCAACCTGCTGCTTTATCACCCAGCAAAATACAGCCACTTCTAGGCTGAAATGAAAGAAGCTTTTTAACAGCAGAGCACAGAGGATATCTGAGAACAGAAGATAGCTGAGTCAAGAAAGAGAAATAGCCTTAGTATACACGAAGACAGCATGTGCTTTGCACAACAGCCAGCCAGCGTTGGCTATAGCCAGAACCACTGGAAGCTCCCTGACAATCTACTTAAAAGCAGCTATCATTTGGAGGTTTTGCTAATGAAGGCTCAGGAAAGGCTAAGTCCATTCAGTAAAAGCAAGCACTCTCAGTGCAAATGAGAGCTCCCAGTCTTCTGGGAACAACTTTGAAAGATCAGAGATGTAAAATGTAAGGAGTGGTTTCAGCAGCACGAATACTTGCATGTTAGATCAATGAGAAGCATGAAAGCGCAGCTGCTTCTAGTGTAGCAGGCATGTGAAGGTCAGGGAACTGGAGAATTCTTAGTGCGCAGTGATCCTGAATACAACACATTTTGTGACTGTTTGACAGGACCTTCTGGTAAGAGCTGAAGATAATCTAACAGAGCAGCTGCAATTAATGTAAAAATCCTTCAGGGAAAAGGTAGAGACTTTCTTCCTTGACTTGTTTCCCGAGTAATGCTAAAGTGAGCAGGCATCTGGAAGAAACAAAGTCAGGCTAATAGAAATCTTTTTCTTAATACTACCATCTACTTTAGTTTGGTCACCTGCATTCCAGTCTCTTCCCTATCTAAAGTGTCGTGATAGATGTCCATATAGCTGTAGTACTACGAACACTGTACATTTAAAAAAAAAAAAAAAAGGCAAATGACAAGCAGATGCCTTCAAAAGATATTTTAGTCAATGGGTATCATAATCCATTTCTATATTGAACTTACTTGTGATGTGATGATTGTCTCAGCAAGCATGGACCAGGGGTAGGCTGAAGAATATGAAGTGCCAGTGCTCACCTATTTATATCTATTTATTACAAAACTCCAAGATAAGAGGTTTGCATCTCTCCAGAATGGAGTTACCTATCTTTCTTGTTTCATCAGCAATTAATAGGGATGTATGTTAAATCTGAAAACTAATGATGGTGAATCTTCTCAGCTGAGCTGACCAGTGTGTGGTTTTGGAATCTTGCTCTTATTTTTTGAAAACATAAAAGACAAGGAATCCATGTAAGTTTTGGGATATAACAGATGACTATTAAAGTGTTGGCCTGCTGAGACTCTGCAAACTTGTCATGATTTTGGAGATACAGCTCCCTAAACGAAAGGGAGCTGGGGTGAGAAAAAAGCAGTAGAGAGAAAGGGTGTATCTCCCCTAATGTAAGCAATGCTCAATTTCATCTGGTAGTTTAATGGGGAGAAACGT
The DNA here is from genome assembly GCA_035222235.1 of Margarornis squamiger. NCBI lineage: Eukaryota > Metazoa > Chordata > Aves > Passeriformes > Furnariidae > Margarornis > Margarornis squamiger. The sequence continues at coordinate 30,169,722 of JAWWTY010000088.1, read as the reverse complement.
TTAAAGATGGACAGTGCTATAGCATGGCGTGAGAGCTTAGCCCCTCGCCTCATGTTTTTATATGTACAAGAGATACTGATCCGCGAGAACTTAACCAAAGCACATGTAGCAGACGCATGACTCACCCCTCTTTTGCTACAGAATTAGTTCTGTGCCTGTCATGTGTCAGCCTGTTCTGTGAAACCACTTCCTCAATTTACTTTGTCTCGATGTCATGGCTTAATCACTTGGTGTTGAAACCAATCTGGGGTTACAGTAAGTCATTCACCTTATGTTTGAAAGCAGGCTGTATGCACAGAGCAAATTAGAGGCAAATTTTCAGCCTAGCATCCACATGACTTCATCAATAATAATGTGCTGCATTGCAGAATACATTTACATTATGTAGGACAGGTTTGTTTAACAGCTCAGCACTATGAAGCTCCAGAGAAATGAAACTGACAGATTTCCCATGCAGTTCAACCCCCACTGAGCAATAGGCAGCTGCACAGTTAGGGGGATATGGAAAAAGCTGCGCCCTCTCTTCTCATGATGCAGGGAGCAGAGCTCAACAAGGGATGAGGATCTACCCTAAAATCTCACACTTTTAAGTTGTCAGATGTGAACTGAAGCCTGAATTTCATTTCCATTTTGTGAATCTCTTGCACACTTACCTTTCTTTCTAATGCTTTTTTCAAATATTCCTCTGTGACTGCCTGGCTGAGTTGTCAACACAAAGGACAGGCATGTGAGTGTAGATCATCCTTACATTCCACAGGCCTTCCAAGAGTCAAAACACCGAGAGAAGTCATAGTAGGAGGAAGTAAGTTTGACAGAAGGCAAAATCAGCAGCATGACACTTAGGTTGCTGCAGTAAGGCATGATCCATCTCAAAGTCAGGAAGACAAAGCTCTGCTTTAACTAAACATACTTAATGGAAGGTCTGATTTTAATGGGAGAGGTCAGGCTGGGCTTTTGCTGTGTAACAGGGGTAACAGGTTCTAACCGTAAAGCAGGGTTGCAACTTTACTGATTTCCAACTTGTAAACTGCAATTCCTAATAACCGAAATTTTCTGCAGTAACTTAGGCAAGATCAACTTCTCTCTTACTGGCTTTGGTAAAAATTTGACCATGCATTCATGGAGCAAAGCATGGTGAATACTTGGAGAAGTGGCTGCCCAACTTTTTTGTAAACCCAACATTGAACCAGCATTCTGAAATTAAATGCTAAAATGTCTACCATTTGCTGCTTTGGACTGAATTTAACATTGTCTGCTCCAGTGTTAGGAAAATGAATTGTAAACATTGAAACCAGAATTTATTTTCAAATTGTACTGTGAGGTATCTAGCATTTCAGAGGGTGCTGTAAAACAGAAATGGTATGCTTTTAGGAATGCCATTGTCCGACCGCCTGGACAAACATAAAGGGTTTTGAAATAATACATTCTTCCCTGCACACTTTGAAGGTTCATACCAACTTTATCTTTCCTTCTGTAATGAAATATACTTGCAACCTCTCTGTGCTGTCCTCTGGGGCAGTTGTGTTTTGTTTCAGCATGTTGAGGTTGTGGGAGAGCAGTTTGTTCTCCACGGTCAAATACTTTTAATACTATCTTAGTATTATTTATCTTTCTTAGGACCGGGCCATGCAGTAGCTAGAACAATTGTTTCTGAGGCATCTGCAAAGATGACTAGACTTAGGAAAGAGAAAAGCCAAGCGTACACTGAGTTTTCATTTTAGAAGAAACTTGGCCATGTCAGTCTTTGAAAAATGTAACCTCTCTATACTTACAAGAGAAAACAGAAGAAATTCACGCTTATGTGATTGAAACCTACTGTATTGAGCAATGGCATAATGTTTTCTACATGTTGTTACTGTCATCACACCTACTCAGTTTAAAACAGCTAGTTAAATCAGGCAATGGCCTCATATTCAGTCAAATGTGCATTTTGAGGTGAAATGTGCCTGAGGAGCTCTTCTACACTATGCTTACTAAAGGCAGAAGTGGTGATGTAGGAAGAACCCACTAAGGTTTTCACTCACGTAGCTTTATGTACAGCTGTAAAGCACCTGCAGAGTTTTTGGCACCGTAGGGTTTTTTTGTTGTAGTAACCACTATCACCTGTCTTTGGATATATTCAAAGCTCAAAAAACTGTTAAACACCAGTGCTCTTTCTGCTCTGTAAACTGTAGTACTATTTGAAGCTTCCAATATCTGCAGCAAGTTACTCACAGTTTGTGGGAATTAAATTCCAGAGGAGGGAGAGGAGAACGCAGACTGACATAGACTGTGTGATGCTGCAAGCCTCTCTATTACAGCATCTGTGCCGTGCTATTCTTGACATTAACCACCCTCCTTCTAATATTTTCCGGAACTAATGCTCCCTACAGCACTGCGCAAAGGAAGAAAGCAAAAAACGCTGGGGATTTATTGGCTTCCCTGTGGGACCTCAGGTTCCTTGTGCGGCTGTTTATAGAACAGGCCTGTTCCCAGCTGGAGCGCGCCGGTCCTGCCGCGGGCAAAGCGCGTCGCAGCAGTCACACCTCTGCTGGATGGCCCTGCGGCGGCACAGCAGCTGGACAGGGGTACCCCTCTCCCCAAAGTGGTTGTCGGTCCTTAACCACAGTCCGCCGGGAAGCGGCTTAGGACTATGAAGTCTAGCACCAGTAGATGCTGCTAAAATACATTATCATATATATATACACATTATCATATATATATATACACACACTATATATGTATATGAGAGTTGATGACTCTTTTTCACATGCTGGAAACTAACACGGAGGTGAGAATCTATCTGGTTTAGCAGCACCATGAATCACTTAAAACTCCTTAAGAGATCATAAACTACTAAAAAGGATAAAGTGAAGCCATTTGTCTTCTTGTCTCTGTCACGTTAAGGACGAGCATCTGTTAAAATACCAATAATTTGTTAAAATTACTAAATACAGCCTTACTATTAGCAATAAAGGTCTACACAGAGTAACTCATGCAGGCGAGGCGGCGGCAGCTGGTGCCAAGCTCGGTGCAGTGCGCGGCCGCCCGGAGGCTGGGGCTGCGGCTGGGGCTGAGTTTGGGATTGTTTTGAGCCGCAGCCGCACATGCGACCAAAGCACGACTTGAGCCTGTGTGGGACGTGGCAGCACCCCACGCCGCTGCCGCCGGACCGGGGCGGCAATGCCGGGCAGCGGGCGCTGGTGGAAGCAGAGCAGAGCTTCCCTCTGTGCGGGGGCTCTCTTGCACCATTCACACCGCCCAGCAGCTCCGGGACGGCGGGGCGCAGGAAAGGGAACTGGAAGGGGGCCGAACCCCCCCCCTTCCTTCTCCACAGCACACTCACGGACCAACTTCTTTTTCCCGCAGACGAGGAGTTTCGGGGGGCAGGGCGGACGGGCAGACGCAGGGGGCACTGCCTGCTCAGTGCTACGCTACCGCAGCGCCCGCCCCGCGTCCCCGGCCCGTCCCTGGCTGTGTTCTGCCCCGCCGCGTTTCCTGCCCCCCCACCCCGGGCCGCCCCCCCGGGCCGGGCGCGGCGGGGGCGGCGCTGCCGAGGGCGATGACTGCGAGTGACTCCTCACCTACTTGGCGGCGGCGCCGCCCGCGGGGTTACTGCCGGACGCACACAGCCTGCCCCGCACCCCCTGCCCGCTCCCGCCCCCCCCCCCCCC
>JAWWTY010000088.1:30155206-30165969 GCA_035222235.1 Margarornis squamiger | reverse complement strand
CACCCTGCCCCGCACACCCTGCCCGCGCCCGCAGCCCACCCCCGGGCCCGCCTGTCCCCGCGGTGCCGCAGTCCCTCCGCCCTCCCCCCCCAAAAAAAAAAAAAAAAGCCTTTGCAGGTGGCAGTGTGGCAGTGTCACCAGGGCCCGGCGCGCCATGCATTTGTCGGCTGCCCCTCCCCACTATTTTGCAGCCGAGGGGTTATGTGCTTGCAGGACTCGCACTGCGGATACCCCGGTGCTTGCTCATCCCAAACGCTGGCAAGGGAAGCGCGTGTTTTCGCTGCCCGCCCCGGGTGGCGGAGCGCGGGGTTACTGCCGGTCACAGCCGCAGGGCGTGCACGGCCAGCGCCGCTCGCCTCCCAGCCCTGCGCAGGGAGCGGGGCGCGGGGGGGTGCTTCCCCTCCTGTAAACCATACTTCTGCCTTCCCTTTAAACGCCCCTAGCAAAATTGTAACGCAAGCCGGTCCTGCACCACAATTGGCTTGCGAAGTACTTTTCTGTAGTCCCAGTGGTAACGCTGCCTGAATGAGTCTTCTGTTGGGCACAAAGCTCACACCAATGCTGTATGGATTTTACCATGAAAGGCTTACTTCTACTGAGGATTTTGATCTTGGATCAACCGTAAGTGCTCAAAAGAGACTTACAAAACCTCCAGGCCAACACCAAACCATTCTTTCCGAGCTGGCAGTATTTAATGGAGAAAACTGTGAAAAAATTTTTTTTCTAAGGTCTTTTCCAGGGGCAAAATGAAATCTTTACTCGCTCAGTAAGAGCTGAGTAACTCTGCAGTGTTAAAACCACAATGGTGAGGCATGCACTGTTTTTAAGAGAGGTAAAATAAGTACATTGTAGATGTGTTTACTGAGACCAGACATGTGAATTCTGCAGCTGGGTTGACTTTTGTTCTTGGAGAGGCTTAAATACATACTCCCTCTATGTAAAATTTACCCAGTCTCAATTTGGCCTCTTATTCTATAAATTTACCCTGTGGTCATTAGCCAGGGAAATCAGGTGAGGAGTTTGTTTCTCAGTGTTTTATGTAGTTACAACACCACCATTCCTACATTTCAAGGACAATGCTGTAAAGGATCCTAAAGATGACCCTAAGTGGCCTCTGAACTGAAGACTTGGATTATCACTTTTTCCTTTTTATCTGTGTTACCAGAAGGATGAGCTCTCAAAGCACAACACAACAGTCCTCTTTTGGTCTAGAAGAGACCAAAATTGAAGGAAATTTAATGCTGCAAAAATTTGTAAAATTATACATGGTCACTGATTTTGTATACCACTCCATGACAGAAATGTCACTACAGTTTAACTGACTAAACCGACTTTTTTTTATTCTTTCATGAGCATTGATTGGCTTCTCTCTGTCTGTCTCTCTTAGTACTCAGTCGATAGCAGGTTGCTGAGCAAAGTTGTTTACTGGTCATCCCAATGCTGCAAAAAGGCACAAATAATTTGAGGGGAAATATTTAGATTTGCTATAGGAAATGGAGTAAGGTGGTAAGAAACTAACGATTTTATATCAGTTTTACAGCCTTTTAAGTTATTTTCCCCTCCCCCTCCCATTTCATTGCCCACAGCTATTGATGTAGATTTTCCACTTGCATTTGTTTTCTTTCACTTCAGGCATATTTAAGGAAAACTGCACAATTGCTGTTTTCTAAGGACTGAACCATCTGAGGGCCCTTTAAGCATAAAAGTTAATCTTCTGACTTCCTCCTGAATACAAAATTTACCAAAGTAAACTTTTTTGTGTGTGTTTCCCTAGTGGGATAGTGAGTATATCTTATTTACAATTAGTCACACAATTTTATTGTCTCCTGAATTTTGTATTAGCTGTGGGCTTGCATGCATACCAGTGAAGAAACAGTTTTTATACTTTAAAAAAAGTGTTAGCATACTTGGCAGGACAGATTCATGAGCTAAAATTGGTGTGCAGATAAAACAATCTTTTAAAGAGTAGCATACCAAAGCTAGTATTGCAGTCCTTTCCAAAAGATCTTGCCTTTCATGGATTGTCTTCTGGAACCGTTCTTGTGAGTGCTTGCATTTTTTGTGCTTCCCTTTCATTCTTCCTTGTCATCTCTTCTAACTGTACAAACCCTTGTCTCTCCTTGTGTCACTTCATTGGTGACTCAGAGTTGCAGCCCGAAATCTCAGACTGCAGCAGTGGAAAATGTTGTGCTTCAGGCAAGTGCATCTCCTAATCTGTCTCACAGTGATCATGTTTGAAAACATGACAACACAGCATTTTCAAACAGCATTCCTGTCCTACTGTATTTTAAGATGGTTTCACATTTCTAATTTGGACAGTTTAAACTGTAATAGAGCTGCTCTTGAAAAAGATATTTTCTACCCCAGGGTAGAAGGCTCATGCTCCCGTGGTGTTTCTGACAAGACTGGACCTGTCTCCTCAGTTTGAAAACTAAGCCAGTTGAGCTGGAATTTTATTGTATACTGTATTGTCTTTAAAAATAGCACTGATTTCCAATTCAGTTTCCTTGCAAGTGTAATTGGATCCCTGTTTAATTGAATATTCATTATCTGGCCTACAAAGGCAAGAATTCCAATTATACCTCACGTTGAAGTTTTGTACAGTAAACACAGCAGTTAGGATCTTTAAGTGTTCATTTTCAGCTTTCCTTTCAGAATTAGGAATTTAGGAACTAAAATAACACACTTTCATCTCAAATGTGGGAGTTTTTTTGGTCCAAATTTTTTCCTTATTAGCAGGAACATCCTGATTAGCCTCTTCAGGCCAAGATTAAGACTTCAGTCATGTAATTGGGATTTCATAAATAAATTCATAAACTTCTGAAATGATTTAATGAAATATATGAGGCTGGGTATGGAATTAAAGGGACTTAATTTTTATAAAGCGTTCACAGGTTGCAAATGCAGTGTTTCAGGTATGTGAAAAGTGCTTATATGCCACCATAACTGTCTTCATATTTGGTGTTTACACCGTAGATGAGTACTAGATGGAAGTTTTATCCATTACTAGTGTACAAACAATAACATGTGCTGTGGGAATTCCCATGTGGGATAAATGAAATGATAAGAAATACTTTTGCATCAGCCTGAAGGTGAAATGATAGATCAAAATATCATGAAAAATGCCAAGTCGAAAAGAGGATAAGTGGAAGTTAATGGTTGTAGCATAAGCTTTTGTAGGATGGTAGACCATTTTAAGGCCCTGATTACCATCCTGATCGGTGACAGGGCACACCTGGAGGGGGCATTCCCAGATAATGGGTTACACAAAAAGGGACAAAGAGACCCCAATGGCTTCCTGAAAGCCCTGAACAAAATGGGGAGACTTCCCAGTAACAGACTGATAGGACGAAGGAAGGGTGGAGCGTTACTGAAGTAGCATGACCTTCCTTCGCAACATCCTATGGCAAACACAGGGAGCCGACCCTCAGGCCTGTGTCATCTGTCACCCCAAAAATTATTATTGACTCTAGTCACTCAAGCTGCCTAAACAAAAAAGGTATAAAAAGTGATCGGACATGAGCAAAACTGGGGAGAAGTTCCATCATCTTTTCGGTAACTAATGAGCTGTCCGGTCTCCTCGCACTCCTTCGGACACTGTAGGGGTGAGCAGCCATTTACCCTGCTTATTTTACTTTGACCTTACCTTATGGTTTAGGCCTTACAGATTACCGTCTTTCACCTTTACACCACAGATACATTATTTACTAATTGTACTTTGCTACTTTGGGACTAATTTTACCTTGCCCGACACCTGGTAACTTAACGGCTATATATATATATATATCTTACTTTATATTCTTGCTTTTTGTTGTTGTTGTTTTGTTTGTTTGTTTTTGGGGTTTTGTTTTGTTATGTCGTCTTCATGGTTTAAAGTGTGCAGTTCCTTATCTTAGTGAGTTAAAATGTGTGTTAGTGGCAAGCAGCTATATTCTTTTTTGCTTTGTGTTAATGAGTGTGTTTAGATTTTGTTCTAGTTTTTGCAGATTTATCTGTTTTGGGGGGAGGTTGCTTGAGTTTTGTTTTTGAGGTTTAGGTAGCTGTGCTGTGTTGTAGAGCATGTTTCTGGGTTTTAGGTTTTGTTTATTAGTTGAGTGCAATCGTGCAGATAAATGTTATCACTGACGATGCGAACCCTACAGTAGCTTGTCACATACTTGTATTAATAAAAGTTATTTCGTGAACTGCTAGAGTTAGTCCGGTTTTTCTCTGATGCTGGCAGCCTCATAACTTGTAGGAGGAGTTTCCTGAGAAGGTTCTCCCTTGCTATTAAGTGCTGTCCCCATATTAGAGTATCAAAAGTTCTGTCCATCGCAGTGAATCTGTCTAGCAAAGAGTTTCTTTAGGTGAGACATGGACAGCCTGTTTTGGGCTTTAAAAGGCTTTGATGTTTTGGGGAAACTGATAGACAATAAAAAGATATATTAATACAGGTGGGACAAGAAATCTTTGCATTTCTGCCCCTTTTCACAGGACAGCTTTCCTCCCTCGGAAAAATGGATTTCTTTGTTTCTGTTTTCAAATGGATGTCTAACATATGATTAAACTAAATGGTGAACATTCTCTGTATGTGTGAGAAATCTGGGTATTTTTTCTTCAACTTAGTTCCCTTTAAATTTTCTTTAAATGCTTACTTGTCTCACAGTTTGCACACAGATGCTGCAGACTGAGAGCCTCAAACATATATGCACTTGCTTCTGATTGGAAGAGTAGAGCTTTCAAACAATGTCTTCAGGTCATGCCCAGCTATTGTTTGAGGTTTGTCAGCGCAATCATTGGCACTGCACAGGTCTGAAATAACAGTGAACTGCGGAAGCTTGGCTATGAAAGTGTTCTACCTTTAAAATAATTATTCTGTTAATACTGTGCAGCTTGTCTTTTTTGATGCCACAATGAACAAGCTAAATTCTCTGGCACTAACTGTTCCTTACAGCTTACAGATCTACACTGTCTAAACAGCCTTGTGCTCTGAACAAAAGCCCTGCTATTGGAGAAGTAACTCTGTTTGACTTCAAGAACTGGTTGAACTCAATAATCTCTTCCTGTTCTATGGCTGAGGAATTGAGAGGTTTAATACTAAAAGAAAACAAAACAAATCTCTGCAGAATAGCAATTTAAAAACACAGTTCAGTATCGAAAGAAATGTGGAGACCAGCCCTGTACTTAGGGAAACAAGTATGTTAATTTTTAATACAGTAAGAGCAAGATTATTGCTTTACATCATGTGCTGCTTATTTAAGTTTCCCTTCAGAGCCTGTAGCATGCTCTGCGCACTATGTAAATAAAAATTCTCTCTGTGTAAAAGAAGTGCTGTTCTCTTTTTCTATGTAGTCACCTGTTAGCAATAACTGAAAGGCTCTGCCTGGGTCTGAAACCTAGCATATTGAGTAGACTAATTAGTAAACAGACAACAACTGCAGCTGTCTAGGAGTTAGAAATGCTTGGGATATGCCTGGTAATTTTCTTTCTTCAGACTGCCATTAAGAAACATAAATTAGACATTTTAGTGTTGAACTGAATAAAATTCTGAATCGTATGGCTGAACCCCTGTTCTTTGAACTCATCCCAGGGCCTGCAATGCAATACAGACTTCATCAAGCAATCTCAAGCCTTCCTTTTGTTTCCCTGATTTCAATAATCATGACACTGGTGTGAAGTCATCACAGCTTTTCCATACTAGGAATTGTAACTAGTTCAGCTATTCCTATAGGAAGAGTATAAGGGTATTCCCATAAGGTAGAATGCCCATGTCACAGAAGCACCATTTGAATTTTTAAAATGTGTGGGTTTAATATATCCTCAGTTGTTATGTCTTGCCTTTACCTTACCTCATTATATGACATATGAATCTTAGATGTGTGGGTCTTGGCTAGAATTGTCTTACGTGCTGATTTCAGTGCCATTAAAAAAAAGGTGGAATATATATAAATTTTCCAGGCCTGATATTAATAATAACAAAGATATGAACCCCAATGAAAATGGATGCAAGAAGTCTGGGTTTGGCTGCTGAACTGCATATACTTGTGATCCTATGATCCTATTTAATAAACAATGCAGAGGTTCTCTATTCATGAGCGATTTTTGGCATTCTTGACTTACCACCTAAGCAGTTCTCTAAATTGGCCTCTAACATGCTAAGAAGTGTTACAGTAAAATACACAAGCAGCCTTCACAACTATCTCCTACCTGGAGTCACCTGAAGCTCTGCACAATGTAGAGCAAAATGCTTTTCCTGAAAATGAAAAAGGGAAGGGGTTTTGGACATGTTTTGGTACCAGCACAACTTATCTCAACTGAACATGCCTAAAGGGAAAAACTTATGCTTTTCTGTGACTGCTGCATATAAAGGATGTTGACTTCTGGCTGGGGATATGGGTAATATCTGTTACAAAGGTATCTGCATGATTCTTTATTGTTAGAAGACTTTATTTCTGTTTCAGTAGTAGCTATACATACTTTGACAGACAAGTTTTGTCCAGTTTTAGGTCACAGGCCACTTGAATTAAGTGATGCTCAAACCTTTGGTGGCCGTTATGTTTTGCATTTAACAGCGTGACATTTTTTGCTTCCTACATACACCAAACAAAACCAATTAATTTGCTTTGCTTTGCATGTCTTTGCCCATTGTAGGAAGCATTCAACATGCTTTGCTCAAGCACTGTCAGAATAACAACAACAAAGGTGGCTAAAAATAACAAAAAAATCCCCCACAAGAACAGCAGCATCCTCAGTTTTGTTGGCTGTGGTGAAGTCTTTGCTGTGCTCTGAGTACTGTAGTGCATCAGCACATGAAAGCCCTGGGGGAAAGAAAAAAGGACCTACAACTCCAACCTCCCAACTATGCCTCTTCCACCTTCAAAAACAGTGGTCTTGTGCGAAGCTTAAAATTGTACGTGCAGATTCAGTAGAAAGGACATACATACTTTCATTTCTTCATATAAGTTATTTGCAACTTTCTCTTTATATTCTTTTTAATTATTTCCCCTGTTAAGACCAGGCAAAGTGTTTTGTGTTCTTTTTGTCAGTAGTAAGGGTTTAGGGGAGTGAGGGTTGTTTTAAAGGATAGACCTAAAACCTATCTTCTTTTACACACTGTTGAGGGACCTCCACTATGCACGGGGCTCAACCTGTATGTAGCTTTCCTGGCAGAAAAAGTCAGATTATGTTCATTCTAATTTATGTTGGATTATTTCTTTTTTCTTCTTGCTTCTAAATGCACATGCAAATCCCAGAATCGTAGGGTGTCTGTTTGGGACTCTTTAAGAATTTGCACTAGTCACAGTCTAGTGTTGGCAAGGGAGCACACGCTGTATCTTCTGTTGCTTACAGATCACTCAGAAAGGCAGCCCCATATGCAACATGTTTATGAAATCTAAGTCTGCATACCTTGAAGCTGTCAGACCATTGTCCTCATTATTCCAAACCTTTATTTTAAAAAGCAGTAATTGAGACCCATATATATATGTGTGTGTGTGTGTGTGTATATATGAAAATAGGATTAATATAACTTAAAGTCTTTTTTATTGATTTCAAGGTGACCACCTCGGCAGTTTAACTAGGATTGCAACTAGCCTCTTCACTTGTGATGCGTACACAATGACCAAAAAATTGAAGTCAAAAGTTTATGCTAATTTAACGTATCCATGTCTTAGTATTGCATGTGTTTCTCTGGGTAAGAATGCAAACTTCTCTGTAACTGATACAAGTGGAAGAGATATATCTTCAGACCATGCTGCCATGTCTTAAAATTATCCCTTCCCCACTGAGTATAGGTCTTATTTTGTAGTGTTGTTTCAGGAGGGTTTAACTGCATGCCTTACTCAGTGTTAAGTCAGAAAGGATGGGATGTCAAATTGGACAGAGAAGAGAAGAGCTGTTGGGTAGAACAGTTAAGCTGAAAATAGAAGAACCAGACCAGTAAGAAGTGTCTGATTGACAAAGAACTGAAATGAGTTTTAGAAAAGAGGACAGAAGGCCAAAGGATTTTTCAGCACAGCATGGAAGAGGAAATGAATCATCAGGAAAGCTTTATTTTCCTTTTGAAAATATAATAGTTCTGTTAACAACTGTCTAACTAACAGCAGAATCCACTTTGCATGTACCTGTTTGTATGTGATATAGCAAGAGCCTTTGCCCAGGCTGCTTAGGAGTTAACTTTCAAGCAGTGAACCTGCCATCTGTTTGGCAAGCTGTAGAGGCATATCAAGAATGATTACTATTGATAATAAACATAACTTTGTAGGAATGTTGTGGTTTTCTTCTATCTTTTTTCATCACTTTTTTTTTTTTAATTTATTTTTTTAACTGCATATATCAGTATGTTCAGCTGATTTGTCTTTACTAGGTCTCACAAGTCTGATCTGCTTCAAACTGGATAGTCTTCAGGGATTAAGTCCCAAGCAAATATTCACTTAAGCTTGAATGAACAGTAGTTTATTTCAGGCATACTGAATGTGTCCACAGAAGAATAGTACTCAGCTGTAAATTAAATTTTTTCCTTACTAAGAAGTAGCTTCCTTGTGTAGACAAGCTCTAAGTCAGTTTGTGTTTAAACTAGCAATATAATGGTCTGTGACGATGGAGGAATGTCTACCAGTAATTAAGATGTATTTGAAGCATGTCCCAGCAATTCAGCAATTTGCTGACTTAAAAAAGCAAACTGCCCATGTAAATAAGCCAGGATTTCCCACCGGTCTGGAATGGTGTGATGGAGCTGAGAGCACTGATGCACCCTGGTTTATCCTTTCACAGAGTCCGGCTCTGTGTGCTGCTATTAACTAGTGAGGAATATTTGTATAGGCTGGGGGATAGGGAGAAATGAAGATTGTTTTGTAGGGAAGAAGGCAGGAGAAAAGTATAAAGGAGGATGAGGTCTGAACTGGCATAGACACTAAATCACATTAGTTATTCTGTAGAGATAATTCACTCTGTCCACATGGAAGCTTGTTGATATTTGCTTTTGTACTACGTTTTCCCTCAGGATAAACATGGATTAGATAGTTTAGAAACCAGTCTTGTCAAAGAGAAAAGAGATAAAACAGTGTGCTCCAAGTAGATTCTCACACATGTATAATTTGAATAGTTGCAATAATACCAACAGAGGAGGATCCATCCATTTATTTAAAGCTCATTAAACAATGTGAGCAATTAATTAGGCTTGTGAAAATTAAAAAAGCACAAACTGCTATGAGACACTCAAAATCGTTAATGTTGTCAGGCAGCCATAGACATGAAGGATTTGGATGCCATTTTTATGTGGCTGAAGGAAGCTTTTCACTTAGAATGGTTCGACAGAAAATTTTGTAAAGTTTTTTCCTTTAAGATGTGCATGTGAGGCCCAGGTTCTCTAATGCACATCCATAGTAATATGTATTGTATCTGATGAAACTGTTATTTCTAACCAGCACAAAATACTGTCATCTTGATCCCTAAGTATATGAAAGGCTGAGATGGAGTTTACTAGAAATTTACCAACTGAACCCGAACTGGTTTTGTAGAAAAGATAAGGGATGATTTTGTCCTGTCCACGAGTGGGGCCTCTGCTTTATTTTTTGTCTATATACAACTGAGCACAACTCTGCTTTGGCTGTAGCTGGTCTCCACTGATATTACAGAATCACTCCTCTGATCTAGAGCAGCTGGGAGGAATTTGACTCAGAAGTGAGTGACAGTGATTTGTGGAAGGGTCAAAAGTGGGGTCAAGTGCTTTGCTTTGCAGCCCTTCTCTCCTATACCATTGCCCGGATGTACTGTTGCATTCAGTCTCTGCTTCATGGCCATACACAGCTCCAAGTCAGTTGGTGCATCTTAAAGAAAGGAGAAAAGCCTGCCATCTGTTCTGTACTGCTGTTGCCAAAACTCTACAGAATACTAATGGCAAGTCAAAGCTTAGCTGTGGGCAGCTTCCATCTATCTAGGAGGTACCAGGGAGTGCAAGGGAAAAGATGCAAATACAAAAACTGGCTGTCTGCAAATCAGTCTGAGGAACAAAAGGCTGGAAGAACGAGGGTTTTGAAATTCTCATGAAAGTATCAGTAAGATAAATGTATGCAAGATTTGCATGCAGTTGTGATAATTCAGTGTAAGGGAACGTGTAGTTAAGTGCAATGTATATTACTATTGATATTTGAAGACACAGGTTAAAACCAGAGTTTTGTTGCTGTTTCTCGTAAAACCATCCCTGCTTATTCTCCACCACAGTTTACCTCAGAAAATGACTTAGGCACACAAGACCACTCGTTCTCAAATCTTGGGCACATGCCAGAAAATTGGTCAGTGAGGATGCTCTCTAAAATTGCCATGTAAGTGGCAAAAAGTTATGTTTAACTTTTATTACTTGCTAATACCAAACAAATGAATTCCATACATCAAACTTTTTTTTGTGCATGGTGGGTAAACTATCGACACAGCAAGAGCACCTATGGACAGCACTGAGTCATTTAGGTCTCTGGAATCAGTTCCAGTGGGTGGGGGAGCCAGTAACTCCTGTACTGCTGGACAATTTTAACCTGAAATGCAGAGGCTTGCATGAAGCTCTGGTAGCAGCGACAGGATGCAGCAGATTTACTTTGACATTCCCAAGGTGGCAAATACTGTATGAAAGGAGGAGGTGCCTCAAAACTCCTGACTGCTGGTCCTGCTCCAAGCAGTTACAGCTTAGTAGGGTTTTTTTCATTGTGTGTTTTCCTGTGAGAACAGGGCATCCAGCCATGGCACTGTTGTTGGTTTGACACCTCCTCCAGCTCCACTGTGGCAGTCTGTGC
>JAWWTY010000088.1:30141209-30155188 GCA_035222235.1 Margarornis squamiger | reverse complement strand
AACTATATGCACTGTACTTTGTAATATGCCCTGTTCCTTTGCAGGGACAGCAACATGGAAAAACAGGCTTGGAAGATCCCTTAAGATGTAATTTTTTTCCACCAAGTTTTCCCAAAGTAGGATCAACTAAATTTAAACTTTTCCTGACAGAATAGCTGGCTAAATTTCCTCAGAGTACAGGGTGAAAAATTGCCATGGGTTGACACATTGAGGGAATTAAAGATACATCAATGTAAACATAATAGGGTAAATCAAAATGAATTCCTGCTTCTCTACCATCATTCTGTGGTAGGTTGCAGTCTGTTTTGCAGGGTGACCATATATAAGAAGGGCTATAAGCGAGCTGTTACCTTCAATATACCTGCACTGGGGCAAAAGCAGCTAAGCTGCTTAATGCATAGAGGATGCTCAGTTCTCTTTGAAAAATGACCCAAACTCCCTCCTGGAAATAAAAGAGCATATTTTTTTTTTTTCTTCTGGAAGTAGTGTGTTCTTGTGTAGGCAGGGTTGCAATGCATCCACCAATCACTGCTCTTTCTATTTGTCCACATGCAACAAGCTAATGAAGAACAAGGTAATCAAACAGAACTGATAAGAAACATTGGTAACTGTTCTCTGAAAGCTGTGATTTGTGGTTGATACAAAAAATGACAAGTTTATGCTTAATGCATTTCCTATTTGCTGTCTCATGTTTGTTTCTAGCTCTTCCTAGCTTTTCTTTTTTGTATAAATCCCATTGAAACCATGGCAGCAAGGCAATGGAAGGAAAAGACAGAGAAGGTGGAGTCCTTTTTATATGTGAGTTTAGGGCAAGAAATTTTTTTTTTTATTCTGAAGACTGCAGATATCTTTTCATTCTTACTTTGCTCGAAAAACTATCTTCCATTTTTGAAGGCTAATTCTGGGAACAGAAAAACTTTAGTGAATTTTCCAGTTTGTTCTACGACCTTAGCTCCATCCAGTTTGTTCTATGACCTTAGCTCCACTCATGCAGCCTAAGAGTTCCCAGCTGTAATACCCTACAACTCACATTGCTACATATGATCATATATATGGGAATCTGTTCAGGGCACAGTATTACCTTATTTATGCAGTGTTACATGCTTATATGTCTGAACTGTAATTGCATGGGGAGGAATGTTACATAAGCTTTCTGCTATCAGGGATTTATTTCTCATGAATACTAGAGCACGTATAAACAGATCATTAATATTATCTTTAAATGGCACGCTAATCATTGTGCACAATGTTGAGAAGTAGAAGATGAAAGCATTTGAGACATTGTGGCTCCAGAGCTGCCATTCCAGAGTGTCCCAAAGAAATTCCAGTGATTTTTGGTAGCTTCAAAGGTACTCATTGGCAATGAAACTTGAATGTCCAACTTAAACATTTCCAAAGCTGTCTTGGAGAGCAAGAGTGAAATTCTAAATGTGTACCTCTGGGTGTATTTTTTTGAAGTGGCAGAAATTGAGATCAACACTTCTCACTTAATTGAGAACTAAAATCACTGGGCAGCATTTAAAATCCAGCCTTAATTTTCAGAGTCAATGAACTTCTTTACCTTTATGCAAAAGTGAAGGGACTGCAGAACCTGCAGGTGAACTGCATAGAATCTTTCTGTCCTGGGAGAAACACACTAAGCCCAGTGAGTAGCAGGTTGAATCTGAAGAAGATGGAACTTCTGTACAAGAAGTTTGTGGATGATAAACATTTACTGTAAGTGAGAAACCTTCTGTATGTTTACAGGAATCGATGTAGTTTCTTGCCTTATTATGCACAAAATGTCATAATGGAATGGGGAAAAGAAAGTGAATAACCACGAGGGCCCAGCTCAATGTGAAGTATTCTCTCTGAAGAAACTCTGGATCTGAAGTAGACCTACTGAAGTAACACTCATTTAATGAGACCAGCATGTCTTTAGAGGGAATACAGTTCCACAGGAATGGATGAGACCCAAAGTCCAACTAATTAATCTCTAAAAGTGATCACAACCTCATGTGTTATAATATACGCATGGACACTGAAGTTATATTAAAAGCTATACAAAGCTATATTAACTCCTGTCTCCCTAAGATTATCACAACATATGATGTATGAAGTACTAAAAGCAGTAATGTAAAAAAATTTCTTCACAGAAATGAGATTTTAAGTGTTTCCTACATAGGTTTCTTGATAATAGGTTCTTATGAGGTAACACTTTACTGGCACCTAGATTCCAGGAATTTGTCAAGGTAATATTCTATTGATTTTGGCATATTTTACTTACTTTACTAAAACCTAGAATGCATGTTTATCTTATGGCTAATCTTGGGAGAGCTTTATATGATAGTATAGAAATAAAACTTGTCTTGCATCTATCTGTATCCCCTGCATCCCCTTCTCTTAGCATTGTATACACAGTTTTCTCATGCCTTCCATTTCTTTATATATCTCTTTTGAAAACTAATAGTTTTGGGCTGATTGCCAGGAATAATTTTCACTGCAGATTTCTTTCTAGCAGGCTATAATGATTCAGTAGCTCCCCCATCACCAAAGAAAACTCCTGGAAGTCTTGGTGAAAAAGGTTGTCCCTGGCCATATCTTCCTTTAGAAAGATATAAAAGTCAACACTGGTGAGCAGCTTAGGGAGGAAGCCTGGACAGAGATCACAGGATACATCAATTGTACTAAAATTCTTTCCCATATGTGCAATAAGAAACATGGAGAAGTTTTTAGAGTAATTGAGACAAGGAACGGGTATCTCATTGCTCTGTGATGGGGCTAATGCTGAAGAGACTGTTTTCTCAAGAAAAAGAAAATATTTTTAAGGCTGCCTGGGAAAGGCCTGATCTAGCAGATACTGATTTGGGGGGGGGTGGAAATTAACAGAGTGTTTTTCCCCTTTTAGCGCAGTAGAGTCTGTAAAGCTAGCTAATTCCTGTACAGTTATGTATGATACTCTGATGCTTAACAAATGGAGGAAACAGATAATAGGAGAAATAAGAAGGCTCAGATATATTAGGTTTTGTAGAACATCTGCCTAGCATGTCCAGGAGCATGTGCAGTAGGATAGAATGATTTGGGGACAGAGAAATGGAGATTCATTGCTTTGTCCTTCTCCAAACAGGGACAGGTGGGAATATGCTGGAGCAGAAGCACCAAAGTGAGAGGGTGGTCTTCTAAGGTGGAGGGAAACAGAAAGAACCTCTTCCAAAGGAGATTAAGGATCTGGGTACTGAAGTCAGTGAGTTTTGATGCTGGACAATCAAGAGACAGTATTTCACACTTGGTCATGTCATGTGGGGATAAAGAGGGAAGTTAGAAAATGATAAGGACATAGCTTAGGTACGGAAGCCTCTGTAGAAATGCAGGCCCATTGAATCCCCTGAAAGACTGTTGATATCTTGACCAGAATTGGAGGCTGCGCGGACTCTGGCAACAACACTGGAGGCAGGTTAAAGGCAGCAACAGGATTAATCCCTCCAACCACCTGATGAGATAACACAGTAATGGATGGGAGGGGTGAAGGTGCATCAGGGAAGGTTAAACTCAACTTTGTCCTTTTGCTGCAGGTGGTGGGGTGATAATTAACAGACACAGAGGGGTACCTATTCTTCAGATTAACACAAAATATGCAGAAACAGGAATGGGCACATCCTGAAGCCAACAAGGGGACTTTGTCTGCAGAGCAGGCTGGCTACACCCTAAATCCAGTCCTGGATGCCTGCAAGCAGCTGAAGGATGTGGAGGTCAAACTTGCTGCCTTGATAGAAGTGCTGAAAATATTCAGAAGGTGAAGATATTTCAACAGGGCAAAATGTAACAGATAGCAGAACTCAACAGCTGCCTAATTTTTTAGGTAGAAGGACAGTGCAAAGCAAACTCCAAACTGAGAAACCAAGTGAGAAGAAAACAAGTTAGCCCCTACAGAGCAGACTGCAGTGTCTCTGAGTGTGGAAGTCGGCGGGCAATTCTAAGCAGCTCAGGAATGATTTCGGTTTGAATAGAGATCCTTCATTCTACTGTATGAATTTGTCTTGATGTCTGGGGAAACTCAAGATTTGAAGAGACGTCTCTAAAGCTCACTTTCTGAAGGTGCTTCTCCAGCTGTATAGAGAACAAAACAAAACCTGGTTTCAGTCCTCTTTCTGGAAGAAGTCACTCCTGAAAAAGGAAGTGTTAAAGAAGTGTGTTGCCTCCTGGAAAGCAAGTCCTTGTACGATAACATGTATGCAGAAAAGCTCAGTAATGCAGAGTACTCATGAGCTCCGCAGAGGCCAGAATGGACAAAGAGGAGGAAATGGTTCTGACAATAGCAACAAAAAAGTGTGACTCTTTCTTTGAGGGCACTGTAGTTCATGCTAGACAAGAAGCCTATATCCTCCCTTCTCACAAACATGGGCACAGGTTGCACGGAGGTATTCAGAAGTTATCTGGACACAATCCTGAATGGCATGCTCTAAGACACCTTGCTTGAGCAAGGAAGGTTAGACTAGAAGACCACCAGTTGTCCCTTCCAGCACAGCCCATTCCACAGTTGTGTGAGGAGAAGGACTGAGGCACTCTTCCAGCCCCATTCTGGATGTTTGATGGATACAGTCTGAGCTGGGGGAAGCTGCTGAAGAGCCTAAAAGTACAGCTTGGCTTGTGTGGAGGCCAAGGGGCTCACTGACCTGTGTATTGCAGTGAGGCTAAGTAAATAAAACCTTTCAGGGCCTGAGGATGGCTTGCTCTGAGTCTAACTTTTAACATAGAAAGTAAGGGGCAGTGTACTTTCCTCCATGGGCTCTGGTCATGCTGGCACTGGAGCAGGCAGTACAGTTGTGGAATAGTTCTGTCCTCTCTTTCCTTCTGGCTCATGAGTTGGTTTTGAACACTTGATGGTACATTTCCTTCCCTTCTGGAATGTCATTATCTAGTGAAGGAAAATCATGACTTCCTAAAACTTAACCCCTTGCCACTAAGATTTGCACTGAATGTTATCTGCACCTCTAAAACTGTGGGTGAAAGAAGTTTTGCTAATCAGGGACTGACTTTATCAACATTTAAATTTACAGCCAGCGTATGCAGTCAAAGTCCCAGGCACACATCTCCACTGACTTATTGGGGCCACTCAAACATGTGCTGTCTATGTAAAAGGCTGAAGCTGTTGTAGTAACAAGTCTGTTGTATGAGTCCTTATTCAGAGAAAAGTCACACTGAGTTTTGTGATGATTGATTAAGGATCTTAAACAGGCAATTTTTGATTTAAAAAAAAATTTAAAAAAGTTTAAGAAATTAAGTGTACTGCAACTGATGTGGAATGGTATTTGGCTCACCACAAGGAAATTTTGGTAATTAACCACATTGATCCAAAAGTTGTTGATAGAACCCCTGTGAAAATATGCTTAATTGATAGCAGAAGTGCAATGGACTGTTCAGAAATAACAACTGAATTGGAGCATACATACTGCAAGTTAATCAGTTATTACCATCAATAAAAATTGGGGAAGAAATGAGCTTGCATCCCAATCATGGATTTTGTTATCTTTTGAAGATCCTGCAACTAGCAGTGTCTGCCATTTTCAAATTGTCTAAAAATGTGCTGTTTGAATTTCTGGTGCTTGATAAATTTGATTTGTATATTTTTTATATATCCTCATCTAATTGACATTCTATTTAAAGCATTGCAAAGCCAGCTGTTGGAAGCTCTAATAAAGATTAAGAAAGTAGAAATGTGTATAATAGTGATTTTTAACTGTAGTAACATATATAATTCAAATTGATATAATGTCAGTCATAATATCAAATTAATTGACATAGATTAATAATAGTGAATGTTGCATCAAGTAGTAATGTCTAGGGAATGACTGAAGTTGGAAGTTGAAAATATGTGCTCTTACTTATTGTCTAGTTCCACCAGGAGGTGAACATTAAGTACATTTTGAAAAATAGTAGCGCATTATTTAAAAAACATATTTGTAAATCCATCCAAAGAACAAACATTACTTCAAATTTAGTGCTGTTTCTTTTCAAATTAGGCAACGCACATTCTTAATTTTTCTACTTTGTGAAATTTTTATGAATGCATCTTAAAGTGAGGATTCAAAATGCTTCCTTTGTTCTAGCTAGTGAATCTTGACAACACTCTCAGGCACATACTGTGATTCTTGGAGTGTCCTGCGCAGGGCCAGGAGTTGGACTTGATGATCCTGATGGGTCCCTTCCAATTCAGCATATTCTGTGAGCCTGTGATTTTAACTTACATCTCAAGGGCTTAATTTGGTGAAGCTTACATTTCGGTAGGTCCATGAAGATTTGTCCATCCTAAAGTGAGGTTAGATAAAAACACATTGCATCCTTTTATTTGGTTTTCTCCACATTTGATGAAGTTCTGTGTTTCCTAGGCTTCATTTCTGTCCTGTCATGAACTTTTGCTTTCTTGTCCCATGCACTGGGGATGTTACTAGCATATACATTTATCATGGGAGATGAAGAGCAGAATTTTGGAAGCATGGGTTTTTTTCACACTGAACTTTAACATTCTGCATAACTATCCATCCAGTCCCCTGGCTCACACAGAAACCCTGGCTCATGCAGGCCACTCTATCCCTATAAAGCTGCCTGGCAATATGTACGTAATGCACACCAAAGGATTTCTGCTGGAGTCCTTTTTTAGGCTAATTTTTAGAAGATTGACAATTGCACAGAGGAAGGTTGAAATGTTAAAAATACATTCATGCTGCATGCCATTGTAAAGCATACATCTGGGGAATCTGAGAAAGGAAAAAACTTTGTATAAAATTAAAATTGCTACCTTATATAAACTTCCAGCATTTTAACTGGTGACTCTATGTATTTTCTTTGCTCTTCAAACTATAGGTTATGTCCATGGTTGGGAAAATCATCTTATTTCTGGCAAAGCCAAGGAATTTTTACCACCTAAGTATTTGGCTGCATGTATATTTTACATTCAAAAAGTAGTAATTTTGTTAACAGTGGTCTTCATAGGACCCTGGTTTATATAGACAACTTCAGACGTAATATTCCTTCTATTTAATGGTAAGGGGTTGTGAGAAATTACAAGGCTATGCTTGTAACCATGGTCTCTCTTCTTGAAACAATATCAGTCATTTGGCAACTAACCCTCATGAGAGATGGCTTTTAAATCACCCTTCTTAAAGACAAGATAATATTAAGAAGTGTTACTCATAACTGCTTGAATCGTGGTTTGCTTGCATCTGAGTGTCAATATACTATATTATAAGGACTTAGAAGCATCTTATTAATGACTGCAGCCAGTTTGAAGCCTATATTTGTCTTGAAAGATGGAGAGGATGAGCACATGCACTTTTGCCCCCAGCAGGCACTGGGACAGACCTGCAATGTTCTTTGACAGGAGGGCAGTAACTTTCCACATTCAATTCTTCCTGTGGCACAGATAAGCACTTCAAAGCTTCCTCAGTGCAGGGCACAGTGGAGGATGTGTTCAAACCCTCTGTTTCCTCCCAGGTGCAATAACTAAACAGCAACTCTGTTACCTACTTTTGTCTGTAAATAGAAGGATGGGAAGAAAAGTGAGAGCGGCAGGTTGCAGTAAACAGTGTGATGTAGTCACGTATGCTCACTGGGTTGTAAACCAGGCTAGAGTGACTAACACTCCCATGTTAGGTAATATAAATTAAAGCTAGGATGTTCAATGAGAGCTTAGATTCCTAAGAAATAATAACAATGCAATTATTTCTTAGTAAAAGTTAGGAAGCTCCTTCCAGGAAGATCTTACAAGAGCTGTCACAATGCTCTGACTTGGATATTTCAAATTAACAGAAAGTTTACCAAGACAGAACAGATGCTTGAAATGCAGATGTGTGTCCCAAGATAAAACAGTGAGGAATCTTGAAGCTATGCTTCTGCTACAAAAATGCCATGTAATAAAAAAGAGGTGAGCAAAACTCTTTGAAAAGCAATTTTCTGAATGGAAGGTTTGCTAATCTGCTATATTTCCTGTTTCCTGAACTTAGTCCACACTAGGTCATCTAGAGCTAAAAAGAGCTTGGATTTCCAGATGAGGTATCTCAACAGCTGACTGCAAAAGATGTATGAAACTGTGGCTTTCTTTATAGCTGAAACCTCTCATAGATATCTTTGGTTTATACCAAGGCATTTCTTGATGTGCTTGTCTAAGACCACAGTCTTCTCTAGCATCCTGATGTTACGAACCATCAATCTTGCAGGGTTAACAATGCTGAGTTTTGCCTTGTAGAAGTTACAAATACAAAGAAACAACTTCCTCCTCACTTCCTCCTGTGAGAACACAGTGTATTTTCCTATTTTCAGTTCCGCCCTTCATTCCACTGCATGATGTCTTTTCCATGAACAGCAATTTACATGTCCTCTGACCTCTCAGTAACTGTGCAGCTTACCGTCTGTTTGCAGCTCTGTAGCACTTCCCTTCCACCCAGCCCTGGACCCTAGTGTGTTCATACTTGCAAAAGAACATTGTAGTGAAGGAATGGGTTGAAGAAGAAGACCAGCCTTTGGAAAAGAAGAAGGGATCAGGTTTCATCTGAAAGTGCGTATCATGGGAACTGCATATTAGGCATAACTGGCAGGCTTTTAGTTCTGGAAGCTGCAAGGGAGGAGGCCATGAACTCCTTTGTGCCAGTCACAAAGTGTCAGTCATAGTTGCTGTCAGCCTGTTTGGAAGGGATGAAAACAATATAGTGCATGCCAAAACCTCAACTAATGAGAGCAGCACATGGTACCTCTGCTAAAAATATTTGAAAAAGAGCAGCCTCTATGACAGGAGACACTGGAGGAGACATGAGATCTGTAAGAAGATGGAGGAAGTGAAGGAGACATGGAAGGAAGAGACATAATCTTGGAAGGAGACACTCCATAACAAAGCAGGTGACTCTGTGTAGGGAACTGTGGCACATGGAGGACTCATGCCAGAACAGGGGCATTTCTGCCGGGAACTGTGGCCCATGGAGGGCTTGCTGTGAAGCAGAGAAACAATAAGAAAAGAAGCAGTGGAGTAAAACAAGTAAGAAGCCAGGAACAACAGATAGAAACCATTACACACTGACCCTAACTGTCCACATTGCCCAGTGCCTCACAGAAGGAATTGAGAGGGACTGATCGTAACACCTACGGAAAGCAAGGGATGTTGAGGGTAGGAAGGGATAGGAGAGATGCTTAACTGGAGTTGGGCTTGAGATGAACAGAGAAAGGTCTTTCCCTAAATGTTTGTTTATGTCTGCCTTTTTCCTTTCAATGTCTTAATCAGTAGTTGAAATTTTGTGTTAGCCATCAATAAATTAAATGAACCAGAATTTCCCATGTGAGACTGCTTTACCTGCAAAGACCTGTCTTACTTCCACAGGACACAAAAGCCAACATGTTTGCTGTGGATGTAAGACATGAGAAGTACAAATGTCTCTGAGAAATCTATAGGAGTCACATGTTCTCATCTACCCTGAAAACTCAAGCCACCCAAATGTAAGTATAGTTATTCTTAGAAATGATTCACAGTGTGGCTATTGACTTTGTGTGTGTACAGTCTACTCATTGAATCCAACTGTGCCCCCTTCCCATCATCCTTCTTGTACTATTTGCCAGTGCTCGTTTCTGAGTGACCTGACATCACCATCATGCAACAAGGAGAATGCAAAAATGGAGAAATGCTATCCAGCGGTGCACAGAGATTTCTCACCGTCCTACAGGTATTCTAACAGAACAAACTAAATCAAATGCTCCATTTCCTTCTCATGAACAACTGTGTATTAGCTGTCTTATTGGAAAATGTTGTTCAAATGCTTTAACAGTTGGCACTGATTTCCAGAATTTTTAAAAAAACAAGCAAACAAACAAAACAAAACCAGCCTTTTTATGATATTGCAAAACCTCACACTTTCCTTAGAGGAACCTAGATTTAAATAGACACCAGTAGCAGGGCAATTTTCAACTCTTGGTGTTGAAAACCATAGCTCTGTTTCCACTGAAATTAAATCACTAATTCTTTTAATAATTATATCCAATAGAAACTGCTTTCTTTCGAACTCCCTTTTATGTGGGATGAGCCATAATGCGCTGTTGATTGTAAACTAAATATGCTCTTTCTCCCTTGTGTTCTGAGTAACCATGCTGAAACTATTTTAGAATTTAAAATTACAATCCAGTAATTGGATTGGAACAGTTCGGAAATGTGTAACGGTGGAAAGCTCTAGTATATGGTGAAAAACACACAACTGCATTTATACATTAAAGACCTAATTTTTATTTCAGTTTTACAACCAAATGAAGGTACAAACAGAGGGAATCCACTGAAGTCAGAGATGTTATGTAGCAGCTACACTAGGGAAACCAGTGATCAGAACCAGGAGCTTTTTCATTTGTGCAGCCCTGAGCCGCTCTGTGAGATGCTGACACAGAGGGACTAAGGAAAGAAGCTAGGATCATTGATAAAATGAATGTGTCAGCTTTTTTTCAGTGTAGAAGGGTCTGCATTATTAATTTGAATATTTATTGCTGTCTATGATACTCCAGTGCATTATTTCAGATTACAATTGGACTGAACTCTGTGGAGTTTGCTTTCAGCTGTTTGTATTTGTGTCCCACTCAAAAAAAATAACCATGGTGGTAGTCTGAGCATGGAAATAAAAGCCAGGAAATTCAAAGATACGGTTCCCTCAGTAACCACGTACCCTCCGGATGGCTTATAATATGGCAGAGCATTAACAGTATGAACAATAACATCAACCACTTCACTGCAGGAGAGCAGTGGCAGTGCATTATGTCTGTAGAATGAGCCGTAATTTAGTTGCCTGCTTTTCATGCGTTACTTGTTTTCATTCACAGAGCATTTTATGCACTGAAAATGCACTGCTACACTTTCACAGATTGCACTGGATTTCACAGTTCTCCTGCCATGTAACAAGGAAAAAATTTGGAAGGGATTGCACGATGGGTGATGTTTCTAAGGGAGGACCCCATTTGGGAGAACACTTTCAGCTGTCAGACAATTTAGTATTGCTAAGATCACTAACACAGTCCATTTTTTTCAGTAGATAAAACACACTATCATTTATGGATTTGGTATTTGGAGCAAGTCAAGTTGGTCACTGTGAACTGTTAAAAATAAACTGAGATTTGTTTTTATAAAGTTTGTGATTAGCTGTCAGTTTCTCTGGGAACTGACACAACTGAATTCATCCTTATTTATGGGTATGTCTCCAAATGTTAGCTTGCCTTTTCACTGCCGTAAGTGACACGGAGGACAGGACAGCTGGTTCCGTTGAGGCTGTTTATTATTGATTGATTGCTTTCAGGCCAAGGCTTTTGTTGCACTCAGTACGCTCTGTAGCTATACACAGCCGAGGATGTATCCGTGCTCAGATTGTACCGACTCAACTCCGAAGATGCGGGGAGCACTACGGGCCTGAAGATGTGGGCGGCTGGAGCACAGTGACCTCGCTGGTATTCCATGCCCGGGTTTCTGCTCTTTCTTCCCACGGATCTCAGGAACAGTCGCCCGAGGGAGTAGGGGCAGGAGCCAGACGCGAAGGGATGCTTCTCACGCACCTGGGAAAGCGGAGTTTTGCAAAAAGCAGTGAGTGCAGCTGTACCACGCACCTCAATCCCCCCGTGCAGGTCCGGGGCGGACACACCCAACCCCTAAGTTAGTTTTTGGCTGCATTGTGCACGCCCACATGCAAATCGCGGAGTTCCCGCCCCCCCCAACAACACCGGCAGCCGAGGGAAAATTAAAAAAAAAAAAGGGAGGGGGGAGCAGGAGAGGAGAAAAAAAAAGGAAGAGGAAGAAGGGGAAGAGCAAAGAGAAAAGGCAAAAAGGAAAGAAGACCTCAGAGGGTGGGGAAAAGCAGGCTCCTGGGCGGCCCCGACCGTGGAAGGGGCGGGCGGCCCTCCGAGGGCCCTCGGCACGGCCCTATAAGAGCCGCTGCGGGGCGGGGGCTCCTGGTAGCGGCAGCGGGGCCGGGAAGGGACGAGAGGGGTTCGCGGCGCGGAGGAGGAGGAGGAGGAGGAGGAGGAGGCGGCGGCGGCGGCGGCTCCCCCGGGACCGACGGCCGGCCGGGGAGGAGGCGGCGGGGGGCACCTGGCGGGGACGCTCCCCTCTTGTCCCCGCTCCGCCTGGAGCAAGCGGCACAGAGCGAGAGGAAAAAAGGCAAATGAGTAGAGGTTTTTTTATTATTGTTTTGTCTTTGGGGGGTGGGCTTATTTTGCGTTGGCTTGGGTGTTCTTGTCTTCCGACGTGGTGCCACTCGCTTTGCCCAGCGTGTCGGCAGCGCGGCTCGGAGGATGGTTTGCGGCGTAGCGGCGGATCGGAAAGGGGCTAATACTGTGTGGGTGTTTGTTTGTTTGTTTGTTTGGGGGTGGTTTGGAGTTTTTTGTTTTTAATATTTTAGCTTGTCCTGATCGAGGCAACTCTGACTTGGCAGCGCTCGTGTAGAGTGGCTCACCTTGCCGCCGCCTCTCTCAGCCCCGGTGGGCGCTAGAAGATAACGGGAGAGTTTTCATCCTCTTCACTTCTACCTACGTGAATCCTATAAAGTCGCGGGGGTGGGATAAGGGGACGGTTTAGGGATGAGGGGAGTGTAAAAATAAAAAAATGTATCTGGCTGCTTTCGCGATGGGCAGGAGCTCAGTTGCATGCAACAAATCATGCTGCTGTGTGCCAGACTTGTGAATTCTGGACTGCTACACTGCAAACTATCATCAGGCTGTTGTTACAAAAGACTGGAGCTGCACGACAGCCCAGATGCTTAAAACATAGATACCCTGGAAAGATACTATGATTCTAAATTAAAAGTTCGTATTAAACCACATTTAACCTGTTTTTTACCAGGAGTGCCCCCCTTTTTCCCTGCTGTTGACCTTGGATATTTTAAAGACTGTAAAAATAACATATTTCAGGGATCAAGGTTGGTCTGCAGTGTGTTGAAATAGACCTCACTGAAGCCAGAGGGATGTTTTCATCTTCTAAATTAAAGCCTAAAAATGAGCTGAATTTTCTTGAAAATTACTGATATGGATTAACATGTTAAAATTCATTTTGGAGGCTCTTTTGAAAACAAGTTAGTGCTGTACTGCAGGGAACAGCAGTGTCTTGAGGATGTTTCATTAACAACAGATGGCCAAGCCTGCTGTCGAAAGCCTATTGTAATGGAGCAGTCTTGCTCAGTTTTGAAAGCGGGTCATGGTAGTAAATATTCAGTGCAAATGCTTTTTGTGCTTGGCCCTTGTGGCACAACTTGCCTCTCTAACAGGTGGGAATGGCAATGTGTGCTGAGACTATTCTGTAACACAAATCAGTGTGTGATTCTGTGATGCCCTGGTAGGCTGTTAAGCTAAATAGGTTGTATCTGGGACTCTGCAGTCTTACTGATGTAGCAAATAAAAATAGTGTTGGTGGGTCTTCACAGTTCATTGTGCAGATTTGAATTTTAGTTTATGTAAGAGTTGTGCGATACAGTCTGTATCTGGTATGGGCAGGAGTTTGATGCCTTTACTCATAACATAGAGCACCCTGTTTCCCATCTAATCATAATTTGATACGGCTGATGATGGTAAAAATTAGAAGTCAGCTCTTAACAAAAGAAGTGTTGGTCTCATGGAACACAAGTGTTGGATGGTAGAATTTAGGCTGAACCGGTGAAGTTGAGATTCTTATCATTAAATAATAAAGTTGGATTTTTTATTTTTTATTTTTTTGCTCTCTGTAGGTATTCTGAGGGGTTACCAGCTGGCCTCTGGACTGCAAGAATGACAGTTTGCTGTATTTTGGGGTTAGGGTGTAATAATCCAGCAGCTAGTCCAAACTGTTCAAAATAACTTTTCCCTGATAAGTTGCTGCTGAAGGACACTTAGCTGTATGAGTTATGTGAAATAAATACCTTGGGTTCAGCTATACAAAAGGTTCTGGGACTTCCAGGAGTCAGTCTTTTGGGTATTAGTTCCAAATTTCCTCTAAATGGAGCTGCATATCAGTGCAAGCACATTGA
>JAWWTY010000088.1:30102964-30141109 GCA_035222235.1 Margarornis squamiger | reverse complement strand
GCACATTGAAAGTTTCTTAATGGTCTCTTCGCATAGTGAGATTGAGGTGCATTTGTAAATCAGCTTGCCATGGGCAACAGTTGGCAAACCTTTTTTGTATTGCTGAATTTTTTTCAAACCCACATCTCATTCAGTGCTGTATTGATGTGATCAGAGACTTGATCTGGCACCTAATTCGACATAAATTGTTGTGGTGTATATAAAGGGAGCTCCTGGTCAAATGCTGAGCTAGAGAAGATGGAACACTATGAACTTAAAATAAGGTCAGAGAACTTACTTTGGCCTTTGTTCCTGGAGTGGCCTTTTCTCTATCATTCCTTAGGCTAAACTTCTCTCTGGCTATATACAGGTAAACCAGTGTTCTGTGATCCAGGAGCAAGCCTTAGTGACTTCAGGAAAGTGACAGCAGGCCTTCTATGCAGTTTCTGGGTTGGAGCATTCTCACCTGCAAATCGAGTGTAACACACATATTTCAGAAAGCAAGTCTTCCCTTGCCTTCATCTCTGCAAGCCTATTGTCTCACCGGTGAGTTCACCTGGCAGAGTTAGACCCACAAAGACAGAGCAAAGGAAGGATTGGTACTGAACTCATCCATCTGTGGCCAAATACGATCAGCTCTGCTAGTGTTTGTTATGTGCATTGCACCATGCAGGCACAATATTTCTTAGGGTGTGGTTTCTTCAGAACTTTAATCCAGAGTAATTGAAGGTTGCTAGTGAACTAGTAATGGACCTGCTTCATTTTCCCCAGTCTGCCTGTTCTCTTTTCTCTCCCCATGTGTTTTATCCTTTGTGCTGGCACTGGAGTTCACCAACCCAGGGTGAGTCATTGAGAACAAACTCTTGTCTTTTTGTTTGGTCTTTTTTTTTTTTTTCACCCCAACATCCTGTGTTCAGAATCTTCTCATGGCTTTGTGAGCACTGGTGCCAGCACAAAGATCATGATAGAAGTGGAGCAGAAAGGGGAACCAGACTATCACTTTGTTTAAGTAACCTTGAAGCAAGCACCCTTAGTGTTTATATAGATCTTCAGGCTGGGCAACATACCAAATCCTGAAATGAGTCCAGAGGCTGTGGCTGACCAAACACCGGCATGTTTTGATTAGTCTGGTTATTCTTGATGACTCCTGTGAGAGGAGCTAGAGTTGGGACCTACTGTTTAGTAAATCCCATTTTATACATAAAATGTATTTTCCTTGGTCATCTGAGGCTGTTAGGGACCCTGCCCACTTTCTCCATGTCTGATATGGTAGATATGGTGTCTCTGAGATTATGTCATATTTATGCCAGGTGAGGAGTTTAATCCTTAAATGCTTGAAAGTTTTTTTATGTAGTTGACAAGCACGCACATCTGCAGTTACTGATATTAAGAGTATAGATAAAAAACACATGGTAAGACTCTGCTTATAGTTTTCAAAAGATGATCACCACAAAAAAAGTTAAAATTATTCATATTCTGAAACTACATGTCTTGTTTCTATTGATTGTACAAAAATCATACAGAACAACTCAGAAGAACTATGATGATTCGAATACTGAATGGAGTATCTGGCATACCCTGTTTTTTTTGTTTAAATTAGTAGCAGAAAAGCTAGTTCTGTGTTTTTTAGCATTTGTAATTGGGAGGAAAAGCATGTGAGCTTGCCTCAAAGACTGAGAGTAAGACAGAGTAGGATGGAAAACTGTTGATGCAGCTTTCCTGACACAACAGGCTTGCACTGTAGAAAAATGGGAGCATTCAGGTCCTTATTTGTTGGGTTATTAGCAAAAAGCCTTAATCATAGATAATAAAAATGCATGTCAGTTTGAATAGCATAAATATCCACATACAAGCTGACCTTTTTCCTCTTCTGTTATTTTCTGGAGGAGTGTTGCTTAGCAGAGATCTGTCTAATGCAATGAGATTCGTTTGCATTATGCTGACCTTGTTAGAGAACAATTGGAGTTAGACAGAAAAAGGAGAGCAAAAGAGCCTTTATAAGACTGTTCTGGTTTGGGCTAGATAGCAAGGTCATTCTCTGTGAAAGAACAAAGTCAGAGCCTTTGACCACACAGTTCAGAGATCATTCTGGGAATCTGGTTGCCTTTTTCGCAAATTTAGCAGCCAGGACTGTGTGGAAGATACTGGTGGCCAAAACCTGTTGCCACTCTACTTGCTTGACTCTCTGAAACAATTTACAGCTTTCCTAGCCCGTTTCCAAGTGAATGGTTGTTTCTGGGAGCAAACAAGCAAACCGTGCAATGAATATTTATTAGCACAGTACTTTGTTATTAGCTTAGTTCAAGTCGAAATTAAGCCATGTGGAAGGTCTCAGGGCAGCACTTTTGGTGGTGTGGGTGACAAGACAAGGGCTAGGGACCTGCAGAACATGGTTCCCAGCACCTGTGGCCATTTGCTCTTACCTGCTTTCTCCATTGTTATAATAACGATATGACCAAAGTTTATACTCTTCATGGTAGAAGTGAAAGTGTTGGGTTTTTTTTACCTGCAGCAGGTAACACTTCTTTTTAAAACTGTGGGCTGTGCTGCTAATGTCAGTAACCTGGGTTTAAGTCCAAGGTTTTCAGAGCTGTGTTTGCTTTTACAGGTGGATTTTTGTGCCTTGAAAAGAAACAAGCAAGTTATCATAAGTATTCTTTTTTCTCTGAGAGGTGTATTCATGAGGAACGTATTGATATTCTGAGGGTCTGTTAGTGGCTTTTTTCTCTTCACCTTACTTTAATTATGCTCCCATAACAAGAGTTTGGCTATGACTGCTAGAAAAATCAGTGGTAGGAACAAACTTGAATGGATTAAAAAAACCTTAAACTCTCCTCATCCAAACAATAAAACAGCACTAACCTTTTTCTGAGTGCAGATGCATCGACATTTCATTCTGGTAGCAGTACAGGAGTTAAGAGTTCAAAATCTACTCCTCCCCTGAATGCAGTGTTCCTATTTAACAAACTAAATTGGTCCTACATTTGTATTTTTGTTCGACCAAAGGTGCTTTTAATCTAATTTTATGTTTTAAAGTATTTTTTCATCATTCTTTATTAAATCAGAGTAGCAGTTCTTACTGTTTTGTTTCCAGCTCTCTCAAACCTATATTTAAATATTCATTGTAAAGTAAGCAAAAAGAGTTTTTCTGATCTCTTTGGAGAGATTTGTTCTTCTAACAAACTGTTACCATCATGTGTACAGCATCTGCTTTCAGACTTTTTCAGTTGTTATTTTTCCTCAGAATTTTTTTATTCTGCTGATTGCCAGCTCTCCCTGTTCTTGTGACATACTCTTAATATGCCACATCACTGTATCTATCCTTCCAATTGTGTTTATATATAAACCCAGACACAATTGCAAAACTAGGTTGTCTGTCGGAGTGTTCTTTGGTTCCAGTGGAAATTTCCATCACCATTAAGGATATTCTAAACTCAACATAAAAGAATCCTATATCCATTAAAATCTTGAGGAACTTATTTTTGCTCACCTTGCTCTCTTGCTTTTCCCTTTAGGATTTCATGCTATTCTGCACTTGCCTGAAGTGTTTTCTGTTCCAAGTAATTTGGTTGAAATTTAGTTGAACACAGCTCTTTACCTCTGTGCTTGGTCCTTGAACCTTTTGGAGCAAACTAACAGAGCTCTGTCCTGAATTCTTCTGCATCTTGAGATGGAGCTTGGAAAACAAACAGATTCTGTCATCCTTCTTTCTTGGATATATCTGTGCATGATGCTAAATTAGCCATACATTAGCCTGCTTTACATTCCTGTTAAGTGCTGTGCTGACCCTAAGGATTGAAGCTTCAGCAGTGAGGTTTGTGTTGTGTGGCTGGAGCTGAAGAATAGAAAGTGTGGGACAGCTGCTTGCTCTGTGGATGAGGCAAAATGGGAAGATTGGCACACACTTTTTGGCAGCGCGCCTAGCTAACTGCACTGTGCCACACCTGACACAGCAGGTATGCCAGCTGCCATACAATGTGTGCCAGCTATTTTCATATTCTTCTGTAAATAACTTTAGAGATAAGTGGTTATTGAAGTCCATATGGGTTGTCCAGATTGATCAGAAATTCATTCCTTGTCAGAGCTGACAGTCACTGCTTTCAAAAGTACTTGGTCATCTCTATCATTTTAATGAATTACCAGCTTCCGTATTGATGCTGTTGGATGGTAGCCATGTGGGAGCCGAGATCCTGTTGTTGTCCTGTGTGGTGTAGGCTTTGCAGACTCAAACTCTGCTCATGCTGACAATGGCTGCTAAATACTGACTTTGCCAGTTTATCGCTTTTTTTTTTGGCAGTGTCATTTCCTTTCATTGTGCTGGAGGTTTTTTCTTGGCTGGTGTTTTTCTGCATAGTGCAAGCTTATTTTTGTTTCATTTGCTGTTACTTATAGCTGTGCCACGGATACCAGTGCAGTTGTGTAGATAGCACGCTTAACAGACAACTTATTCTTTATGCTTCTGAATCTCAAAGGCACCACTGAGTTGTTTTCTACAGTATAAGCTATGTTGTGTTCTGCTCTGTTACTGAACACATGCACTGGTTTATGGCATGGTGTTCCCAAATGGCAAAGAAGGAAAGGAAACTAACAGTACAATTTCTTTTGATGTTACCAAGCAGGCATACATCTCAAACTGCATTTTAATCTTGTACTGGACACAGTTTGTGTCCTTGTCTTCCCCTGAGATGAAGGGCAAGTTGCAAAAGCAAGTTTTAGGAGAAGACACTCCTTTCCAAAAAAACCCCCTTGTGAATGTGATGGGAAAACTGCAAGGTTTGATAACTTTGCTCAGCAGAAGATAGAAGTATGCCAGTGATGCTCCAGCAACTCTGCAGTAGGATCATGGAGCACCTGTCAGCACTTTGTTAAACCAGATCTATGGCTGATGAGTGTGAATCACTCAGTGGTGAGAATCAAGGGGTGGTGGTCAAAAGTGTTTCTGTCCTAACACTGTCTGAGCCTGTGGATTTCTTTTGGGAAAAGCTGCTTCCCTGGGGAAGTCGTGTCTTCCTTCTCCCTTGACGTTGTTGCCAAGCAGAAAAGTACCTTTTGCAATATGAAATTCTTTACCCTTTTTCCTAGTTGCTGATACAATGTCCTTAAAACAGGATGT
Source organism: Margarornis squamiger (assembly GCA_035222235.1). Classification (NCBI taxonomy): domain Eukaryota; kingdom Metazoa; phylum Chordata; class Aves; order Passeriformes; family Furnariidae; genus Margarornis; species Margarornis squamiger. Next base: position 30,136,017 of record JAWWTY010000088.1, on the reverse strand, counting down.
GCCAGCAGCTGGAAAAAGTGACTGAGACTGTGTAACGCACCTTTTTGTAGTGTACTGATGATACTATACTCGCTCAGAGATCAAAGCTTAATGACATGAATTGAGCTCAAATGTCGCAATTATTATTTTAGCAGGATGTTGTATTATTTCTGCAGTCCACTAGAAAAGAGCCATTCTTTGAGAGCCAAAAAAAAAAAAAAATCTGCTAATATGGACTATGGATTTTTGGACATTGGCCGTGATAAAGCAAATCACATTTTGTGTTTGTTTTTGCCAAAGAATGGACTAGATTTTTGCCCATGTTTTTTTTTTTCCCCCATGGGGAAAGTAGGGGACATTCAGTGTAATGTTTAAAGTTGAAATGCTTCATGTATTTCACAACCTTTCATTTTTTTGTAGCTATTTGAAGCTATTTTTTTGTAAAATAGATGACTGCATTTCATCTTGCATCTTATACTTGACTTAAGCAATTCCTCTTTCCTAAGTGCATGCCATGTTCCCTTGCATATGCATTCCTTTAGGTTGGTCCAGCTGTGGTGCATGCAAATTACACATCTTCCATTGCATTGGAGCTGTGCTTGTTTCATCAACGAGCCTTTTAAGCATGCTAGAAGTAATGAGAACTGGTTGTCTTGGTCGTTCTGGTAGGCAGATGTTGCTGACCCATGTCAAGTTCTTCAAAATGACTTGGCATGTCGTGTCAAAATGGAAGATTATAAAACAGCAGCTATTTTTGAGAATGTGAATCTGTGGAAATATGCAAGGAGGCACTTAGAACTCTGGAAAAATGTAGTCAGGCTTGTATTATGGAGTACTTTGTGAGGTAGTGCTGGGTCTGTGGGGAACTATTGCATATGGCTTCTTTCTGATTGGTAAGTGTAGGCCCACCAGTGTCCCAGAAATACTTCTTGGGCGTTTGACTTTGACAGGAGAGGCAGGATAGGTACTCTGAAGAGTTTAGAGCCAGGAGTGTAATTCCTCATTGTGTTAAATCTGGGTGAGGTCTTTCAAAATGATAATCTGCTTGTTTGTTCCTAGTGGAACATTCAGAAGGGCTCATTACATAAAATAGTGACTTGTGAAACATCCGTTTTCTCAGTTCTCATGCCGAGGCTAAATACCTTTAGAAACCCGTTGCCATTTTGCCTAAAGAGTTGAGAAGCCAAATCTCTTCTCCTAACGTGAAATTATGTTAAGCTCAAAATTTGTCAGAGCAAGATCCAGGCTCGCTTCAATGTGAAGTACCTAGTACAGCAAGCAGAACCTAACACTGGACTTGGATTCTGTCACTGGTTGTTTTAATAGCAGCAGTTCAAAGCAGGTTGTGACTAAGTATTTTATGGTTGTCCTGTACTAAAAGGAGTCCTTTTCCACTGCTTGTCTCTAATCTTCTGTGAGGTTGGAGCCCTCTTAAATAACAAACTGAAGTAATTTATTCAGTGTTTTGTAGCTGCGTGCAATGCTGCCTTAAGGATCCTGTGGATGAGTGAGAGGCTATGTGTCTTGGACCAGAGGTGGCAGGTCACTAGAGTATTCCATGAGACTCTTTCATCAGCTTCCTGGTATTCTTTAAATGCTGGTTTTACAGAATTTGACATACTCCTCAAGGAGGGAAAATGAATTTAACTTGTTGTGAATTATCACAAAAATGGATCTTAAAATGTGTGCCTGTCATACAGATCATTGCTATTTAGAGGGCAAATGTGGATGGCCATGTTGAAAGCAATATACTAGTAGCCTTCAGTATTCGTAAGCTCTGGAGAACAAGGCCAGAACCAATTTACTACCTAACCTAAGAGTGGGTAGTCAGTGTGTGAACTGATGTGAACTAGTAGAGGATCTTGCCAAGAATTGCCACTAAAATGCTGTTGTTTGTTGTCCTAATTCAGTTCTTGCCTGCTGACCCAGAGCCTCTTCAGTCACACTGCTAGGAACAAGGAGTCGGTGTAAACTCTGTGATGTGACCTGGGTGATTTTGAAGAGGAAAGCACTTCTCTCTGAATGACTCTTTAAATGGAATAGGAAACTTTGTGTCCTGTATTCATTTGGCAGATAGGAGAGAAATGTCCTCTGTGTGGAGGTTATGAAAGACCCACTTTTAGTGTCTGTGTGGCTCCACTGATAACGATCCTGTGTCCCAGGCAGAAGGCTGTAGGTTCAAAGCTCACACCGCCACTGTTGATCCTGCATTGGTTGTGATTGCTACAGAGTCCAGCAGTGCTTAATCCAGGAGACGAACGTGTGAGATCTGGTGGTTTTATTCTAATCTCTGCTTTTGCATGCTTGTGGCCCCAGGTGAGTTGTTTGAACTCTGTGCTACTTATGCTTTTTATGGCACCTTTTAGTAACCTAATTCAGGCTCTTTGACTTAAAACATTACTTGGAAAGACTAATGCTGTTATCTATATAAAATTATCACTGTTTAGGTGGTAGTTTTCCCTCTTTGCTAGAACCCCAATAGATGTCATCAGTTTTTTGACTGCTTGAAAATTGTAGAGACGGGAGTGTCACATTTATTCATTTGGTGTTTTCAAGCTTTGTATGTGTTTGATCATAATGGGCATTACTTCTGGTCCTTTATGCACATCATTTCTGTTGTGGATGTTAGCTCCAACTGCATGATTAGTGGCAGGATAAAAAAAAATCATTTGCATTTGCCCACAGCTGCTCTTTATCTAGCCTGATCTTAACAGAATCTGGATTAATACTGTTTTTTCCTCCTCTCATCTCATTTGAAATTGCATAGACGCAAAGTGCTTTTTGCTTTCTGGGAATTGTGTAAGTTATGCTGAAAATGTCTTCCCAATACTTGTGCCTTGAAAGCTTTTTATGGCCCTGCGCAGGCATAAGTTACACAAAATGGATGCAGTTGTGCAAGAGCAAATCTCTTGGTTACAGCTACTGCATTGGAAGAAGGGGAATACAGATGTGAGAGAAGTGGCAAGACACTAGACCTTGATTTGGGAGATGGGAATTTAATTCTGGACTCTTGGCTTAATCTCTACCTCTGTTACACTAATGCCCACCCAGGCTGCTAGTTGTCTGGTAGTTTGTCTTGAAAGAGTCAGAATGTTATCTCATAAGGCAGGCACTTTGTCCTGCCTTCATGTGCACAGTCTTGGTGGAGATCTGCACTCAACTGATGGCATATGGATCATTGGGGACTTTGGATCTTGGCTTTGCAGAATTCACGTGTCTCATGATGTTGCTTTCTTCACAAAATGCAGCTTGATACTATCTAAAGAAAATTAAATGTTAAGACATCTATCAGCATTCACAAAGAGGACTGTATTTCTGCTGAAATCTGATGTGCTCTAGTCGCTTCTTTTCTTTCAAAGCGTGTCCCATTTGACATGATACTTGTGTCGACAAGATCTGTTGGAGTTAAGCAGATGTACAACTTTTTTGTCTGGGGCAGAAAGTCTGAAGTGCTTAGATCATGTTTGCTTGTGGAAGGGGAAAGCTCTGGCTCTGATAGCTTAAACCTGTGCTGTGTCCAGCAAATAATGCAAATTTTGCCTTCCTAAAGGCATCATATGTAGCTATCAGATTGGTATTTTCCATGGCTGCCTGGTCTGTAGAGAGTCACCAGTGGTGGCAGCTTCTGTGATGTGGGAAGTCTGAGAGAACAGAGGCTGCTAACTGATTTCATAGAGGCCATTGAACCTTCATCAACTAATAAAAGCCTTTTAGCTCTGCTCAAAAGGACTTAGTTTAAGTTGTCTATAGTCTTTTGCCAGAATCCTGAAATGTTCCAGTTTGAAAGTTTGATGAGTTCACTTTGTTCCCTCTTGAAACAGTTTTTTTAATTTTTTTTTTCTCTAGGGGAAGGGTTTCTTTGCCCCCCCCCCCCTTCCCCCCAAATAAAGCAAACAGCTGCATTGTTTGCAGAAAGCTGCTTTTGAAGGCCATTTTATGTTTACTTAGTACAAACACCAGGCATGGGGGTGGGGTAGTGATTCTCTTCCACTTGAGCTTTTTCCTCTCTAAATCTACAGCTGTAAAAATACATTTCTTTGTATTTAAGGTGGAATAGGTCTGGAGACTCTTCATATACCAGTTAATGGACTTTTCCACAGCCATTCAATTTCTAAGTGGTGGGTAGCACTGCTCTAGAAAGAAAGCACTGGCCAAAGTGTGTGCTTCTCTGTCATTGTTTTCAGAAGTTGCCCTGTAGCCTAACTTTCTCTTGAGAGCAATTTTCTGAATTGCACACTGAGATGAAATTGCAGCCTTATAGGGCTGGAGGCTGTTTAGGATTTCTGCAGCAGGGCAAAATGTCATATGCAGGGAGTCTTCTGCAAAGGCAGAGTGTGGGACAAGTGTGTGTGCCAGTCAGTGCTGTACTGTGGTACTTTGCACCACAGAAAGCTAATACTATAGCAATGATGTCTTGCAGCTTACTCTAGACAAAAACAGTATTTCTGCGTCAGAGCAGTCTTCAGTCTGCAGACTTCACTCTGGGTGAGTGTCAGGAGTGATCACTGATAGCTTCTGTTGGCTCTAAATCCTACATAGGTGAGACACAAGATCCTGCATTGGAAACTAGTAGTGTTTTGGCACTGCAGTGCTAAATGATAATTAGCACAAATGATAAATGATTGGATTTCCCGGCTATGTTAAACTTACCAGACTGGTCTGAAGTAGAGATACAGATGAACTTCAGCTCTAATGGAGATGGGAATGTTGGGTCTGTCAGTTTTCTGCATCCCTGGTTTACAGTTCCTGCCTATTGCGAGCTGGAAGAACATCTGAAAGGCTGCTAACCCATTTTCCTCTGTTATTCTTATTTTGCAGAGCACTTTCTGATGGATTAGTAGGTTAAGTGGACCTAGTTAACTTGTGTCAGCAGTGAACCAAATATGTCAGCCTTTGTGGATAAAAATCAGAGGCAGCTCTAGGCATTAACAAACCTGTATTACCCAGTTTATAACAGATACTGGGGAATACAATGTCATTGCAGCTTCATGCATCATGACTGGAAGAAGAACTAGATACTCCTCAGGTTCAGGTGTTGTGCTTGTGGTGAGATTAGTCCTGTGTTAGGCTCCATGCCCTAGTTTAATGCAGGGACTTAGCTGGTATGCTGACATCTGTGCACTCCCTAAAAGTCAGTACTTTTACATCACTGGAAGCCTGTATCCAGGCAAACTGGTCTTACTTGAAGGCCAGAACATTTGCTTTGTTCCTAGTACAGTTTACCTAAACTCCAGAGTGCTGAAGTTTAAGCAGGCAGCACAGCTGAGTCTTCCTGGCTGTGCAGGCTTCTGCTGATTTAACTTGAGTTAAATGATCAAATGTGTGCCTTCTCTCACTACAGCTTGCAAGTGTGATTTGAATGCTAGAACCTCTATAAAGTAGTATTTCTGTATTCTGAATCCTGTGGGCTGACTGCAATTGCAAGGGATCGGTGTTTGGATTTCCACTGATGGGCATTAAACCAGCTACCCTGAGATTTGCTCAGACATCCCGCAGACTGCTTAAACTTTATTTTGCTTCTGTGAAGGGTATTAAGGTGCAGGAGTAGGGTCTAGTTCCATTGAGGAGAAGGCCAAAGGCCTCTTTGACTCTCAGTGGGATCCTTTTTGTACTCTTCCTATGGCCCTTCATACTCAGATTTTGCTGTTTTGCTTTAATTGCTGGAAAGGACTGGAAATCCGTTTGTTGTAGAGTTAACAGTGTTGGGGGGCTGGGGGTGAAATATGGAGTGGGTACTCTGAATACTCCTCTAAAGATAAGAAAAAAAAATCTGTTGCATAACTACCAGTGGTTGTAGAAGGCTGTACAGTCACTTCCTGTCCTCTGCTCCTGTATGCCAAATTTGTGCAGTGGCTGCAGGATTAGACTCATGCAGAAAGGATTATGTTTCGTGGCATGTTTGGACAGCACAGCAAAGCAAATGAAGGTCTGTGACCCACGGGCCAGTACCAGTATCCTTCCGAAAAATGCTTAAAAAGAGCAATTCTGCTAGTGCTCTGTGAAAGGTTTTTGCACTAAGTGGTCGCAGGGTGCCTGTGTACTATGTGTGTAGCAATCCAGGTTTCTCAGGACCATGAGTAAAGGTGTTGCCAAATTCCCCAAATCCTGAGCAGAAATGGGACCGTGGAAGAGGTACAAAAGAGTGGTGGTGATATTCCCTGCCTGGTTTGGTTGCTAGGTTACATGTTAATTGCAGCTTTAGATGTCTAATACTGAGATGGAGAGGAGGTGCTGCAAAGCCCCCCAATATCCAAACCTGTATGCAAAAGTGTGCTTTGGGTCCGTGAACATGGGTGCAGTTGTTGTCAGCCAGGGTTTGACCTCTGAAATTCTCCACAAAGGGCAGGAGTTTTTCCCCTGCTGTGGATTACCCTTTCTTGAAGCGTGTCTGGGTATTCTACCAGGCAGATGTGCATGGAGCTGGAATGTGTTAGTTGTCAGGGTGCTCCACAAAGCAGGAAGCACTGGGCGGGGGAGGATGGCTCTCCTGTCAGATCACTTGGGCATCCCTCTGTGAAGAAGCATCTGTAGAGGTCATGTCAGTGAGTTACAGCAGCACATAGCAGAAGTTAATGAGCCCGTGCTGACGGTGTGGTGACATGACGTTCAATTTGTAGGGTTTTGTAGCCATCTATTATTGTTCGTTGGTTCTCTGTACTGGCATTAAGAAGCACTGTTGTCTTGTTGTGATACTATAGTGTAATGATCTGTAGAATTCTGTGTAATGAATTTAATTTATTTTGTTAGTCATGTTAAGAAAATTGTTTTGTAACACAGGCCTGTATTATTAAGGGAAGTTTTTAATCTGCAAGTCATTGTAATAATGGAATTTACTTTTGGATGAGACTTAAAGATCACAATTTTTTGTTCATCAGCTCAAAGCTCACATCCAGAATTGCCATTTAACATCTAATCTTACTCCAGTGTAGGACTGGTCATTTCCTGAGGAAGTCTTATGTTCCTACCACATTTATGGATTTTGGGAACCATTTCAATGCAGTTTGCAATCAGGACTAGGGTACTGGTATGTGGGACATTAAAATCAAAAGCATGTGTATTCCCAGTTCCAGGTGTTTGAAGGAATGATTCTCTTGCCGTGTCTTTGGATCAGCAGCTAGTTGTCCTGTTAACACTAAGTCTCTTAACAGAGTATATTCAGGTACATAAATCGGAATTAATTTAATGTGGATTAACTGAATTCCTGTGTGGACACTTACTCAGAATTAAACTACTCTTAATTTGAAGTGGCCTTAAACCCAGAAGTAAATTAAACAATGCCAAATTAATTCTGGAAAAAAAGGTTTAATGACATTTAACTAATGTACTATGAACTCACCTTTCCGTATGATTGAGTCTTCCTGGAAGGGTATGTATACCCAAGACTTTATCACGCCACTATTAATAGCCACCAAAGAGATTAATGTATTTTTTAACTCTTTATGCTTTCATACTGTAGCAAGATACATACTTAATGCACCTCATTCACAACAGTGTTGGAGGCCAGGTATTTGCAAAATCTGAACAGTGACCGAACAGCAATTTTCCATTCAGTTAATCGAAATATTATCAACTCTAGGGTCATCCTTAGTCACTTACCTTCAAGGAAATGGACATTTCTTCCTTGCCTGTTAATTGCAAATCACTTTCTCTTACCAGTGGTGATGTTGATTGGATTTCAAAACAAAGGCTTTGCTAATTTGGCAGAAGGTTTTTCACTGTTACGACAGTAAATACAGAAAGAAGCATTAAGAAGAAGGTTTGAAATGTATGATTCAGTCTCATTCAGAGATTCATCAGCTTTCAAAGCCTAGTATTTTTTCTCATTCTGGGCTATTCTTGCTTTTGGAGTTCTTACTTTTGGGGCAGAAAAGAAGAAAATAGTCTTGTGGAGCTCCTTTGGTGCTTTGGAACTCTGAGATAGGAGACTGTGTGTAGATCTGAGCCTACTTAGATCTGAACTTGGCTGGAGTGCACAGGGTAAGAAGGCAGTAGGGACTGCAAGGTTACAGAAGGTCACAGAGAGCAGCCTCTTGTCTTTCCCTGTCTTATTGCCTTTTCTGTTCTGACTCCCTTTCAACTTTTTTCTTGGTTTTTTCTTTCCTTAGTTAATGCCCAGCCACAACATCTGTGCTGTGTACTGCCGCTGCTGCACAACGGGAGCTTCTAGGCTTTGCTGAAAGAAGATGGCTTTCTGGACGCAGCTGGGCTTGCTGCTATGGAAGAACTTCACCTACAGAAGAAGACAGACTGTAAGTATTATCCAAAGGGTGTTCTGAGATCTTAAGTTGTAGCCTTTTAGCTTACTTTTCAAGCAAAACAGGGAAACATCCTGTATTTTACTTACTGTTTTTCCTCTAGTGATCCCTGGCTGAACAACTGGTCTTTGGCTGGCTTTGGAAAGACCCAGTTCAAACTGAAAAGAGTGATGAATGTACAAAAACAAGAGAATTTGAAGGAGCTCAAGACTTCTGTCCTGAATTCCAGTGTGAGAGAGTGTTGGAGTACTGAACCCACTTGTGTCAGATCAGTCAGAGAGGGTGCATGACTGTCGTGTGCAGCAAGGAAGATATGAAATGAGAACCTATGCTGTGACCTGCTCTGGTCTGTTGGTGGGGCATTCCCAGGCTGTGGGCATGTGCCAATGAGTCTAAAGTTGCAAGCTGCAACAACAGCAACAAAATTCTGCCATTTCCTAATAGCAGAAGTGGTGAAGACAATCTCTAGTCCCTTTATCAGGGAGAGAATCCCAAACCTGTTATGTAACTTTACAACAGGAGAAATAGATTGAGTGGCATGAAGCATGTTCTTGTATTGACATGGGACTAAACTCAGGGAACTGATGTTTTTCTACTAAGGTGTGTTCTGAGTAGTTTAAGTGCTAGCCTCACCATTTGTTAACAATGTGCAAATGTACTGGTTCAGATAGACAATATGTAAGAAGAGTTTCCCTTTATGATAACAAGGGCACAGGAGTGTGAACAGTTCTTTTGCGTTTAGATTAATGAGACCTCACAGAATGCTATAACTCTTGAAGATAGCTAAAACCCAGAGAAAACATGCTATTGGACCTCTAGGCATTTTAGTAATAGCTGTGTTGGACAAGGACATGTCCTGTGCAACAGGCTTGTTCAGAGGATCCAACCTATTAGATCTGACCTTGAGGAGGTATGAGTAGGGAATGTGAAAGGAACATGAGTTACTGAGGTGGTGAGTGGAAAGTGGTCTCTCTGATAAGCTTTCTGAACCCTGCAAATGTCAGGGTGCTTGCCAGCTGGTTGGGTTGGGTTGTTTTAGAAACTCAGTGTCACAAGGGAGGGGAGGCTATCATATTCACCAGTGGAGATGGCGACAGTCCCTGAAGTCTTCACTCAGGTGTCTGAGGCTTGTTTTGTAGCACTTGTGGTGTTATTTCAGAGCTGGAATTAGTCTATTCTAGGACAAAGGGACCTCATGGCACCTTTGACTTTTCCTGTATACCTCTGTGATGACAAAGTTTTTGTTTTGCATGTTTTTGCCCTTACTTCACTAATCTTGATCTCTCAGGACAGGATTGCCCACTGGAGAGGTCATGGACTGTGTCATCTGCAAGGAATGAGGTTGTCTGCTCTCCGTATGTGTGGGCCAGCATCCTGACCTTGTGAGCAGCCTCACAGTTGATAGAAGTTACAAATGAGCTCACAGAAGTAGTCTCAAAACTGACTATAGCCCCTTAAATTAGCTTTTCTCAGCTATTGCCCATGTAACCTAGGCTCTTAGAGCTAAAAACACTCTTTCTCACTTGCTACTTAGGGTTCTTACTCTTGACTACTCCAAAGCTGCCTTTAGCATTAGGGGAACTTTAGAATGTTATGAGATTTTCTGGGGCAATGTTTAAACTGGTTAAACCAGGAAGATATTTCAGACAAGCTGAGTGTTATGCTGAGAATTTTTTATTTGTCAGAATCTTCTGAAAATAATAGAATTATAGAATCACTAAGATGGGAAAATACTTCCAAGATCAGCAAGTCCAGTCTTTGACCAAACATCCCCATCCAACTAAACCGCAGCACTAAGTGCCAAGTCCAGTCATTTCTTGAACACTTTCAGGGACAGTGACTCCATCACCTCCCTGGGCAGCCTGTTCGAATGCCTGACCACCCTTTCAGTGCAAAATTGTTCCTGACCCAGCTTGACTCCTGACACAGCCTGAGACTATGTCCTCTTGTTCTGTTGCTAGTTTCCTGGGAGAAGAGAACCCCCATCTTGCTACAGCTTCCTTTCATGTAGTTGTAGGAAGTGGATAAGGTCTCCTCTGAGTCTCCTTTTCTCCAGGCTAAACAACCCCAGTATTGCATCAGGTTTGAAGGTTCCTTGAAGAGGTCTGAGTTTAGCATGATTGTTGTGTCATGTTGTTGTAGGCTAGCTTACTGGGCATCAGAGATGCATTTGTATCCTTTGGCGATGCCACAAAAACATGGTAGGCCAGCTGTTTTGGATCTCTTCACCTATTTCTTGGTACCTTCTGGCAGCTTCAGTTGCAGTTTCACAGAGGGCCTGAAACTGCTCATAATCACTATTCCACACTGACAGTATTAGTCAATTCATGATGAAGGCCTAGGACATGGCTGGTTTTTGTGGGGTTCCTCATATTTGTGGGAGTTTTCTCATTAACGGTTACCATTTGAGTTTTACCTGAAGATATCAGGAGGGGAAGGCCACTTAAAGGAAATCACAGAAAAATAGCAGAACACCTCTTTTCATTATAGCTGTTATCATGTCTGCACAGTTGTTCATCTATTTGTTTTCCTGTTAGGAGACTGTTGTCCTTGAGCTGTGTGTGCTGATGAAGGCTCTCTCCCATTTGTACTTAGTGAAGATGCAGCCCAGAAGTAGTTTGATCCTTGTCCTGCTTCCCACAAGCTAGCCTTGGCTTCCCATTGAACCCCCTTGTTGGCTGCTGTGAGTTTGGGCTGCGTTGTGAAATCTGGGTTCAAAGCTCAGCCTGACGTGTGCAGTTCAAGTATTACTTTGTACTGGATAACTTCCAACACCACCGGAGTGGGGGGAAGAAGTTTACAGGGAGAGAGAGGAAAGAAAAATCATGTTCAGGGGTTATTGTATAAAAAAAGTTCTTTCCCTGTTTTTTCCAAACGAGGAGACACCTCAAACTTGCATGAAAAGACTGATCAGCTGCTCATAGCTCCCTGTAGTGAAACTGGATGATAAAGGTGGTGAGGGGAGTTGACAGTGAGATGAGGTGATAGCTCGGTTAGTTCCTGATCCACAGATTTCCTCTTGACACAGTGTGGAACTCGGTATTTAATGGCATCATCAGGCAACTGATGGTATAAATTGGGCATGCTTCAGGGATTATCCTCCGTAAAATAAGGTGCAGTTTGTTCTTGGCTATGTGTTGCTGCTGAATTCGCCTGCTGTGTGCAACTGGGATGTTCCTCCTTCAACTCCAAATGGAGCAGGGAGAGTAGCAGTTGGGTGCTTGAAGAGTCCTTTCAATATTAACTGTACTGGTCTAGTAGTTGCAGCACAAAAGTGGATGAGGAGACTTGGTTTTCAGTATCTACTTAGTGCAAACCTCAGTGAGATACGTCCCTGTTAAGTGTCTTTGTGTCCTCATCTGCAAAGGCCACCGTGGATAAAAAGTGCTGTCACAGCAAGACCAGGAAGCAGTAGGGGAAGGAACCTGCTGACCTTAAGGAGCAAAGTAAGGTAATTCAGTTTTTGTTCAACTGCACAAAAGTCTGGACAAGGAGTCTGTATGGAGATGCCGCTGACACTGAGCTTGGCTCTGTGCAAGCCTCTGGTGCAGCAGTTGCTAGCTGTCTCTCGTTAAGTATCATTTCGGTGACTGCCATGATGAAGCAGCCTTCAGCTGTAGAGGTGCAATTTGGTCAGTCCAAGCTGTATCCCTCCTTTCTCTGTCATCTCCAAGCCTGTCATTCTGCCAAGTTAGGCATGTAGTCCTGTGCATGCAGCCCACATGTGGTTACCGTTGTGGCTCTCTAGTTATTCATAACCAGGCATGCAGAAGAGGAGCTGTATGTGCAGGTGGCTAGTTCCCTTCTCAGCAACAGGGCCATTTGAGCACTACTGTCCACCCCAGTGTGGAATGGCTGGGGCTGGTATTTCTCTGAGCAAGCCAGGACTTGAACTCAAGGGTAGCATTTTCTCACTGGTTCTATTGCAGTTGCAGGGCTGTGAGGGGCTCTCTGGCTACACTGGTCACCCCAAGAAAGCTCCACAAACCCAGCTGACACTGCTCTTCCCCAAACAGTGTAGTGCCAGTTGCTTGAGGTGCATGCTGCTTGCCTGCAGCCAGGACGGCAGGGGGCTGAGATGTATGCCAGAGCATGACTGTTGATGCTGGTGGAGGAAATAGACTTGTCCTGGTTTCACAGCCACCATTTTGTCAAGAGGAGGAAAAACTTCTGCTATACCATCCTGGCAGCAGTTGTAAGGGGATCCTGAAAAGAGGAGTAGACAGGTTGTCAGTGTCCTAGCTCTGAGCATCTTTGATCTCTGGGAGCCAGAGCACTGTTTAATGCAGAAGGAAACAGACTGTCAGTGTTAATGGCTGAGTGTGTGCTGTCACTACATTGTTTATTGTAGTAAGAGATACCAAAGATACTGTGGCATCTTCCTGGCAACTTTGCTAGTGTGGTCTCTTTCTTAACCAGTAGTCAAACAGTGTGTGCATGAAAATAACAGATCACAGAATATTCTGAGTCGGTAGGGACCCACAAGGATCATTGAGTCCAACTCCTAAGTGAATGACCCATGTCGAGATTGAATCTGCAATACTAGTGTTCCAAACACATTGCTCTAACCAGCTGAGCTAATCTCAGGGTGCAGTGGGTAACAATATCCCAAAATTATCATGCAGAGAGTGGCACTGTTACCAAGAGTGCCTGGGAGACTCTGCTCAATTTATTCCTTTCAGATAAGGTTGCTGTTTGGTTTCATGTCAGCCGTTAAGGGTATGTATGAAAAGCCATCCTACATAGTTTCCTCTGCTGGATCAATCAGCCTTTGTTTTTATGCCCTGTTTTTACAATGTGAACTTATTTTGAGGTACGGTAGTCACCTAGAAGTCTAACCTCAAAGTTTGCATAGAGTGCCTGGTGCTGCATGTCCAGTTTTAGCTGTTAATGATGAAACATGGGAAAACATGTTTGGCAGGGGGGATTCTGTCTCCTACTGGGGCGCAGGTCTGCTTTTTAAAGAGAGTAATGTATACATCTTGTTAGAAAAGATGGAGTTTTACAGGAAGGAAAAGGAAAAGATTTTTCTTTACTTGACCAAGAAAACACCTTTTTTTTCTACTTACAGTGGAAGAAAAGCATAAGTAGCAGCATAAAAACCTTTCAATTTTTCCTTGTCTCATGGCTTACTGAAAATCCATGTTTGAGTAATCTTTCTAGAGCGGGAAAGGAGGGCTGTGGCTGGTGAAGCTCAAGTCTGGGAAGCTCAGCTTCTGTCTCAGTTCTAGGCTGAAGAGTTGCTTTGGCCACATGCTTCTGTGACACATCTCAGTGAATTTTTCTGCACTTAATTATCTGTCTAAAAAATGCAATGCACTTAGTAACAGGCCTTTCTTTTTCTTGTCTAGTCCCTCTAAATTACTGAGTTGTTTCTTTATTTACCTGATACTCACTGCCCATCTGTACATAACCTAGGCCTGTGGGTGCCTACTTTCGGGAACAAATGTACATTAGAACAAGACAATAACTAGGTATGAACTTAAACTTAATAGCTCTACTTTCCTGATACCAGTATACTTCTGCAGCACTAAAAGATTTGGCATAACTGTGCACCAGCACAATTTCCTTGCCTTGTGTGTTAGGGTAGAAACTTGATGATTTACTCTGAGAAGGGGATGAAAGTGCTTCTCACTACCTCAAAAATAAGAGTCAAAAAATTCAGCTCACTGCTGGGAAGATTCACTGGAAGGTTTCTTTCAGACAAAGGACAAAAAGAGCTGTAAGAGGAAGCCAAAAATAGCCCTTAAGTATGTCCAGTTTAGGCCAATAACTGGCACATATCAATAAGAAAAGCCTGTAATTCTTTTCAGATTATCCTCTGAAGCTGGAGGAACAAACTTCTTGATCCTGGAGTGACTAGGCAAAGCAAAGTGACACAGTGCTTACAAAACTCTTCTGGCTTACAAGTGGATTGTCCTGGAACCTCTGTTCTGACCTGTATTTTGAATATGATGTCTTAATATTTTGTCTTTATTGTTTCCAGTTCCAGCTGCTGATTGAAGTTGCCTGGCCTCTGTTTATCTTCTTCATCCTGATCTCTGTAAGACTTTCATATCCGCCCTACGAGCAGCATGAATGTAAGTACCAAACACAGCAGCTGCACCCAGGATGGCTATTGTTTCATGGCTAGAAGGTTATAATGGCAAGATGCAAAGAGCAGTGGTTCTGTACTTCAGTTAGAAATCTGTAGGGAGGTCTTAATGACTCCTTTGCTTCCTCCTCAGAGACTGCAGTGTATTCCGACATGCCAGGACTGTACATTGCTGTTCTTTTTTCTTGCTGTTTCTCATTTTTTGCATTTATAATGAATTACCTGAGAATTAGCTGTAGAGCTGTGACAAATCTGTAAAACCCACATGGAAATCAAATCTTATTTTTCATTGTTGATCTGTATGTGACAGCATAAAAGAATGCAGTGTTCTGATCTCTAAGAAAGCAATCTCATTTCCAGGCAGTAATGTGCATTAATGTATTATAAAAGCATAAGAGCAATTCCGTTCCATCTAATTGTTAGAGTGTCAGCTCTGCATTTAGCAGATTCAGCAGTCATACATTGCTGAGGAAAAACTATACTATTTTTCTCTTTACACCCTAAATGGGCACATTTCTGCTTTTCTTTCAAAGGACACTTGTTCTTTATAAATGACCATCTGTAGGCTGCTTTGGTTGCCATTTGATTTAGGAAGCATGACTTGTTTATTAGCAACATGCGTCGTTGTACTGTGTTTGGTGGCAGCTTCATAATGCGATTAGCTGACTGTGGAAGGGCTCTTTGTTTATCTTTCCTTTGCCTGATTGCTGCAAGGTAAGGTTTAAGGGTCAGGAAAACATGTTTCTGAAGGGTACTCTGAAGCATTTCATTCTTAAAATGGGGCATTATGTGCTGTTTCCTTGGTGTTCAAGCTAATGAGGGTCTTTTTAAAGCTCAGGTGTTAATGTTTGCAGTTTCCCATTGTGCTTTGGACTCTGCTGGTTCTATGTACTACCAAACTCACCTTCCTCAGCACTCAGCAGGGTAATTGAACCTTCCCTAAATTAAATCGCATATGTTATATGGCATATGAATTGCCTCCTCTGACTGACTGTTACAGTGACACTAGGAGAGATACCTGTAATATAGACATAAAGCTGAAGAGAAGCAATAAGTAGTCTACTCAGCTGGTATAAATAACTAGCAGCTTCAATGGTAGTTCATTTCAACTATGGCAGTGCTGTACGTAAACTCAAATCTAGCAAGAGATGCAATTTCATAGAGCTATTTAGATTGATCTTGTCAGTCAGTAGCCTCCTTGAAACTCATTTGCTCTGGCACCCTCGTGTCACAATCAGAGTTTTGAGTCTTACACCTGCACCCCTTTTTCCTTTCCATTTATGTTGAGTGTTATGCTTTGTCTGCCTTCTTACAGTGTCCTCAGGAATTGTATAGTATAATAATACATTGTTATTATTATACTATATAATATTGTTAACTGCTCTCCATTTTTTTAAAAGCTTCTGTGAATAGGTTTCTAAATTATGTTTTTGGAGTCTGGATTGGTTACACTGAACATGCACTCACATGCTGACAAATGTGGATGTGTTGTAAAGTGAAACAGTTTTTGCTGAACTGTGAGTGGAGATAGAAAGAAAGAAGCCTTGGGTTTATGGCAAACTCTTTGGCAACTCTGTAGGTTGCCATAAGGGAAGTAGGATTGTTATCTGTAGTGGTAGTGCTGTATGCTGTTATGAAATCACTTGCAGGTAATGCCTGGTGATAGCAGTAACAGAGCTCCATGCAAGTGCTTTGTAGCCTCCAGATAGCCTCAGTATTTTAATGATAGTCTTTTTCAACAAAAAATTATTTTTTTTCTTTTCCTGTTGGAGAAGAACCAAGGTTTGGACTGTTTCTGTTGTCAGGATTTCTTATTTCTAACAGCTTGGCTTAATGTAAGGAACTTTTCCCTGAAAACATGAGGGAAAATTTTGTTAACTTATGTGGCTTTCATGAGACCAGTCTGAGAAGACCTCTTAGATTGCTATTGAGCCAGGTTGCTGGCTTGGGCCTTGTACGGGTTTTCTTTCCTGTAGCTGTGACCCCTTAAAGTATGCAAAATGCACTTTATTAAGGGCAGGAGGGAGGGAAGCTGATAGCAAGGGAGTTTCATCTCTACTGAAAAGCTAGATATTTGCAGCAATGTAATTGAAAATGGTGTGCTGTTGCACTGTGTTTTCTGTGTAACTCATGGGATTTAAAACTGTCAGATTTCTGCTTTACTCTTGAAGAAACTGCTATCACATGCATCACTGTGTGTAAAAAGTTACCATAAACTCTTGTGCACCATTTCCCTTTCTGTATTGCTCTTAATAGTTTCTTGGATTTCCTAAGCATGTAAAATGAAAGACATGGGGAAGAGAGAGAAGGTGATTCTCTGGGAAATTTTACAAAATGAATCTGAAAGTCTTAGCATTTTTCTACTCCCTCCCACCCTGAAAGCCCTTCAGGTAAGAAGAACAAAAAAAAGCAAAATGAAACAAAAGCTAGAGAGCTCAGGAAAATATCTCTTCTCTTTTTAGACAGAGAACTATGAACAAGAGCTCTCTGGGTACTGAGAAAAAAAACCCCAAACCATAGGTTCTTTCATCCTTCTGCTGGACAGAGTGCTTGGCTTTCTCCAGGGAGGGCTGATAACATTCCCATCTTCCTTCACCCATGTACATTAACCAGCCTTGCTGTAATTCAACAGCTTTGATATTTCTTCCTCCTGGTGCTTTGGTACCTCCATTGAGGCTGTGCAGGCAGGGAGCCAGCACCCTGAGTGATTGAGGCACTCTGGGAGGACAAGTTGGGCACCAGAGAGAAGAACGTGCATCTCATCAAAGCCTTGAGCTTTGAGGTACTGAGGAAGGGATATTCCTCCAGACTCCTCTCCCTAGGGTGCAGGGAGACAGTGAGGTTGCTGCAGAAAATAGCCAGACAGCTCACCTAAGGTGCAGGATTATACAAGAAAAGCCTTTCTTCTCCTTCATTGAAAGGTGAGGGATTCACAGGTACCTGAGTGGTGTACTGGTGGAGATCTGCCATGAGTAGTATGTTACTGCTTTGTGCTAAAACAGATTTTAAACTCTGGCTTACAGCTTTAGTAGTTGTTTAGTAGAATGATTCAGACTTCAGCAAAAAGACTTAAAATATGTCAGGCAGCTGGCTAAATGATTTAGAAACTCTAAAGTTTTAAGACTTTTTGAAAGTCAAGCCTATATGGGACATACTTACCTCAGGGAAACAATGTAGGCACTCACCCACAATTGCTGACCCTTTGGTCCTTACAGTGTGTGTAACTGGGGTGTGCAGATTCTGAAAACTAAAAGGACTGAATAGATATACTGTGGATCTTCAGAACCAGACCCTGATCAGTGCTGTCCCCATGACCTCAAGCCAAATCCTTGTGTTAGTTAAGGCTACAAATGCAGAGCAGCATGGCTGGTTTGAAAGCATGTGTATGTGCATGTGCTTACCAATGCCAAGCTTTGGAGTTGTCTGTTGTTGGGCTTTAATCAGCGAGAAGTACTGTAAGCCCATCAGTGTGGCCAAAAACAGTGCTGCTCTGCTGAGTGCAGCCAGGAACTTCTCCTACAGGTTTAACAAGGTTTTGTTTTTCAGTTGAGGATGCTAGAGCAATGTGGAGAACCTAACACAAGCTCAGCCCTTCTTAGTGTTGGCTGTTCTGTTCTCTTGTAAGCGCTTTGGGACAATAACCAGCAAAGGGTTAGCATTGACCTTCAAATATAATACTGTGTAGTAGAAGCTTGTATCATGTGTTTCTGTTTCCTGACTTCTGTGTTTCCATTCTAGGTCATTTTCCAAATAAAGCTATGCCTTCAGCAGGAACCTTGCCATGGATACAGGGTATCATCTGCAATGCTAACAACCCTTGTTTCCGCTACCCAACTCCTGGGGAATCCCCTGGTATTGTTGGAAACTTCAATGCCTCCATGTGAGTCTCTCTGCTTTTGCCTCATCTCTGTTCTTGGGGGAAAAAGGGGAAAAGGGCTATTTGGAAGTCACCACCTAGGTGCAAAACCTTACACTATCCAGGATTTTGCAGCTTCTACCACCACTGAAGTAGCAAATTCTTCAGCTACCAAATTCAGAGGGGATAGCAGACAGCTGGTAGTTATGCAGTATCCTCAAGTCCAAGCAGTTGAAGCTCTTGGTGAATGGAAAGCTCCACCTGGGTTAGGATTTGAGTCTGTTCTCTCATCTGAGCTCAGAATTTGGGCCATGAAAAGGTATGGCTTTTTAAGATGCTATTTTTTCAGAGCATCTGTTTCCCTGGTTAATGAACCTCTGAACAATGTAGAGTGAGAGACAGTTCAAGAAGATGTCTGAGGAGCACTCCCTTGCATTTGTCGTTTATTACTGCCTAATGTGAAGCAGTTTATGACCAGCTTCGCTATACCTTGCCTTACTTGCTACAGTCACACTGTCAAGTGACTTAGGCTTGATGCAGAGTATAATGTATCTGCAGCCTGGAGCAGCATTTGAAAGGAGCAAGGACATACTTAAATTATTGTGCTTCTAAGAAGAAGCAGTTAACAGGCAGCAGGAGTCCCAATGTAACTTAGTTTAAGCTTGCATTAGCAGACATCTTTTATTAGGCTCCTTGGATTGTCCCAGTGAAGAAAGGGTTTTTTGTGCTGAAGTGGATAACTGAAAAAGACTGAAGTTTGGAATGGGTGTCTAAAACTGTATCTGTGGATGCTGGCTCACAGAGCTGATGACTGCTTGGTGTTTTTCTGTTTTCCCATCCCCAGTGTTTCCCGCCTGTTCTCAGATGCCAAGAGGTTACTGTTGTACAGCCAACAGGACACAAGTATAAAGGATGTCCAGAAGGTCCTGGGAAAACTACGCAAGTTGGGAAACTCCTCTGGTTTAGGTGAGAGCATGGTAGAAAGAACCATCTACACTTGGCATTTCTGGTCTAGTTAATTCTTCATGTGTGTAAATTTTGGAAATGTACCGTAATGGGAATGTGTGTTATTATAACTCACAGCTCATCAAACCCCTTCCAATCCTGTAGAAGTACCTTAAGCTTCTCCTGTGTCAGAGCTTTGTATGCTCTTTAACTTTTTTGGTAGAAGAGAAAAGGGATGGTGTGCAATGCCAAGAACAGCAGCTGTTCTGGTTGTGAAATTAAAATCCTCAACCCACTAAAGTTAGTCAAAATGCTGGCTCTCTCAACGAAGTCCAAGTAGTGTGTCTTTTTGGGAAACACTAGCTATTTTGATATTTTGTCAAGCAGTGAACACAGTGGCTACAGTTTAGTGTTCTAACCCCTGAACTCCAGAGGGAAGTGTGCTGGAAGAACACAGATGAGGAAAAGCTGATGTTCGCCTCCAGTTCATAAACTCAAAGCTGGTTATTATCTGACAATGAAGTATACACTTCCCTTCTTGTGTTTTGTTTTGAAGGGGTTTTTTTTTGTTTCTATAGGACTGTTCAGTGTAGTATAGTTCATTCCCTACTATTGTCTGGGAGGATTTTGAATGGCAGGGTACAGAAGAAAATTATTTGCCCTGGGAGCTTGCACAGCCCTATTTACTGTGAAAAATTAGAATCCTCCCATTTTTAGATTGTGTGAGAGATCTAGTGTTGTTCCTGTCCTGTGCAGATGAATGAGTGACCAGTGTGAGATGGCATGGAAAGGTTGCAGCAGAGGTGGGACATGAAAGACCTCTGACCAGTCTTGGGAAATGTGGCAGGTTGCTTGTTGCTTGTTATTGTCAGGACTCTGACATAGCAATTTTTAAAAGTTTTTGGGATATTTTTCTCAGAAATATTATTTATCTGCATATATCAGCTGCTGTGTTAGTGCTGCACGTATCTCTTGGAAATGGTGGAAAGTAGTGGTTTAGAAGGAAATGCAACAGGAAAATAGAGCAGGGAGTACAGCCACTGTCTTCACCTACAGCCTTTATCCAGGCACGTGGAGCTCTTTGAATGTAGGTGGTATTTTAGTGCTTTGCGAAATTTGTCCTTGGTTTTATAGCTGTGGTTCTTCCTAGCTATCTTCATTTGAGCATGTCTCAGGCAGGCTGCAGGAAGAAAAATCTGACCAGATGTGATGTGAATAGTGTCACATAGTGACACTGTTTAAGTGCTGAGCACGCTTAAAGCAGAGATGGTGATTTTACATTCTCTCCTGTGTCACTAAGTACATTGCAGATTGCTTTGAAATAATCTGTGTTGTTAGTGGTTGGCAGATATGCATTGGATGGCAGTCATGAACTGTGCAAGGTATTTGTCTTGGATTAATTTAACTCTCCTCTCTCCTGATCTGATCAGATCTGCAGATAGTGCTGTGGTCTACTGACTGAGCACTAGTTGATACTCTGTAAGGGACTCGCTTTCTTGCTGAGCTCAATACCCATGTCACTAGGCTTTTCTCTTTGTCCTC
Source organism: Margarornis squamiger (assembly GCA_035222235.1). Taxonomy (NCBI): domain Eukaryota; kingdom Metazoa; phylum Chordata; class Aves; order Passeriformes; family Furnariidae; genus Margarornis; species Margarornis squamiger. The sequence continues at coordinate 30,115,346 of JAWWTY010000088.1, read as the reverse complement.
AGAAAACTGGCAAGTGGCATCCTTATTCTTTTTCCTAAATCTGCAGCAGCTTTCGGGGGGAGAGGATGCAGAGTGAACCCTTTGTGCAGAGATGGACACACAATGAACACAACCAAAATGAGCTAAGATGAGTATTTGGCAGGGAGAAGTTTAACACTGTTTTCATGGATGTCTTCAAACACTTGGTTTGATTTGGTCATTTTGTGGGAACAAGCTCTCTCCATCAGAATGACGGATACTGTTGTTAGTGGATTTTACACTGTGTGCTTGTAGTAGCACCTGCAAGTTAACTCTTCCAAAGACAGTAGATACTGCTGTTTTGTAGGGAAATATGCAGTGAACATCAGACATAGACATTTACAGGAAAGCTATAAAAGCCATAAGCTGAAGCTCTTGTTGCTGATAAGGTCTGGGTTGGGGGGAGTGATTCCAGAAGTGTTTTACGTACAGAATATTGTACAAGTTGAAAGTCAGAAGGCTCATGTTTCTCTATACTGTAAAGACTAAAATACTGACTGCAAAAACAAGCCTCAGACCGAGTCATCACAGATTGTATTTCTATAATAAAATATTTCAAATGTGTAATCAAAAAATCAAACCTCTGTGTCATTAGAATGACAGAATGTCCACTGTTGGTAAGTCTTTTGGACAACAAAGCCTGTTTGTCCTCTCTATGTGCATTTACAAAGTCTCCAGTTTGGGGGTCCCTGCTGCCCACTCCTGCTGTGTTCTCTGGCAGAATGCATGAAACTGCATCGTATAATCTTAGAAGTACTCATGTATTTGTACTTAGCAGTGCTTAGATTCATGTGCAAGGAAGGTCAGCCCTTCAGTTTCTGTTGACAGTGTGCTGTGAGAGATGCAAATTCTGCCACTCTGGTGAGTCTGGGAACCTTAGAAGACAGTTGGAGTGGATGTCAGGTGTAAACACACCCCGGAACCTCAAAGCACCATCTTCATACAGTTGTTTCCCCAGTCAGCAGGAGGGCTAGTTACCTGATGAACTAAACTGAAAATGTAATACCCTCTGTGTTCTAGCTCTGGCCTGGACCTGAAGCTATATGAATTAGTGGTGCTGGCAGGTGCAGCTTCTGCTGTGGGATAGACTCTGTGCTCCTTGCTGTGTGACTGTGCTGGGCTCTACTGGAGTCACTGCAGCTCCCCCGTCGCTTCACACACTTCTCACTAGTGACTGATGATTTTGAAATAAGTTTCCAGGAGGTGATCTTCCGTTGCTGGTATATAAACTGGAGTTGTGGTATAGATTTTTTTCTAATGCTAGTCTCGCAGAACATGCATATCTGTATTTGGCTTCTAAAGTCTGAATTGGTTTAGAGAGCAAGTGCCAAAGTCCTCTCACTTGAAGCTTCTTTCAAACAACCCTCATGAACTAATGTTCAAGGTGTGACTCTTAGTCTTCTGATCTGAAATTAGACATGTGGTGAACCCAGGGGAAGAGAGATTATTTAACATGGCAGGTTGCTTGCACAAGTATATGCAAGTCAGTTTCTCTGTTAAAGACAAGGTAGGACACTAATACTTTGTTCAGGCCATGCTGTGCACTCATGCCAGTTTTGTATTTCAGGCACTTCTTGATGAGGTCAGAGGTAATCCCTCATAACAGGACTGTTTGTGCAGGAGTTTGAGGAGGAGCAGCAGAGAAGAGCTCTCTGGTGGAGGGAGGGGAAGGTGTTATCAGTAGGGAACAGTCCACTGTTGCTTCATGTAGCACCTTTTTTGGCCAGGATAAAGTACTATCCGATGGTGTGAGGGAGTTCAGCGCAGGCAGCTGTCACGCTCTGTGGGCACTGCTGTTACGTGGCCTCTTTCAGCAAGTCCTTAGCAGGGAAATCTACGTGCAGGCACACACATACCTTGACATAATCAATTTTGCAGGCAGGTGCCAGGTGCTCTCTCTGTCCCAGCACTCGTTACATCTCTGTCCAGCTATTTCACCAAGGTCTTTAACACTCATGATAAGGCAGAGTGCAAATCAGAACAGAGAGTCAAAGACCTTAGTGACGGCACTTCCAAGAGCATGACATGGCTGCTGGGATTGCCAGCTGGAGTAGGTTTGGGTCACTACTTGCAAGCACTGAATTTGCAACTGGCTTCAGTGCCATTTTAGCAGATGAAGTGTTTGCAAGAAGTAAGCTTTCCTTCCATTTTGACAGGCAGAGATACAGCTTGCTGTTGAGTCTGAGGCACATTTTCTTTATTTCTTCATTCTCTCTACAGGACTCCCAAATACTTTGTTCTGCAGTGCCATGGGGTAATAACAGGTATAATTATAGCCACCTTCTTTGGTTGTTGCTAACAGTGGCACATATAAGCCAGTCTGGCTGGTATTTACTTCGTTGCTCTTAGTTTTCAGTGATCCCAAAGGGAATGTTTCTATGTCTCTTGAAACCAACCCATCTAAACAAAACTGAAGCAATGAAGTAGGCAGAGAGAAATTACATCACCTAAGAAATTACATCAGACCTTCAGGTTACTATTCCACACGTGTCCTGCCTGTCTCAGTTGTTTGCTGGATTAGTATTGCTCGTGGTGGAGGAGAAACATCAACTGGGTGGCATTCTCTGCCAATGTTGCACCTTGCTGCACAGGCAGATGTTGAGACTGAAGGAATTTGCAGCCTGTCTGGTCAGTGCTATTAGTGCATCTTTCGTTTAGCAGGTAAAGGATGATAGAGGGCTTGGGCTAAAGAGCAGCCATGGGAGAAGGCTTTCTGGTCCCTGTGTCCTGCTGTATGATTACAGGTTGCTCAGGGAAACAGGATGTTGTATATTATCTGCTGGGTGACATTAAGGTGGTGGCTAACTCCCTTCTCAGTGTCTTCTCCGTAACAAAATTGACCCCACGCCCTCAAGCTAAACATTCAGATTGATTCCTGTACCTCCCTACACCACCCTAATTGAACTGGTTTCCTCCCTGACTTCCCTTGGGAAGAATCCTAGCAAAAACCACACAGGATTGAATGAGGACTAGCAAACCATATGTCCAGGTGGCCTTCATCCCCGGAAACACCTGCAAACACCAAGTGTGGCAGGGTGGCATTCCTGTTGTGGCACATAAATATGCAAATTGGTTCTCTGATACTGTGCTCCATAGTGGCGTACACATCCTTTCCTTTCCTTTAGGCCCGGAGAAAAATGTTGCCAAAGATGCTGCCCCGGGCAGGTATAAAGGCTACTTTACCCCTTTGTGTTTTCAGTACCAGTTATTTTTCATTAGTCCTCAACAGAACTCCCCAGGGCATTCCTGCTTGCTGCCTTCTCCCAGCCCTAAGCATCCAGCCAGGAAGGGGATCCTGGGACTTTGTGGGGATCTGTGATTTCTGCTTTGGTCTGATGTAGCCTGTTGTGATGACCAAGTGGAACAAGGAGCCCATTCTGGGTACTTGAGTTGCGCAAAAGGTTTTGTAGTCTGCTACATTGATTGGGTAAGAGATTCATGTACATATGGCAGTATTTCCACATGTGTCTGATTAACTTTTTCTTCAAATCTCTGGGTTGCTGAACAGGCAACATGTCCTTAGATTTTATTTTTTAAGTAAATGGAAGTTGTGTAGGCAACTGCAGATCTGGAGAAAACCTTTTTAAACCATTATTGGAAGGACACTTTTAGTTCCTTACTCTAGGTAGTGGACAAAGTCACTGTGTGAACCCAGTCGGTCCATTTTTATTTTTTTTTGTTCTAAACTGAAACTGGGAGGCTGACAGTCAAGAGATCTGCAAAGGTAGGAAAGACTTCTTAGGGCAGTGTTGATCCCAGGTTTTTTTTGGGCAGTTATATATGTAGCTTTTAATTAGTGAGGCAGGCATGATATTTGCATAATTCAGAAAATATGCTGTAACTAATACAACTCTGTATGCTGTTATCACTTTCAACAGAGCCTATGGCTGTTTTCCTTAATATTTTGAAGCCAAAGACAAGATTAAACTAAAAAAATTATCTTGGTAGAGGTTAAGATACAAAGGTCTGCTTTAGCATTAAATCTGTTCCCAGGAGGATCATACTTGCTTCCCATGGGACTGTTCATGAACAGTTGTTACTACATGACTACTTAGAGGCTGAGATGGGTGAACACATACAGCATAATATGTATTGCTGTCTTCTGTAGAACTGGGCTTTAGTGCTGGCTTTTGGTCTAAGCTTCCTTGCTGCTGAGATCCTTTTGACATGAGTTTAGAATTATGCCAGCTTGGATTCTAGGTAGGTGTGTATGGATGTGAGAGCGCGAAACTGAATTTCTTTGAATAAGAAATTGAACAAAAATCCCATGCAGTGTTATGTTGGGCCTTGTTGTAGTGTCTACACTATACTAGTTGACAGAGCCTTAAGAAAAACACTTCTGAGAATCCCATCACAGAAAATTGTACGAACCCTGTTAAAAACACACAAGGAGAATCGCAGGATTGTCAGCATAAGGCTGCACAGTAGGACCTGCTAACCCGATGGTGCCAGCTAATGGTTTAACTTCATGTAAGGAAGTCAACAGTGCCCATAACTACAATTAGCAACAGAGCTATTCCGACATAAACCAAATTGCCATACCTTAAAGGCACTGTCTTCATCTTGCTGGTAACTTGTCTAGATAAAGACATAATGATAAAGAAAACAAGAATTGCCTACTGTGCTTGTCAGTAATTAATATTTGTAAGTGCTGCAGAAGCAGGCCAGTATTAAAAAAGTTTTGGTTGCTTCCTTTAGTCTTTAGCATGATCTGTCAACACTGACTTTTATTTTAAGCCAGCAAATAAAATGGAGAGTGTCAAGTGAACAATTACACCTTTCATATTTTGCTATTATTTCCCTCTTTTTATATGCAGTTTTGTTAGTACAGTTTGTAAATACCAGGACTATGTTGCCAAAACTTATGCTGTGTTAACTTCAGTTTGCCTTTATTTCCTATGTTTTCAACTCTGACAACATTTCTGCATTTGTTCTCATTAACTTCTAATCTCAAAATCTCAATAAATTGCCTGATTTGTCGAAGATTGCATTTGGTTTGTCTAAGCTACAATCCAAAGTTGGTGGAGACAGCAGGGTGGAGACTTTTCACATTGAGCTTGGTGTTAGTAGACCCCTAGGAAATTTTTAACACTTATCTGGTAAAAAGTTCAGCTTTCTCAGGGGATGTCCATGGGCCTCAGGGGAGGTCTCATGAGAGTGGTGATCATGAAATTGCCCCATTTGGAAAAAGTCATGTCCGCTTCTATGTCTGAGTGGTACTGAGGCCAGAGTGCATAATCTGAATCTGACCTCTCAACTCTCTCAAGTTAATATTCAGCTTTGGAGCCGTCTCTAGTACTAATACTTTTTATCTTTGGCATGCATTACAAACACTTATTACCCAATTTTTAACAGCATTCCCGTGAGCTAAATAAATAGCTGCTAAGGAACTGGAGCCCTCATTCTGAAACACAGTAGGCTGTGGCAGTTTTCAAGGCAGTTAAGATACAATAAAAGGTGATGACTTTGAAATATTGTTAATGCTGAATCAAATTCATTTTTGCACAGGCAAGAGGATGTACTGCTGCTTAACTGATTTTTTTGAAAGTGTGTGTCAGTTCAATTTTTGTGGGCAGTCTTTTTCGTGGGAAGTAGATGCTGTTCGATTTAAATATTTTTGGTCATTAGATAAGTGAGTGTTAATACCAAGATCCTGGCTAAAATAAAATATTCTACCACCTGTTGCTGAATTTTTTTGTAGTTTCAACAAACTGCAATAATTTGTCACTTCCAACTCTAGGGGTTTTTTGGTGTTTCTTTGTTTTACTGAGTAGTGGTTGTGTTTTGTATGAAATACACTTTCAGTTCACTTTACAGTTTTTATGTTTATGCTTTGCATATGTTTTGTTTCCAAAATTGTGGAAAAATCCTTTGAAAACACTTGCAACAGCTGCAGAATTAAAAGAAAATGCACATCCTTATGTATTTTCACTATGTGTTAATAATTGAGTTTATAAAAACTGAATATTGCTTAGCCCTGTGTGGCATCAAATCCTCAGCTGATGAAAAATTGGTGTAGCTCAGAAAATGTAGTGGAATGTAGCTTGTGTATTAGCTGGAGATCTTTCCCTAGCTTTTTTTTTTTTGTGCTCATCTGGCAGCACTTTTATGCGCTATATGTGGAGGAGATTCAGTCTCTTCTGCAACACAGATCCTCTGTAAACAGCCAGAGTTTCCTTCCGTTTCTAATTTAACTTTAGTTTTAAGGATGGTGCAATAAAAGGCCCTTTTAAGGGTCTTTTAAGACAAAACCCTTGCCTGTGAGTTTTGATGTTTTGTGGTGGGTTTCTTCCCCTCCCTGCCCTTTCTGTTCTTGTAAACATATCTTTTTGGGTGACATACTACCTGAGTTAGTATTTAGATGTATTTTTGCTAGACCCTGTCAAAAGATTTGTGTGACCACAGATAGAATTTAATAAGCATAAACTATTGTATCTCAGGAGGTCCTTTCCTTGTAGTTCTCAATCTATTTTAATAATTGCAGCTGAGACATAACTGGACTGTTTCTGAAGCTGACTGAGCATACACATGTGCCAGAAGGAGATTTGCTGATCGGACAAAGACAGCTTACTGCAGAGATGGCAATATCTGAAGTCTGAGTGCTTGTCCTGACTCGTGCCAGGCAGCTCCTTAGGAAAGCAACAGCTGCTGCCTACCCACCAAAATGCTACTTGTAGGGGGAAAAAAAAGTGCTTGCCACTTGAGACAAGATGTGAACACGAAAGTGCTTTGTCCCAACAACTTTTGTTATAGCAAAAGCACAGCTGTGTGACAACATGATCAGCAGCCATTGCCTATGTTATTACCCTGTTCTATTCACCTATCCACTGCCTAGCAGGTGGAGAAAAGCGTGCTGTAAAGTGAGACAACACAAATCAAGACAATGAAATAGTCCTTTAAGACCATAAACGTCTTATTCTCTTTCCTTCTTTTTCATGTTACCTTTGCTGCTACCTTAAGAAAGTGTGAAGAATTTTACCAGAGAGATACTGGTAAATACTACAGAAGACCTTTCCAGCAGTCCACAGTATTTCCTTCAGGTAGTCGCACTGGTTTGTGACACCAGTACACAGAACCAGGTTCCTAGAGTATCAGGAGGCACTGATCTAGTAGTGTGTCTACTACTGTGTCTAGTAGTAATGTTCCAATCCTTTGTGTAAAATATAGTGGCGCAAATATTCCAATGTGTATTTTCATCTAGCAAGTTTTGTCAGTATGAAAAGGAAGGAATGGTTAATAATGTCAATATACTTATTGACAGTGCAGAAGAAAGCCAGCCTGGAGGATGAACTGAGATTACCAAGGCAGAGTCTTTTGGGAGCATCCTGATGTGAACAGCAGTGTAGTGTCACACTTAGAATATGAGTCATGACTTACAGCCAAGCCATTATGTGAATTTGGGCAATCCTTATCTATTGAGCATCTGTTTTTTCAGTCTTTCCCAAAGATTGAAAAAGTTCTTTAAATATTTTGAAGTGCTGTTGCTCAACAGTCTGTTTAATAGTAGTGAAGAGTTTGAATGGTTGCAAAGGTTGCCCTAAACTAGGCAGAGAAAGCGTGATCTTTTAGTGCGAAACCTTGAGGATTTTTTCCTTTCCATTGGGATCGACACTCAAAAAGAAAACCCCAGTTACTACCTGTTAGGGTAACTTTGGATTAACCATTGAAATGTAGGAAGCAATCATGGCAGGTTGAAATAATTTAGGTATATATTCAGCAGAAGTAAACAGTGTTTCTGGTTAAACTAATTGTACTATAATGATTTGCTTATTGTTGTTAATCTTTAGCATTTTTTGAATTGGTTTGACTCTATTCTGGAGATGGCTTCTGTTGTAGTGTGCTAGATGAGGAGCATTAAGATTTGGCACTAAATCTGGAAGTGACAGGTCTTCCTGAACACAGGAAAAGCAAGAGCCACTATGGTCTGCTCACTTCAGCCTTGATACCTTATTAAACTTTAGAAATGTCAGATGTGAGTTGGGTTCCCCGAATTTGTGACAAGTGAGAGGAAGGGATATCTGGCAGGATGAGTCTTCACACCCAAAAGAGGCAAGGTTTTTGCTCTTCATGTTAGCCTTTCTGTTTAACAAGGAGCAAAGATGTGTACAGGACAGTCAGGGCACCTCGGTCCCGGGAAGCTCTGACTGCCATTTTGCTTAACGTTCATTATTACCCATCCCAGTTTCATGGGGGGGAAGCTCTTCCAACTGGATAGCTGGTGCTGTGATAAGTTTCAAGGAGGAGGATACTTCTGCATTGGTTCTGCTTGCTTGTTTTGAGGATTCAGAATGAGTCTGTTTTACATTTGAACCAGCAGTCTCCAAGATGCATCCTCACATATCCAGCTTTCAAGAACAATTCTGCTATTACTAATTGTCATTTAATTAAAATGTCCAGCCCTGCTTTTTCCTGTTGCTTGAATTTCCACTCAGTTTTAGGTCACTTGCTCGAGTGCAAGGAATTCTGGACAGGGTCCTGCTTGGTCACAGCTTATTCTTTCAACTCCTGCTTAGTTCCATGGTTTTTTAGTAGCATAATGCCATTCTTTGTATGCTTACACCAGCGCTTGCCATTAGAGTAGCGGTATGAGACTGGATGTGACTTGTGGTATTTGTTTTTCAGTCTGTCTGTTGTTTTGGAGGTTTTTTTAATCTATATTACTGTTTGAGTTGATGTTTTGAAACATTTAAAAGCTGCTTATTATGTAGGGCATAATATTCCTGGTGCAAAGAAAATCCAATCCTAATAGCAAAGCTTTACTTTCTGCCTCTTTACAAGGACCTGTCTTGCCCTAAGCTGAATTTGACCTTTCGAGGACCTTCTCTGCTGCCTGTACCATCTCTAAATGTGTTCTGTTTACCACTCCTGAAACGATCTTGTTGCAATAATGAAGTATTGTATCTGGTCGCATCTGTGATCTGTCATCTCTGTGACTGACAAGCCAGTTCAGAGGCTGAGAAATTTGCAGTTTTTCCTTATTTTGTAAAAATAAGCAGGAGAATTTTCAGCCATTTGTAATACCATGGGATTCAGAGCTCTGCTCAGGATTTGCTTCTTAAAGCAATAGAATGAATATACTTAAGTTGTTTCCTTGAAGCCTGTTTCATTTTTTGTACATCATTGAGTTGCCCTATGACCTCTATGGTGAGAAATAAGGGTCAAAATTTAACTCCAGCTACACTGTTGCCTTAATACTTGTCTGTGATGAATACAGACTCACCCAGAGGCTAGCAAGTTATACAACTGCAATGAATATAAAGAAAATAACATAATTGTTTTCAGCCTTGCATTATTCCATCAGTAGAGAGTGAAATCCCCTGATGATAGATTGTGTCTGTAGATCAGACACACTGCTCTGCTTTCTTCTTATCTGTTGAACTACGGTCATGAAGTCTCTTTTCCCTTTTCCTTCATCCCAGTTCTTTGCAAGGAGTCAAGATATATGAAGCTGGGAAGGAGATTTGGCTGTCATGGTGTTTTCACTGAGATTGTTAGCTTTAAACTGTCTGAAAACATAGCATATTGTAGATTATGGGTGCAAACCCGTTGGACAGAAACACCACAAATTAAAGTCACACCTGGTGAGCTTCGTACTCTACAGTGGATTGAGATATGTTGAAATACCACTTGCATGCCTTTTATTTTTAGAAGGCAGTGTTCAGGATATGAAAAACGTAGCCACAATTTCCGTGGGGTTTTGTTTTTCAACCCTATTGTTTAATTTTAAAAGACACTGCAACATTAAGTTTCTGGAGGAAGGTATGGGCTCACTGTGCTTTCAAGTGAAGCAGGAAGGAATGGAGAGAAGTTTGAGGAGACAAGTCTTGTTCTGTAACCTGCCCCTAGATGCTCTTTTGTCCTTGTCTGTGGATCTTCCCAGTATTGTTGGAAATTATCACTGCTTATTGTGTGACCTGTATGGTCATACTTGTAGTAAGACCAGCAAATTAAAAATGGTTCACAGCTATGGTTTCTGTTGCTCTTTGCGCAGTCTTTTGAGCTTGTGAAAGTAACTGGAGATGTGTTTCTAGAGCGAGGGCACTAAAACCCTGTGACTTTTGGACCACAGATGCTTTGTTCAGTGCACAGTCCATGCTTCAGTTCTGGTCTGCATGGAACAGAGACCCTGTATAGCACTGACTTGCTATTTTTTTAGAATGCACATTTTTGTTCTGATGCTCAGTCTAATCAATAATATAGCAAGCATGAAGGTTGTTTTTCTTCACTAATTCAAGTGAGTATCTTGAACACCCTGAGTAGATTTTATTTGTTGAATTTTTTTTCTATTGTCACAAAGTTTTTATTCTCAAGGAAGGACTGATTGGCCTAACACTGCTCAGGAATGAAGGCTGTCATAAAAATGTAAATCTTAAAAAAATTTATAACAGCGTTACTGTCCTGTAGGAGACACCCTGCAATCTGAAAATTCAAGAGTTTCTAGTTTTGATGCCCAGAATGCAGCCCCCAAGGTTTGTTTAAACTATGTGAAAATGAAGGACAGCTGTGCCTTTCATGAAGACAGTAGCTGTGTAATGCTGCCACATGTGGTTATACAATCCTGACAGGTGACTTCAAGGGAGGAAGGAAGGTTTTGTGGTTAAGGCACAAGACCTTCAGGTCTGAGAGCTCTCAATTCTGCTGGAAGCTTCCTTATTTGAGTGTATGAAGGATCTTTCTCCCTCTCCTACGTGGGATGTGGACTTCTCTTCTGCTTGTTTCATGTGAATGAGGACAGTCTCCTGTTGTGTTGCCATACTGTGCCCAAACTAGTTAGAACAAAACAATTTCATTCCTGCCAGACCTGCTGGCATTGGGGGTTATTTGCATGATTTACAAGCAAAGTCTCTGTGTTCTCTGTTGTTCTGCGGTTGCTCCCTTGGTGTCAGGACTGAAATTGTAGAAGTAGTCTGCCATGAGGAAAAGCTGTCTCGGTATTACTTCTGCAGACATTTATCCCATTACTGAATGAGCAAGATGGCTCACATCAGATCTGACAGTCTTGGAGTGTTTGCTCAGTCTGACCTGAAGTTCATCCCCACATTTGTGCGTGGGGCTTGGCTTGCTTGCTGGGACCTATTGTTTCTGCCAGGAGGCCATACATACCCTGTGGTGGTGGTGAGGGAAGCCTGCAAGACTGCAGCTCCTTCGGTTTTCTGTTGAAGATGAAGACAAGAGGGAAGAAGAGGCTGTGTGTCCATGTTAGTGCATGGAGAGACTGCTCTCTGATGTGCTGCCTGGATGTTGCATTGTTCTGTGCCCACCGGCTTGCAATGGCTGACTCTTACCCATTCTCAAGCATTAAAGGAGACATGTGAGTTAAAACATGTTTGAGCTGACATGTTTTGCCTCACGTTTTTTGAGTAACTTGATAATGTGTCTGAACTTTTATGGCAGGAAAATACTGCAGTAGTAAGCTCGTGGTGGTAAAATGTGTTCCTCCACTCAAAGTGTTTGCATTATTGGGTAAGCTTGGTATTAGCCTTCAAAAGACATACCTGTTTCTTTTGTTTCCTATTTTTGGAGAAGTTCTTTTAAGTAGTGCTCTTGCATTTCCTTAGGTCCTAGTGAGCAAGCAGTCATGTTGAAGGGGAATGGCTGTTTTCAAGAGGAAACCTTTATTACCTCTTGACTTTTTGAGGTATCCTGGGAAGGAATTTAGACATTGCAGTGTTCAGTGCTTTTCTGTGGTTTCATGTGCAAGTTATTATGCGTGCCTCCATGATTGAGAGGGATTGCATAAGACACTGACCCACAAGCCCTGGAAGTAGGACCATGTGGGGGAGAAAATGCATTGTAAGAAAGGCTGGTTGTTTGCTTAGGGCACTGCAGCTGGGACCATGGTGTTGGGATTTAGCTCCTTGGTCTTGCAGAGCTTTCATGTGTGGTCTTGAGTAGTCAGCATGGGTTTGTGATCAGCTGGCTGGAAGCCAAAACATTGTTCCACAGTCTTGGTAACTTTATGTTCTGTTTCCTTTATGTTTTCCTCCAGATGATGATGAAAGGTCCTTCAGATGTTTGTAGGCGTTTCTTGGATGGCAGCTTTGATTTTCAGCAAATTCTAATGCTGAGCAAGTCTGAAAATGCTAGGCATGACAAAAAAGGCAGGGGATAAATGCTTTGTTAATGCTGGAGTGGTTAATTACAGCTGTGTAAGATGGCAGGCTCTTTGTTATTACTCCCCGTCATGATTACAGACAGGCCAGCAGGAATCTCAGTGTAGTTCAGGTTGCTTTCCTGCAATTGCCTATAGAAATGTCCCTGACCAAGAAAATCCGGCTTCCATGTGACAAAAAAAACCTTCAAACCAAACCCGCAAACAAAATAGCCTAGGCAAACCCAAAACCAGCACAACAGTAAAGAAACA
>JAWWTY010000088.1:30078808-30101591 GCA_035222235.1 Margarornis squamiger | reverse complement strand
ACAACACTCCACCCCCCAAACAAAAAAAAAATAAAATTGCCTCCTGCCCAAGTGATAAAAAACAACTTAACCCAAAACTCAAGAAAACAACCCAAACCAGTGTGAGGGTCAGTTTCTTAAGATCCAGGTTTGTGACTTCAGTAGTGTGCTTGGATTATAATTTCCAGATGGTTCCCTTCTGCTATGATGAAGATACAAATTTGTTTTAAAGCCAGGAGCTGAAATACCAATGGTTTGAGAAGGTAAAGCTTTTGGGAGAGAAAATGGAAAAAATTCTGCATATGTTTTTGAATTCCAAGTAGTTAAGATTGTTTTCTAGATCTGTGTGCAACTCTTTATCATACCTGTGTATCTGCGTATGTCAGACTCTGAAATTTATGCTTAAGTACATCTACTGTTAATATAATTGACTAGAGGGTAGTAAATCCCTTGGTGGTCCATGCACCAGCTCAGTCTCATGTTCAGTAACAACACAGGGATTAAGTCTAATTCTGGGTTTCAGCCCAGATGAGGATAGAAGCTTTGTGTGCCTTGCTTCTGTGTATGTATGTGCAAATTGAGCTGAAGTAATGATGTTAAAGGGAGCTGTTTTTAAAGGTGGGTTGTTGTTTTTGTTGGGGTTTGTTGTTTTGAGTTTTTTGGTTGGTGGGTGTTTTGTTTTTTGCTTTTTTTTACGGCATGGAATTATTTTTTTTCTATTATTTTTTTGAGATCAAGACGTCACAGAGTGACATTTTTGAAGTCTGCCAAGCTTCAAAGCACTTTGCCAGCAGGTCCTCTTTTCCCTTTGTGTCTTGGATTATGTAATTCCCTATCCTCCATTTGTCAGCTTTGCTTTCCTCTTCAGAGTTCGTACATGAGTTTCCTTTTGGCTTTACCATGACTAATGTTGCTTGTTTTCTCACTTTCCAGACTTGAAACTTCAGGATTTCCTGGTTGACAATGAGACTTTCTCAGACTTCCTCTATCATAATGTGTCGATGCCATCATCTGCAGTAGAGAAGTTACTGAATGCAGGGGTCAGCCTCCAGCAGGTAAAGAGCACTTTCAACCACTAACATAATGCTTGTCTATTGTTTGTTTAGCCATAGTGCCAAGATCCACAGTGCAGGACCCCTCTGTGCTAGATGCTGTACAAACACAGAGGAAAATGCATTCCCTGCTTCTCTCTTCCCTCTTGCCCTCAATGTAATGTCTTAGTTGATGGTAAGCTGTAAAAGGACACTGTAACCCATGGTCAAATGTTGCAATCTGCCTAAGATCTCAGGCTAAATTGAATTTCTTCTTTCCTTTTTTTTTTTTAATGTAAGTAAAACATTAATTAAGTTGCTTGTGCTGTTCTAACTGGTTTTGGTCACTCAGCTTGGACTGGAGCAGGGTTTCTATGTGTTGCTTTGCCTTACATTCAGAAGAGAGCAGGAGAAGGCATGCTTTTAGGTTTGTGGCCAACTCTTCAAGACAGACACTTGTATATTATGAAAAAAAGAGTACTGATATAAAATGAAGCTCCTGAATGCTCCCATGATTGCACTCATAAACACAGACAGTGTTGACTGTGGGCTAAGGCACCTGTCTTGTGATGGCTGTCTTCCATTGTCAGGATAACAAGTTTTTTGCTAGACTTGACGAATTAGTCCACCAGCATACTTTCTACTACAGAAGTCAGAAGATACTTAAAAGGAAGACCCATGATTCTCTTGAGGCAGTGCAAGAGATGGTATGCAAAAGGAGGAGGAAATCCATTCTGCTTCCCAGCTCAGCATCACATCTTTTCATTGAAGTGGGGTGGATTAGTAGTCTTTCTGATCTTTGTTTTCATGTAGTTATAGATGCTGTCCTGCTTTGCATACATTGTCTTGTTCTTCAGTAAATTCTACCAAGCCATCTGTTTTAGTGCAGTTTGATAGTTAATCCTAAAAGTTAAGGATACATTCTACTAAAAAAAAGTAAAATAGAAAAAAAATTCTTACCTGCTTTGGAGTGAAAGTTTTGCTTTGTTTGAAACTGACTTGCCTGAAATTCAAGTGATTAAGACAGAATCATGCTATGAATGGTTCTGGAAGGATAACTGGAAGACTTCAGCAACAGCAACCCAGTTGTTCTTCCTAAGCTGGTGGAGAAGCAGAAATATTTTAAAACCTGTGAAAAAGCTAGGTCTGACCTTACATTGTGTGACTGCCAAACTGTATCAGCTCTGTAGGGCAAAGCCAGTGGAAGGAGAAAAAAAAGCTTAGCTTTTATCTACATAACGTGCCTGAAGGGCAGTGAAGGGGTGGTCAGTCAGCTAGTTTGTCCTTGAGTGCTTTAAGCTGTGTTCTTCTTTAGGTAATTCTTGAGCTGTTTTCTGCTAGGGCAGTGGGAGTGAGGCTGTTAAATCATAACAGTGTTTTATGCTCAGGGGTGGCAGGAAGAGCTAATCTAAGCAACAGGGCAGTAAGATGCAGAGTAGAGCTGTGCCCCACCAGATTTTCCTTGAGCACTTTTCTAACACAGATGGTGACTAGAGATGCAGAGCTCTCTCTTCTTGCAGAATGACTTTATCTGACTCACAAAATGGACCCCTTTGATTTTGTTGGAGATCTGACTTCACTGCTGAGCTGACTTCAGTATTAACAGGCAGTAGTTATTAGGTCTGTGTATGGATGGGTCACAGCTTCATGCAGAAGGTTATATAGAAGGGCCTATCCAGAGCATGCGAGCCTCTCACAGCAAATACGGCTGTATTCTGCAGTCTGTTGGTGTCCTGGGGTTGTTCAACAAGACCAGAAGTTATGATATGCAAGCAAGTAAGGAACTGAAGTCACCAAGGAGATGGGATGGTTTGCTGGTGTTACTGTAATGAGTGTTCTGACATGGCAAGCAGTGTTGTGTATCCAGCATACTGAAATAAGTGCAAATAGGTAAAATCAACCAAAACCTTGTCTTGATGGGCATGTTGCTTCCTGGAGCAGAGTGGCTCAACATTGTGTTTCTCCAGTAGTAGCAGATGTGCTCAGAAGGGTGTGGGATTTGCAAGGCACCTGGATCAGCAGCAGGAGGCAGCTATCTAACCAAGTCTAGTATGCTGCTGTTGTCCACGTGTGGCCAGACAGTTCTTATGTGGCTTGGAGGCAGGAGTAGGTCTACCCATCTAAAAATTTGGAGGCACAGTGAGGGCCTGGGCCAGGGCCTGCAGCATGATGCATTGAATAGCAGTGAGAAGTAAATAACAATGGCCAGTGCATACTCTGCTTAGAGCAAATCTCCTTTTCAAGAAGCGGGGACAGTCTCAGAAGAGAATGATGTGACCTGTGGACGCAAAACGTTTACCTGTGACTATTTTCAGACATGAGCCTGGCATTTTGAGAGTCCTTACTGGACTTAGTCTGTCACTTAGGATGTATTTTTGCGTGTTGAAGATGCCATGAGTTCAGATGACTGCAAGTGGTTAGAGAACTGGCTGGCTTGACGGGACTGCATGTTTTAGTTTGGTGTGGATAGGCAGAGCCTTTGTTTTAAGATCGCATGCTGTGGACCTCAGTGTATTAAAGGGGCACCTTCTCTCCAAAAAAGTTTTAAAATCTGAGTCAAAACGGTGGACCTGCTCAGGATGGTGGAAGGATTGGTCACCCTCACATTTTTGGGTAAACACTGAGGAAGTTTCTCCACAGGGAAGCTGGTTTAGACTCACCCCATATCTCTGGAATGTTACTTCAGTGCCCCAGGAATATCTCCTTTTCAGCATGGCTATAACACTAGTAGTAGTATCTCTGCTGGCAAAAAAAAACAAACAACAACAACAACAACAACAACAACAACAAAAAAAAAAAAAAAAAAAAAAAAAAAACAAACAAATTTTTCAGAAGTTCAGCCTTTTTGATGAGAGAGATATCTGATTTATTGAGCTGAGTGTGCAGCATTGAAATATCCTATTTTTGGCATATGGATATAGACCAGAGTTTGAGGTTTGCACAAGTATTGCATTAAAAATCTATTTTCTCCCCTGTCAGTTCCATTTGCTTGTTTTCTGAACATAATATGCTTCCCCTCCACTACCCCCCCACACTGTTGATACCCCTTTGGTTTTGAAAGATGAGAAA
This sequence comes from Margarornis squamiger, assembly GCA_035222235.1. Classification (NCBI taxonomy): domain Eukaryota; kingdom Metazoa; phylum Chordata; class Aves; order Passeriformes; family Furnariidae; genus Margarornis; species Margarornis squamiger. Next base: position 30,097,512 of record JAWWTY010000088.1, on the reverse strand, counting down.
ATTTTGACTTACCAGCACTGTTCAGGAGCTGTTAACTCTTCTGGGATGTAGATCAATCATATTGAGTTGTTGCTGGAAGTTGGGTAATGCACACTCGGTATTATAAAAGAACATAAAGAAGAAATGAAGTCTAAAGCTGTTGTTACCTGTGCATTTACAGTAAAATTGTTCCTTCTGTCTAGCCCCACAGCAAACAAAAAATTCTTGCCAACAGTAGACTGGATTTTTCTTGTTTATCACTTCTATGAAGTGTGCAGCTTTTTGCCATGTACCTGTTTGTTGTTCAGCAAACCTAAATGCTCTAACTAACCTGATTAAAAGAATCTAGGCTATCAGGTCTGAAAGGGTCTGGTGATAACTCCGAGGCAATTCATCTCTTTCTTTCATTAATAAGGTGGTTACTTGTGGATTAAGAAACATTATTTGGCAAGCAAACCTTACCTTAAGTAAATATTACCTTAAGTAAAATACGCCTCTAAAGGAAGACTCTAGGATTTTATCTTGTTTGTTGCAGCCAGTAGATAACTTTTTTCACTGATATGTTATCTGTTCAAAAACACTGCAAAATGTTTGTCTCAGCAGTTAGTGAAGAGATATTTCAGACCTAAGGGAGAAGATGGTTCTCATCCAGAACTGCACAGAAAATGTGGCTGGCAGATATGCCTAAGGAGTTTGGGACATAGGTCTTTTGCCCTTCACATACATTTGATAGACTTGTGTCTGGTCATAAGCCTTGTTTTTGTCTTTGTGGCTCAATTCCCAGAAGATTGAAGGTTAGGCAATGAATGTGCCCTTGGCTGAAGGAAATGGCTGCTGTGGAGGACAGGATCACTGCTGCTGTGTGCATGTTTGTGGAGAAGTGAAAAGATCCGCCTCCCCCAGACTTCTCTCCCATGTTCTCAGTGGGGAAGTGTTTTTTTTTGGAGCTGAGTTGTGTATGAGTCAGGGCTGCTCAACCTGTAGAGAAGAATGGCCACTTACCTCTATCTGGAAATGTTATGAATGGTTTCTTTTGTCTAGACAACAACCCAGTTTTTGCTTGGAGTCTTAGATGAAGGGAGACTTATGTGCCTTCCCCACTCTTCTAGGTCATTGTGTCTGGTTATCGAATGCGACTGCAAGATCTCTGCAATAACTCAACACCATCTGAATTTCTTAAAATCCAAAATCAGACAGTGGCCATGGACTCTGAAGCCTTCATTTGCACCTTGTCAAAGGACAAACTCCATGCAGCCGAGCAAGCCTTCCGTGCTAACCTGAATCCTTTGAAGCCCCTTCAGGTGAGTTCACTGGTCCTGCCCATGAGAGTCTGTCATTGACACAGTAACATTTTCCAGGGCTTTCAGTCTAGGAACTCATCTCTGTTTGCAGAGTGAACTGTTCATTGGCAGTAAGAAATAAGAAAGATGATCTTTATAACCGGAGTGTGAAGAGCATTGCTTCTGCCTGTCATTCTCACCCTTGCTGTTGCAGTTTGCTACTTGTGGAGCATAGATGTTGTGGTCTGCAGTTCAGTTTGTCTGGAGGAAAGTGTTTATGCTGCACAGTAACAAATATGCTCTTGGTTGTCCCTGTGTTTTAGTCAGATGTTGGGCTGGAATGAGCCCAGATATTAGGCCAGCTTATGCTGAGTGCTACAACCATTGCCCTCTGCCCATAGCGTGAGGCCACCGAGTGCAGAAGTTTCCAGCCACTGATAAGCCACAACCTTTAAACAGGTTTAATTCATACAAAGTAGAGTCAAGTTTTGAAGTCCTCTTTTAAAAATTGACCAACTCAATGGGTTTTGGAGCAAGAATTCATTAAACTTCAAGAAAATATATTATTCAAAGGGTGATTGGAGGCTGGAGGAGGCTTGACCTAGGAAAATCTAGTACAGGTCCACAATATCTGTGAAAATACAGAAGTTTGAGGAATTCAGTGCTGGAAATAGCAGTAGAGTGAAGAAGGGACCACAGAGCCCACTATGTTACCCACTAAAACAAACATTCTGTTGTCTGCTATGGAAGAAACAAACACTTTGGCTTTGTGAGTTTTCAGATTTGATGAGCCTTTCAGGACTGAAAGTCATGTATCACTTGACTGGCTTTGTCCGCAGTCAAAAAGGGTCATTATCGAGTACTGGAATCATATTATTTGTCTGTGCAATATGTAGTGATCAGTGACTTCTCTCTGCAGCTCATATTCTGTTTTCCACATGTCCTCCATCTGCATTGTTTTCTTTCCTGCTGGAAGAACAAGATAATCATAAGCGTTAGAAGAAGAGGTAACAGCACTAAAATTGTCCCCATAACAAAGATGGGCTGTTTGGAGAGGAATGGCTATAAGCAGTTTCTTGTTTTCAGTTTTATGTATATGTGCACATCTATACATTTGCTTTAAGTCATTCGAAGATGCTAGAATTTTGGGGTCTGAAGAGGATGAAAGTAGCCAGCTTTTGTACCACTCAGGATTGGTTTTCTGGGCCCTGTGGAGACTCAGTCTTGCTTTTCTCATTTATGGAAGTTTCTGCAGGTTAACTGACAGAAGCAGGTACTGAGTGTCTGTGTAATTAGGTCTGTATTGTTTGTTCGTGAAAGAAAGCAGTCATAAGCCACTCTGCAACATGTGGCAACAGCAGTATAGACTTAAGACATTATGTGCAGTTGTGGGGGACTTCTGAGAAGTTTGATCATTATCATGTCTTCAAAGGGAAAAAAAGCTGAAGTACAGAGTTCTAAACCTGCTGTGTATTACTGTCTGTTAAAGGTCCACAGTTTTCCTCAGAAAAAATGTCACAGTGTACCATCCAGCTAAACTGCAGTAAATGCATCAGTGAGTGAAATAAAAACTAACTGGCTTCAATGTGGCCAGGCAGAGTGAATAAATTAACTCCCGCATAGCAACCAACACTTTAAAGGCTAAAAAAAGTGCCCTGACCTGCAGTAACATCTTTGAACAAAGAGGGAACTTTCTGTTCATGAACAAAGGAGGCTTTTGACACAGCTTATTGAAGGCACTGTGTGTCAGATCTTGGACATGCACACTGAAGATAGCATGTACCGTATCTACTAGAGAATCTGTAAACCAATGCCAACAATTTGTCCAGAGATTAATTTTTTTATTTGTTTTTCTTTTCCTTCCCCCCCACCTTTGCTTAATCCTTTTGATGTACTTCACAGCAAGTCATTTCAGTAAGTAAAGTAAGGGCCAAGTCAGATGCAGGTACAACAGCAATTTGGAGGCAGGTTTTTAGCTTGTGTCATGGGACCTGGACTTCACTGATTGCATCACTTTGTGATTTATGGAGAGGCAACATCTTAGTACAAGTGGATTAATATGAGGACTTGCAACTGTGTGCAAGAACTGTGTAAATTGAACACCAAGGGCTTGAATAGTAAACCAGGAATTTGTGACACTCAGATACCAGGGCAGTAAAGTGGCTGTGGTTTCTTGAACTGCTTTATTCGAGAAGACTTTGACTGGCATCCACCTCCTTGTTTCTGTCCCTGTTCATTCATTCCTGCTTGTTATTCCCTCTGCAAGATAATGCAGTAAATTGCATCACAGAATTGATCCAGATTAAAAGTGACTGACCTGACTGTGTGCTTACACAAACATTTGTGCTCATACATGAAGAAGAGGGTGCAATATTGAGAGCCCAAAGATAAGGGAGTGTGTGCATGGGCTGTGATCCGGATGATGACACTTGCTTCTGCTGGCTTAAAGTGTGTGTGCATCTGAAGCCTCAGAGAAATTACAAGTATTCTAGGTAACTTTCAAAATCCCAGTAATTATGGACAAATCATGGTTTTAAAAAAGAAATTAAAGTGGTTGCATAGTGAAATGCATGTGCTCTAAATGTCACACCACTGTTAAGAAAGTTTTTTTAAAAAGAAAGGCAAAAAATAAACACTTCAGATTCCTCCTCATCAGTTCTATCCAGAACAGCTTGAGCATTGCCCAAAGTGCAGTGGTGTAATTAAGATAAAGAAGAACTTCTAATTCAAATTTGCCACTAGGATTTCTAGATCTGTCACTGATCTTTTGTATTACTTCCATTTAAGCCTCTCTGTAGGATGAGAAAACAGACTCAAGCATATAGAGGCATGGTAGGGAGGTTAAAGGGTGTCTTGTTATTCTTTTTAATAAAAGAACCTGTTTGAGGTAGGCTGTTGAGATCAAAACCCAGCAGAATATCTGGAAGTGATCACAGGGCATCAAGCCAGAGGATCAGATTTCCTCCTTCATGGAGTGTTCACTCCACTAGAAGCAACGAGTGTTTCAAAACATAAAATTCCTGCTTCCAGGACCCATGTCTTAACCTGTATTCATTCTCCGAAGCCCTTTGACCAACCATAAGTACTATGGGGCATAGGACATGTTGTACGAGATGTGGACACATCGTCTCTCTTTAGGTTTACCTTGCACTGGGTGTAGTGAGTGAGACTGAGGTAGCAGAAGCTGCATTGAGAACAACAGTGAAGCAGTACATCTGATTGCAAGCACTCAAAATTCCAGCTTTTTCCTAGGGCTAGACCATCAACTGTCCCAGGGAAGAACTACACAGTTTGGGAAAGGTTAGCAAGAGCAATAGCACTAAGTCCCCACCCATCGCAACACAGTCCGCTGGGACACCTCTGAGTTAGTTATATTGTAGAAATACTTGTTCATGTTTCTCCCATTTGAGAATATGATTTGATGTCGGGGGGGGGGGGCGGGGATGAAATGACGATTCAGATTTGTCCTGTGGGATTTCATCTCTGCAGCACTGCCTAAGACAGGCTTTGCCACACTCACTTGCAATGGTATGGATCTGTAAGACGCCATAAATATGTTGTGGCTTGTGTACTATAGTGGTCCTTGAAAGAGTGTGAGTGAGCACATGAAAATCCAGTTGTTTTTTCTCCCTTTGTAATATGGGTGGTATTTTGTCAAATGGTTAGCATGAACTAAGTGTTCGATAATAAATGCATTACAGTTGAAAAAGGGCTTTTAGAAAAGGTCTCTTAATGTAAATACATGCTGCAATTGAACTTGTGGCTTTTCTTGTTCCTTTGAGAGTGTTTTCAGTCAAGCATGATGATATCATCCTTATAAGCAGCAGTAGTTTGGGACTCCCACTTCCAGAAAACAAAAGCACATGATTTTTCTGCAGAGCCCAGTAAAAAGTCTCTGGTAAGATCAGTATAAAGTTGCAGTAACTGTTTCAAAGCAAATGTGACAGAGTGGTCTTTATTAAGCAGAAACAGTTAGCTGTATGATGCAGACTGAATTTTGGCTGAATTTTGTTATGACTTTTTAACACTTAAAACACATACATTCTCATGTATGTTAAATAATTGGATTTGTTCATCCACAGTAAGTCTCAGGTGAATTTATTCAAGACTTGTCTTGATTGTGCAGTCAACTCCAGTCATCTCAAGTATTTGTCATTATTTTAAATCTTGTAGCATGCACATACAAGCATGCAGAGCCCCCTCAGTGCACTTTGTGCCTCAAGAGTATTATGATGTTACCTGCCCCAAAAGACAAGTGTAGTGTCTTGCTAGCCGTTAACACAGTAATCATACAGGGCAGTTGTGTTCAAAACCTGCTAGAGCTTTGTCTTTTCACAGTGTGCCTGGAATGGATAGATGATGTTTTTGCAACGCTTAACCAGAAAACAAGTTGTTGCCCTCCTCAGCCCCAATTTGTAGTGCAAACACCTGCTAAAGACAATCTCATAGTAAAACCAATCTTACTGAAGCTACGTGGAATCCAGAGGTTTCTTGTTAATGTCGTGACCTACTTAATGAGACACTACAAAATTTTATTTTACTGGGAAATTAATGACACATTCATGTGGTGGAAGAAGACAGGCCCTTGTAACTAACTTTTATTATTGTCTCTGGAGATGACTTATGAGAGGCTTCCTGAGTGGGCTTTAGGGTGCAAGAGGTGGTAAAGAAAGTAAAATTTCCTCCATATCAATGATACCATTGCAAGATATGGTGAGAAATTATGTGAATTTGTTAGGGAAGAAAGGTACTGTGGTATGAAAGGATAGGTAGGTTTCAGGGTAAGGTTTGCAAGCTCCTTGAATCACCTAAGACTTACATACTGAGTCAGGACCAAATCTTGCAAAGCTCAGTGTCATTGAGTGATAGCCCAGAAGTGGCCCTTAATGAAAGCATGTGAAAGAATGCAGCCTTGGGCTGCAGGCATATAATAATGTTTCCTCAGTGTAATGTCCTGTTCTTCAGTAGCTTGCAACTCAAGACTTTCTCAGCTGCTGCTGGGATCTTGGTGCTTAATAGCATTTAGGAAGATTTATATGTTTAATGAGTTCTTCTAAGTCTTTCTCAAACTCACAATACCCTCAGCATTGCATAATAGCTACTGATTTTTTTTCCATTTTGACTAAGTTGCTTATGCAGAAGCTCTTTTGGTTTTGTTTTAAACTGATCATTTCACTGGAAGTCCTCCAGTCCTGTATCATGAGGCACAGTGAGCAATCGTCTCCAGTTTTCATTCTCTGTCCTACTTTAAATTCTACAGACCTCTCTCCTGGCCTCTGTTTGTCCTTACAGGTCCCATTGGAAGAACTATAGTCTAATGTTTTTCCTATGAAAACCATTCTTACCTTGAATCATACTTGTGGAGTTTGTCTGTACTCGAGTTCCTTCAGAGATGGAGAAACCAAAATTGCACATAATACTTAAAAACCAGGATTGCATTTTGGATTTATATTGATGTTGATCTGTTTTATCACTGTAATTCTAAGATCTTGCTTTCTGAGTGGCACTAGCACATTCAGAGTCGTACAAACGTATCTTAAGGTCTTCTCCCTATCTACTTTGCTTTGCAGTACTGAATTTTGTCTGGCACTTTGTAACAGTGTGTCAGCATGAGGTTGTTCACTAATCCTTTGCAACTGGATTTTGACTTTTCCCTGTTCTGAACCAATTAGTATCATCAGAAAACTTTTCCTCATCCACACTGTCCCTGAATCACCTCTGAATGCAGTGAACAACATGAATCTATGTAGATTGATGAGGTATATAGAGCTGAACAAGTACATCTACTGTTATGTATGCACATAGGACCTTCTACTTCATTGCTGAAGTGCTAGAGTAGATATGTAGCTTTGATATTTGCTGATTGAATTTCTTTAAATATGTCTTGAAGGACTAACGCTGTGGGGATTTTGAATTGCTTTTCTTCTACCTCTAATGAAGTGGGGTTTATTTATCCAAACTTTAAGGACTATGTTTAGTAGAGATTTACAGAGGTTAGAGAGACCTTCCCTGAATTTGCAACTGGCGTTGGACCAAACAGTAACTGCACTCAGAAAAATTATATAAGTCTTAAACATCCTGGCAGATCAGCAGAACAGTGCCCATTTATGCCAGCAGACACTGACCAAGTCTTAACAGCCTCCAGAAGATAAACCAGAACAAGTGAAAGCCTCCAGGTTTTGTTTCCAGGAATTACCCCAGGAAAGATATGAAAATGGGAACATTCGGATGAAGAGTTTTATACTAAGGCCTTGGCTGTTCATCTGTGTGTCACAATGCTGTAACTTTAGTATGCTTTCAAATGCCACAACATGTAGCTACTAATATGAAATCTTAGGAAATTGTTTTAATCTTCATTCCCTTGAAACCAGGATTGTGTCCAAATGTTTCCATTAAAGATAATCCAGATATGTGAACAGAAGGGCCAAAGTACTCCACAAACCAAAATCTAGGTTCACTAGTTACATGTAGAGCAACTGGAAACAAAGAGTTGTCATTAGTGTAACTCCCTACTAGTGCACATAGTTTCCTGAAAGCTGTGCCTTCCACTTCTGGAAACCTATCAGTCTTGCTCTTTTGGTGATGGTGCATGTTAGCTATTTCGAGGAAGCTGGTTGTTTTAAAATGCACCCTTGGTTTAGATAAAGCACATCAAGGCCTGATGGGAGGACCTGAGTGACCATGGTGATGATGACATACACTGCAGTAAGTTCTTTGTATCTGAACTGGTGTTTGTGCAGTCTCACTGAAAACTTGTGCCTACCAAATCATACAGACAATGTCCTACATTGTACTGACTTTGCATCCCCTTCTTAGCACTGGCTTGCAGGATTTCAGGTCTGTCCACATGCTATCCTGTAGGCTGTGCTTGTTTTGTGACCTGGAATGCAAGTTATCCTTTGTACTGTAAGTGTATGTGCATGCATTCAACATTTTATTGGTATGGTTCTGGTTATGGCGTCTGGGTATCTAAACCTGTGAGGAGGGAAGGGAGTGATGATCCTATTACATTGCAGGGTGCAGATGCCCAGCGTATTCTGAGTTCAAGGTTGCACAGAAAGCCAGTTCTGCCCTCCCCATCAAGTACATTGCTGTATAAACAGACCCTACTACTCTATACAAGAATGTTTACAAGTGTTTAATGTCTTTGTGCCTTCCAGTAACTTCTAGTTTCCTTTTTTGTCTTCCTGCAGAGACGACTTTCTTTCAATTCCTCCTTGCAGGATCTATCAGAAACTGTGGAAACTTTGAGAGAGAGCATTGGGAAGCTTGTTAAAGAGGTAAGGAGCGCCTCAGGAGAACACATCACCATGGTTGCTGTCTTAGCTTGTGATAGAGCACAGGAGGCATAGATCTCCTTAGTGCAACTCATGTCAGATCCCTGGCATGTTTTGAAAACTTTGCCTGTCCTGCAGCTGTTGTGCCTCTGTCAGTATAGGCATCATGCACTTTGCAACCCCTTGGTACACCAAGTTACAAATACCATAGCAGGAATTAAGACATTTTCTGTAGTGTTTTGCCTTCTCAGCAGTAACACAACTGTTGGGCTTGCAGTACATCTGCTGCCTAGCAGCGCCTTGCAAGCAGCATGTGGAGGCTTTTCTCTTTTTTTTTTTTTTTCTCTCAGTTGCCAACCCCGTCAGGATTATTACTTGGTCGTATCTACAAGTTTTTGGGTGCGGTGAGAGTATAGCATGTGGAAGAGACATTGTGACTGTTCTAACCTAAATTAGTATTATAGGCCACTGTTTCCTCTTCATCTAACTAGGTTTTTGGGGCGGAGATTGTACTGAGTGCCCCACAAGACTGGAAAACAGTGACATCACAACATTAACATAAACAGTGATTTACAGAGACAAATTGATATTCTCGAGACTGCAAGTATTTGTTTTCACAGGTGAAATGATGGATTAAGAAAAAAGCCCTTCATACCTTAGAGTGAGTCAGAAGTCCAAATCTGGGTAGTGGGTGTTGAGCCAGAAACTAATCCTGTTTTTTTTTTTTTTTGCTGGCTCTAACTTTGAAGTGCTGCTTGCTATTAGTCAAAAACGTTCTCTGCCTGAAGCAGAAATCACAACCATCTAAGCTAAACAATGCTGCCGCCTCCTCCTCCCCTTCGCTAGTCTTCCGTCTTTTGCATCAGAGCAAGAGAGCTCAGCGCCTGTGAACGGCAGTAACCTCTGCGAGCAAGCACAAGAGCAGGTCACTTCAGGTTAGCATACGCCTCACTCCCACGGAGGGGCAGCTGCCGGGAGCCTGTGCCATGCCAGCCAACAATTCCTGGCACGAATCCCTCCCCGAGTCCTACAACCTGCTGCTGAGTCCCATTTACATTGAAATTAAGGTGATTCCAGGCTCAGCTTTAGTTAGGACCATGGCAGAGCTTTTGCTGCTAGCAGGGAGGCTGCCCTTCAGAGTTGGATTACAGCTGTTTCCTCTTACGTCATTTCAGCTTGCCTTTTTCCTTGTCTGGGATAAAAATAATTGAAACCATGTGATACTCAGTTTGCTGATGTGGACGAAAAGGTCCTACGGTAATGTGCCTTTTGCTTGGCAGCTGTTTAGGGTAGGACTACCTTTTATTTTGCCCTATTGCTGTGCAAACAAAGGCAGCTTTCTGCTCTGTGTACAACATGAGCTTCTCCAGATGGCTTGACCGAAAGTTACTTTTTATTGTCTGTCAGACAGATTTCTGTGTGAAAAGGAGGGACTTGCTCCCTTCTTTCAAAGGGCAGCAGCTTGTGGGGGTGGAGAGAACTATTGTTTGTGCCATGTCTAGAAGCCTTTCTAGCAGGGATTTTTAATTAGAAAATAGTCTGAACAAAATATTTGTCTTGGAGTTGGGAATTGATTTGATCTGTGTCCCTGGACTCTTCAAATGAACCTCTATGAGGGCAGATTAAACACCAAGAGCAAGAGCAATTATTAAGAAACACAGAGCCAGGTCTGATGTCTGGGAGAAGACATAGTAAACCTTCATGCATGAGATGCTTGCTTCTAGTGGTGTAAAAAAAACCAAAAAACAACTCTGCACATAAATTGTAAAGTTGCTGGTGCCAAAGATGAAACAAAGCTCCTTGCTCAAACTGTTTTAAAATTATGTGTAAAAATGTATTTTCCAATGCACTCCCCCTATAAAATGGTTAACACTTCTGCACTTCCCATTTGTGTACGTTTGCTCCTCATGTTTGGGAGTTTATGGTACTTAGCTAAAGGAGTTGACTTTTTGCTGAGGAAAAATTAGTTATTTTGCCTAAGGTGCTAAAAACTTCCCAGTGGGTCCCTTTGAATTGTACACTGAAACTGTAACACACCTGAAATGCAGCCTTGGCCTTTTAGATGGGGAAATATCCAAAAATCCTCATGAGCATGTGTAACAAACAAAGGCTATGTGACGCTTTTTTCATTCATGTCCCACAATGCAAGTGTCGTGTCATATCAGTCACCCTGAACCTGTTGAGCCAGGTTGAGTGGCACCAGGGTGCAGACAAAGGCAGCAGTGAGGAAATGAAAGTACACTCGGACCAGTCACTCTGGACATATGTATTGAATCCTCGGGCTTTAGCTGTTCTCACAGCTGTCTTCCATCATATCAGTGTGTCATGTGTTTTTCAGCAGCTAAAAATAGAGGCTCCTTGTGTAGATGACACATAGTAGCTGTTGTTTAGCATAAAGAATTTTTGCCCAGATGTTGGCAAATTTAAAGCATGCACAGTGCTACAGATAAACACAAAGGATCAGGTTTGCTTCTCACTGTAAGGCCATAGACTCTTGAGTGTGCTTTCCTTGGGTGATCTTGGATTGAAGTGTTCCAGCACACTGCTGCTTTCAGCATTGTTGCTGGCTGGCTTTGCCAGCTGTCTTAGACTTGGGTTATCCCCAAGTTATTTAAACAAAGGTGGCAGAACCAATACACTGTGAGCAAAATTGGCAGGTGGTCTTTGATTGACTCCATTACTGTCTCTGAAAACAGGGCAGTTGGGCCACAATATCTAAAGTTGTTTCCAAAATGCAGCTGATGAGCAGTTACAAGTAGGTGTCTCGGCAGCTCTATTTGCCCTTATTAGTGCATGTGGCTGTTCTGGGCAGCACAGTAAGAACATTCAAGTTAATGCCACCTGATACTTCATAGCAGTCCAGAAATCAGATAAAATGCTAAAAAACATTTTAAAAGGGACAGAGAACCAGCTGTAGCATTTTACCATGACATTGTATGAAACTGTTTCATATGGAGCAGAAATCTAGGCTCTTGCTCCCCACAAAGGAGTAGCACAACTGCAAAAACAGTTCAGAGAAGGCCAGGTAGAAATCTAGAAGTAGAAGGACTTTCACACAAAGAGCAAGTAGGCTGAGACTGGTCAGCTTGGAAAAGAAGTGAGTTGAAGATATGACAGAGGCCTATAAAGCTGTGTGGCACATGAAGAAGAGTTCACTGTCTCTTCCAGTTAAAACAAACACACAAGAACAAAAAAAATAAACCGAACCCAAAAATATGATACTAAATGGAGCTAAGCATAGCCAAATTAAGGAGGGGAGAGGATGTTCTTTCCAGCGATGTGTTGGATGTTAAATAATTGTGGCTGTTCAAAAGTCTAGTAGTTTACTGTGGAAGAAATTCATTGAGGGTTAGAAAATAGAAGTTTCTTGAGCTGAAAATAAGTGTAAGCTGGAAGCTTACTTGGGGGAAGTATCCTACATTTGTCTTATTTTTTCATAAATACACTTATTGTCAGCATCACAGAGGTGATGTTCTTACATCTTGAGTCAGGGAGTCTGAGAGCAAAGCTCCAGTGTAGCATGAAACCAGCACTCACGGAAGTGGGTTGCTTTTCCTGTTGTGAGCTTGGCCATGCCTGAGTATGGCAGCATTAATGCAGTGAGTATCTCAGGCTGAGGTCCTGGTGCTTTTGTTCATGACACGTTGCAGACATATTGTCTGGCTTATGCCAGACAAATGAGTCTGCAGGTACCAATTTTTCTGGCTGGTTGTGTGTTGTCACCTCAAGCCTGGTGCCAGGTCAGCTGAGCAGGAGAAGGCTCCTTGCTGTAGCTGATTGTTTGCACAGCTTACACTGTAATCAAGCTCCAGGCTGCAGCAGGGCTTGTTTTCAAGGATTTTCTGGGAATGTTGTTGACAACAGGGCAGAGAGTTTCTGGGGCAGGGATAAGCGATACCAATCTACATGGTCAAACTGGCTGCATGGTGTAAGTCGGTGGAGGCTTGCTGACCTTGGTGGAATTGTGCCAGGTGACACTGCTGTGGCCTGCAGCTCATCCAGCCTGTGTCCCATGAGCTGCACTCACTTTGTGTTATTCCTTTAATCCCTCTTCTGACTCAATGTACCCCACCCCACCTGTCCTTGTGAGGGGACTCCACTGGAATGTAAGCCATTGTGCAACCAGGAGATGAAGCAGCTTCCATATGAGAGGACTGGGAGGGCAGGAACCACCCAAAGCACTGGAGGAGAAAACTCAAGAGTAAAGAACTTGGCAAGGATACATACCAAGGGCTTGCACAGAAGAGACTTCCCTGTATGTTCTCCCACTCTAGTGTGGGGGGGAATGTTATCCTTGGTCCTTACCCTTGATGTTGTGTTCAAGGGCATTCTCGTCTGTTCAAAAACAGATGTGTGATTTGAAGGAGTATGGTATGGTCTTCTCCTTTTACTAATCCTGTTCTATACTTGCTTCCATTATTTTCTACCACCTTCCCCTCCAGTTGCTGAGCATGAAGAGCTGGAGTGACATGAGGCAAGAGGTGATGTTCCTGAACAATGTGAATGCCTCAAACTCCTCTACGCAGATCTACCAGGCTGTGTCACGCATCGTGTGCGGCCATCCTGAAGGGGGAGGGCTCAAAATTAAATCCCTTAACTGGTATGAGGACAACAATTACAAAGCACTGTTTGGAGGCAACAGCACTGAAGATGATGTAATTAACTTCTATGATAACTCCACAAGTAAGTGTAATCCTGGCATGGGCTAGGGTCCCATCTACTTCATGAAAGGTGTGCAGTAGACTTCCTGCATGGGGAGAGGGAGCACAGTTGTGTGCAGCTTTTGGAAATCTGTCCTTTTCTGGACAAATTTTGCTTGTGACATTGCTGAGAGCATTGCAGAACTGTATTGTGGTTCTTAATGATGGAGGCTGCCTGGCTGCTCCATGTTTGCTGGGCAGACCATGCAGACTTGGGCTGAAAGGGACTTTTTGCAGAGCTTTGCAGTAGAGAAGGGGTTTTGTGTCTGAAAAATGTTGTGCTTTCTGTTCTGTCCTTGAACCCCACACAAGTGGGGCATATGTCACTGTGCTCATCAGCCAATCACACATGTACTCTCTTCCTCAGCACCCTATTGCAATGAGCTAATGAAGAACCTGGAATCCAGCCCGCTTTCCAGGATTATCTGGAGGGCTTTGAAACCCTTGCTGATTGGGAAGATCTTGTACACTCCAGACACACCAGCTGTAAGGAAGGTCATGTCTGAGGTAACTCTAGCCGTGTCCTCTGGTAACGTAGCATGAGTTATGTCCTCTGACTGTGCAGCTGATTCGCTCTAGTTAAATTAGGCCTAAACACAAGCCTAGAAAGGATTGTCTGAAACAGCACAGCCTCCCTAGTCTCCCACTTCCCATGTGCTTTACCATTCAGAGCATCCTCTCAGCCTATGATGGGTCTCTGCCAGCTTTTGGAAATAACCTTTCTCTCCTCTTTGTCACAGGTGAACAGGACATTCCAGGAGCTGGGTGTGTTTCGTGACCTTGGGGGAATGTGGGAGGAGATAAGCCCAAAGATTTGGACATTTATGGAAAGCAGTCAGGAAATGGATCTCATTCGGGTCAGTATGCTGTCATTGGCAGAGCCACCACCGTTGGTTTTTGCAATAAGTGATGAAATATTTATTTTAGGTGGTGCTTCAGTGCTGAATTGGGCAGATAAATAGTATGGATGGGACCTCTTCTTGAAACAGATTGTGTTTGTACTAATCCTGCATTATGCTTGGGATTCCTTCCTTCATGTAACAGTCTCCTGCAAACAGGAGCAGTGTATGTTTAACACGTGTTTCTAATTGGCCTCTGTTGGGAAATAGACTGTTTTGATCACAGTGTTGCCTTAACGTATTATGAATACATCACCGTGGTTCCTCAGGTGCAGCTCTGAGGGGTGGATCTTTGCCCCATATGCCAATATCTTTGGAAGCACAGTGATGTAAAACTGGGATTGAGCAACTGAAGGACAACTGTAGAGTAGCTTTTCCAGCTGTCTCTGCAAGGCAGTTGGATGGGTATCATAGTGCAGCTGTTTGTATACAGAGACCACCCCAGAACTTACAACCCTTGAAATTCTTTTTTACTCCAATGTAATGCTGTGCTGAATAATTGATGACCTGCCCTGTCATCCTTCTCCATCAACATGACATACTAGAGTCTCAAACTCCTGTACCTCTGTTCTCTTAATGAAATGTAGTGCTGTAGATAATGGCATCAGAGATGAGAACTATGGCCACTAACTATAAGCTGAAAAGTTTGTTTCAGCATTCAGGCAGAAGGTCAAGGTCCAAAACTTGGATTTGCAATTATGTCCTTTGAAAAGTGAATGTTGGGTGTCTTTTTTGTTTGTTTGCCTTGGTTTTTTTAACAGACCCTGGGCTTTTCTGGTTTCATATTTTGTGTTTCTTGTTAACCCTGTTTTCTCTGGTAGTTAATTCTTGTTCTTCCCAGCAATCTGGTCTCTTCTGTATTAGTGTAGTGTCAGGGGTTGCTTTGTTGTCACCTGTTGATGATCACACACGCAAGACTACTTCTCAGTCAGTGTGTGGGCTGCTCCCAGACAGAATCCTGTTGAGTTTAGAGGTGCTGCACAGATCATTTGCACCTTGAATACTGTGTACAGTTCTGCGCCCCATGGTGCAAGAAGGCCATGGAGGTGCTGGAGCGTGTCCTGAGAAGGGAGCTGGTGAAGGATCTGGAGCACAAGTTTTGCAAGGACCAGCTGAGGGAGATGTGATTGTTTATCCTGGAGAAAAGGAGCCTCAGGGGAGACCTTATCGCTCTCTGCAACTACTTGAAAGAAGGTTCTAGCCAAGTGGAAGGTAGTCTCTTTTTCTAAGTAATAAGGAGAGAAAATGGCTTCAAGTTGTGCTAGGAGAGGTTTAGATTAAATATTAGGAAAAATTTCTTCACTGAAAGGATGGTCAAGTATCAGAGCAGGCTGCCCAGGTGATGGAATCACCATCCTTGGTAGTGTTCAAAAGACAGTTGGCTGTGGCAATTGAAGACATCATTTAGTGGTGGGCTTGGCGGTGCTGGGTTGGCATTTGAACTCAATGATATTAGAGGTTTTTCCCAGCTTTAACAAGTCTGTGGATAAGCTGAAATGTAGACTTGCCTGTTTATGACTCCTTTCTAGAGGGAGATAGGTCCTTTGCTGGTTGCTAGCCACTGAGGCTGCTATGCTGGTGGGTTGACTCGTCACCACCTTTCACCTTTCTGGGTTGTATGATCTATTTGTCATTTCTTTGTGCTGAAGGAGAGGAATGTGCTTTGCTTGCCCATCTCTGCCAGTTCTAGCTTGATGCTAATGCAGCTGCTAACTTTAGGAAGAACTGCCCCTGGAGTTAAGGAGCTTTTATGTGGCACTGAAGGAGATGAATCTGAGCCACTTCCCTGCAGGCATGGTGTCCTTCCTGCTGGGGATGGTGGCACAAGCTAACCTTGGGAAACGAAATGAGAGCACAGCACATCAAATCCTAGTTTGCTTGGACTTCCGTTTTGTATGTTATCCTTTGCTAGCTTGGTCTGTTCTGTTTTTCCAGTTAGCAATGCTGTTTTTTTAACTGTGTGACCCACTACTTTCTGGTTTGCTGGTAATGGCAGAGCATGGAGAAGCTCCCTCTTCTTCATTTTTTGTTGGGGCATAAAATCTATTCCCTGTTTTTATTTATAGGGATTTTTTGCAGTTTTTTGCAGGCTTTTTGTTTGTTTTTTTTTTTTAATCTCCCTGACTTCAGTTCAACTACAGCCTTTGCAATTAATGCTCCCTTCCTGCCTTATATTGTCTGCCCAGTGGACTGGTTTCTGCTTCAGTGGTGGGTGCTTCTACCTGGAGCTGCACTTGTGCAAGGCATTGTGCATACAGTAGCCTGTCCTCAGAAAGCTAGCAGTAAACCAGGTGAAAAAAGCACTGTTCCAGCCAGGAGAACAGAGGCAGAACATCATGGCTGTACAAGGCTGCTTCAGCCAACCCCGTTGACACAATAGCAAAATATGTAAGAAAATAACCTAGCCTCTGGTACTGGTATTTCTGCTCAGCACAGTGCCAGTTGAGCCTTCAGCCATGCCACAGTCCCTCTCTGTGCCGGCTAGGAGCAGAGCTTGGCAAGCAGCATAAGCTGAATGGGTTTCCGCTGAGCATGCATCTCCCTCTTCCCTGGTTTGCATTTGTAGGGTACAGAGCTGTGCACGGCTCTCTGCTGCCCTCTCCTTGGGAAAGGGGTGGCAGGACATGGAGGCAGCCAACCAGCCTACAAAGCACACCCGATGGTGTAGCTGTGCCCAGGGGGAATGTCCTTCACAAAGGGAGAGTGAGAGGAAGGACCTCACTGTGCTAATTCTCTCAGCGTGACGGGGGGCCTCTCCCTGCACCATTTTAACAGGTGTTTTAGCTGGTAGCACTTGTTTTCATTATGAGAGAGGAAGTCTAACACTAATTCTCATAATTGCTTCTTTTTGAAAACAAAATATCTGCAGACGCTGCTGAAAGGCAAAGCCCTCTGGGACCTGCACTTGCCAGCTTCCAACTGGACGGTGGAGGACATTGCCCGTTTCCTGTCAAACCATCCAGAGGACTTTGAGACAGAAAATGGCTCTGTGTATACCTGGGTGGATGCCTTCAATGAGACAGACCGGGCTATCCAGACCATCTCCCGTTTCATGGAGGTGAGGTCCTGCTAGTGTGAGAAAGGACCTGGGGCAGGGCAGCAGCTTGGTCTCCACCCATGCAGTGAGGTGTTCTGGAAAGGGTATATGTTCCTCAGTACATTTTCTGGAAACAACCAGGCGTTAATGGGGTTAAGTACACAGCATGTGAGAAAATTGTCATTTATTCAGGTGCCTAAATATAGATGTAGGAACCTAGCTATAGGCCTTGTTCTTGAAGCTTTTGCTTTGACCCCTGCATGTGGTTTCCTGCCCTCCTGTTATTGGGTGACCGAGAGCTGCTACTGTCTCTGGCGGTGTAACAGCTCGTATTTTGGTCTGGGGTTTAGCTGGGGACCATGGTGAAGCTAGTAGATGCTTTAAACTGGGGATGAGATTGAGTCTTAGTCTATTAGTTCTGCTTGTTGCCTGATCATCTTGGGACATAAGTGCAAACAGAAACAGGCCATGGCCTGTCAGGGACCTGTTCCAAAGCCTTTAGGTCTCTTTGTGATGTTTACAGTCTTTGAATCAGACCTGGTTTATTGGTAGAAGAGGAAATAAGGCTGTATGGAAATTGATACCTGGATGAGATCCTGTAGGCAATACTGCAGTACTACCTTACTTCTTGTACAGAAAATACCTTTGCTGGGGTATTTCTCAGTGATATATTTGACTAATAGGTGACCATCAAGCAGGGAGAAATGACATCTCTTTAAACTTGCTGGGCTACTATAAGCCATGGCAAAATAGCCCACTGTTGTCATCTCTTTCTTGGATGTGGCATTACTGTTACAGAGTTCTTCTTTTTTCCTCCATCCCACATGTAAACAAAATACATTCTGATTTAGTAATGTATCTGGTAAATGCTTCCAATTCTGCTGCTGTTTAGTGTGTCAACTTGGACAAACTGGAGCCTGTGGCCACAGAAGTCCGGCTTATAAACAAGTCCTTGGAGCTTCTGGATGAAAGGAGGTTCTGGGCTGGCATAGTCTTCAATGAAATAGCTCCTGACAGCGTAGACCTCCCTCAACATGTGAAATACAAGATACGCATGGACATTGATAATGTGGAAAGGACCAACAAGATCAAGGATGGGTGAGCCCTGGCATCCTGCCTTATGAATAATTTCTTACACTGGAGGTGGTGATGAGGATTTCTAATGGAAAGGTCTTTTTCCCTTGTTGCAGGTACTGGGATCCTGGTCCCCGTGCTGACCCCTTTGAGGACATGCGCTATGTCTGGGGAGGCTTTGCCTACCTGCAGGATGTGGTGGAACAAGCCATCATCAGAGTGCAGACAGGCACGGAGAAGAAGACAGGAGTTTATGTGCAGCAGATGCCCTACCCGTGTTATGTGGATGACATGTATGTGTGCAGGCTGCTTCAAAATCTCTCAGGAGTAGGAGCTTAGAAGGCATGGGCTTTTGTCATTCCTCAGGCATGGTTTATGTCCCTCTTACCAGTGAGGAGACAATCTCCACAGTGTTCTGAATCCTTGGAATTAGGGCACCCACACGGAGGACTTAGAAT
>JAWWTY010000088.1:30065390-30078768 GCA_035222235.1 Margarornis squamiger | reverse complement strand
CTTGACATACAAAGTACGTTCCTGAGGTGTGACCATATCCCCACACCTGCAAAAGAAGTAGCACTGGGGAAAAACAGTAGACACATAGGCACAGGAGAGTCAAAAGAGGACAGCTGAGAGCAGTCCCTAGGCAAGGCAGGTCTTTGCACCCATTCTTCCACTGAGTGACAGTTGTAGCTCCAACTCCCACTCCTAACTGGTGATGTGCTCTAAAACCATCAGCCTCATCTCATGGTTAGACACTGATCCTATGTCAGGCTCTGCACATCAGCTGCTTTGTGCTGTCAAGCCTTAGCTGTTACCATGCTCTAGTAGCCCATGGATGGTGGCTGCAGTTGGTGTGATGTTTCTTACTCTGTTCTTCTGATCCTTTTCCTTTGCTTTCTCAGATTTCTGCGTGTCATGAGCCGCTCCATGCCTCTCTTCATGACTCTAGCCTGGATCTATTCAGTGGCTGTGATAATTAAGGGCATTGTGTATGAGAAAGAAGCCCGGCTGAAAGAGACGATGAGGATTATGGGACTTGACAATGGCATTCTTTGGTTAAGCTGGTTCATTAGCAGCCTGGTCCCTCTCCTTATGAGTGCAGGACTGCTGGTGCTGATCCTGAAGGTGAGTTGTCTGGTTTGCTTTGTGGCATTAGATTCTAGAGCCTTGAGAGCATCCTAAGCTATGGTCTGCACTGATACACTGGGGAGGAGTTAATGAGTGTCTGTCGACCAGTCACTTTTTGGGAACAGGGTTTTGGAACAAAACAGAACTGAGTGGCTGAAAACTGCAGGAGGGGATGTAGTGGATTCAGTGGTCTTGAAAAGATGCCTCTGTTACTGCCCCTCTTCTGGGAAGGCTGTTGTACAAATTGCAGCTTCCCCTGAGCAGCAGCTCTGCAGACTTGCTTATGGTAAAGCTACCTTACAGAGCCTTTTAAAGCCTGATGCACTTGTTGTTCTCCTGCCAGATGGGGAATCTGCTACCTTACAGTGACCCTAGTGTGGTGTTTGTTTTCCTCTCGATCTTCGGTGTTGTGACCATCCTTCAGTGCTTCCTCATCAGCACCGTGTTCTCCAGGGCCAACCTGGCAGCTGCCTGTGGGGGCATTGTCTATTTCACACTGTACCTGCCTTATGTGCTCTGTGTTGCCTGGCAGGACTACATCAGCTTTTCACTCAAGATTTTTGCGGTGAGTCTTAATGAAGCAATCCTGCATACTGGGCCTCCACAGTATGGCGCTCAGCAGCTCTCTAGCTGGACACTGTTACAGGGTGGGGGAAGTGGCAATGGGAGGATTATTTTCAGTGTAAGAGACTGTCAGGGCTGGGATTGGTGAAGCAGTTGACTGAACCTGCTAGAAGTTGCTGGGAAAGTTTTGTTGGCTTTTGTAGTACAAGTAATGCAGCTGGACTGGGCTGCATTGATCTCTGTATACTGTGATGCTGTATCACCAGATATGCAGACTGAAGGAACCAGCTGACTTTCCTCTGCACAGCACTTGTTACCTGTCTTGAGAAGGTGGCTCTTAGTCACCTGTTCCTTTGCATGAAAATAAGAAAGAAAATAAGAAAACAATTCTGGAGGGAAGTCTAGCAGAAGTTTCAGGACTTGCTGGAATCAAGATCAAATCTGATGTTCCCTCTGCAAATACAGTGATGCAGAAGGGAACTTTGACTTTTTGTAGATATGATATCCCTTAGCCTTGTACTAGAACTGAGCTGCCTAGTTGGAGAGTAGATGTGAAAAACTCAATTTGTGTTCATGCCTCCCATTTGCAGAGCCTGCTGTCTCCGGTAGCCTTTGGTTTTGGTTGTGAGTACTTTGCACTGTTTGAAGAGCAGGGCGTTGGTGTTCAGTGGGACAACTTCTTTGAGAGCCCATTGGAAGAGGATGGCTTCAGCATCACGACATCTGCTGTCATGATGCTGTTTGATACATTCCTATATGGAGTCATGACCTGGTACATTGAATCTGTCTTCCCAGGTGAGGTCTGCTTCTGAGGGAGGATCATGTCTTCAGACTTTTAAATAAATCCTCTCACCCTACTCACTTGTCAAGGTGCAAATTTGACCCAATTTTAAGCAGAGCTGCAGTAGGGTCATGGAGGAAAACCACAGACCTGCATCACAGGAAGGTTGTTGCTTGCTGTGAGCCTGAATGTTGCGCAGCACAGAAGCATGGCCCCATTGTGGCCATGGCTGAGCTAGCCCCAAAAGCTTTGCTGTGCTTTGGCTGTTCCCTCCTCTGAACTGCTGAGTCCACAGACCCTGCTGCAAGGGAGGATTTAAGAGTATCAGAACCACATGTCTCACTTAACACCTTCCAGCACAAGTTTTTTAACCCTAAGGTGAAGTTAGATATTTCTTACCCAAAGTCTTCCAGTGTCTTCATCAAGAAACATCTCTTCATAGTCCTACCTCACCTAGAAGTTTACTAGGGGTGGAATACTTCTGTTCTTGTCTTGAAAGCTAATAAAAGAAAGGGGACAGATGCAGTCAGGCTCATGTAATGCTTTTATTTTTAGGCCAGTATGGGATTCCGAGACCCTGGTACTTTCCTTTCTCTAAGTCATATTGGTTTGGCGAGGAACCACGTGACAGGCAGCACCCTCATCCTGATCAGAAGGGGCCTTCAGAGGGTAAGTGCTGGACAAAGAGGCCTTTCTGGAATGAAGTGTTATGGTCTGTCTTTTATAAATGACAGTCCAAGGACAGCAGAACTGGCATGGCTAAGGTGAAATTGATCATCCTTTTGTTACCACAGTTTGGGTATGATGATCAGGTGAGTGTATCCAGATAAACCTGAGGTACTTTGTCCACTTCCTCCCATTTTTGCTGACCCTGATGACACTGGAGATCTCCAGCTCTCAAATGACCCCAGGAAAGAGAAGAGAGCTAAAAGACCATTTCTGTGGAAGAGTCATATTTCTGAGGAAGAAATATGGTCAGTTCTTCATATAGGCCTTTTTATCTTGGAACTCCACAGGCTTGGGGGAATGTGATGTCTGTTAGAACTCCCAGGCGGTTTCTGTTAAAACCTATCATATCTTTCTATTGCTGTGCTTTCTTCCAGTCTGCAAGGAGGAAGAGCCAGTGCATCTGAGTCTTGGTGTTTCCATCCAGAACCTAGTCAAGGTTTATCGCGATGGCAAAAAAGTTGCTGTAGATGGTCTCACACTGAACTTCTATGAAGGACAAATCACCTCCTTTCTGGGACATAATGGAGCAGGGAAAACGACTACCATGTAAGAACAAAATAATTCTTTAAGACAGTGAGGGAAGTGACTGCATACTGCAGTTCCTACCTGTGTGGTAGAGGTAGCTGTACAGCTGCAGTGTGCAAGCTGGTGCGGACTAGGATACTTCTTCTGATATTCTAGTTGTTCAGCTGCGTCAGAAGACTCACAGGGGACTGAAACTAGAGAGAATTCAGGTTGGGGCTGGATCGAGTGAATCTGCAGGCAACATTTTTTAGTAATGCTGTTTGTGATTCTGACTTATCAGTGTAAGAAAGAAAGTTGTGATTGAAAGAATGAGAAGCTTTTAGAGGAAAATAGCTTTTCTTCAAGCAGCCATGTGGGTGTTCTTTGATCACTGTTAAAACCATTGCAACTGATTTATTTTTTTTTTTCCAATCCATTAGTGAGATGTTTGTCAGACTACTTTCTTGATATGGAGGTCCCTCAGGGCTTCCACCAATTCTTCTTTCAGCCATCCTGGCATGCACAGCAGCTATTTTCTAGTGGAACCTAGGAACCTATTTATCTGTTCTCTTTGTCCTTCAGGTCCATCTTGACTGGCTTGTTCCCTCCAACTTCGGGTACAGCCTTCATCCTGGGCAAAGACATCCGCTCTGAGCTCAGCACCATCAGGCAGAACCTGGGTGTATGTCCACAACACAATGTGCTCTTTGACTTGTGAGTAGCATCTGTGATACACAGGACTGGTGTTATCCAACAGACATTTAGGTTCTTTAGGATACAGTAGTGGGCTTTCAGCTTTGACCATCATTTTTTTATGTGTGCATGGTGGGAGACAGTGGGGTGGTGTGAGATTGGTACAGGAATATTCTGCTTACTAGTGTGTTCCTATATGCCTGTGAAAGATCAGCAAGAGCCTGCACTTTCATCTTTCATGTCTCTTAATAATCTACTCCACTGAATTCTGCTAGGCCAAATGTTTCCCTGGTGCTTAGTGATTTGGGTTGTTTGGGCTACTCTGTCAAGCACTCTTAAAGGCAGATTATTTACCTGAGTGCTGAACAGAGCCACACCCTGAAGTCAGGCCAGACTGAACACTCCCAGTCGGTAGTTCTTTCCTGAACCTTAGCCTTAAAAGATGTTATTCTGAGCAAACAGACATGCGTGCTCTAATGCTAATGTAAGGGATGAATCCCAGCATGGTGCTTTCAACTGTGCCCTAAGGCTGCTCCTGTTCCCTAGGCTGACTGTGGAGGAGCACATCTGGTTCTATGCTCGGCTCAAAGGGCTGCCAGAAAAGAAGGTGAAAGAGGAGATGGAGCAGATGGCAACGGATGTTGGTTTGCCTCACAAACTGAAAGCTAGAACAAGCAGACTTTCGGGTAGGTTCAGTCTTTCACATTTCTCTGCCCCAAAAATGCTCTACTGGCTCTCACACAGGCTGCGTTAGGGACCTTGATTGGGTCCTGTAATTAGATATAGACTACCATACAGTAAAGCACTTAAGGGAATCAGTTGTATTAAGTACCTAATCAGTATTACTAAACTTTAAAATCTTGCACTGTCTCAAGCTATTCAATGGCCATAACAAGTCATTTTGTACTTGTTTCTGTCATGACATGGTCCAACTGCAAGTGATATCTGTTGTCCAAGTGCTTATGGGGTTTGTGGGTTTAGGTGAGAGTGACTTGGACCATAGTCTCCAAGTCCCTTACCATTTGCAACCCATATGTGCATTCCTTATGCTGACTTCTGCTTCTTCAGGTGGTGATCTGGAGTGTCTTTCTCCTTGGTTTGGGAGGGGCAGGATTCCTGTATCATTCTATACCCAGATAATTGGGGGACTGAGGCATCTTTGTCTTACTCAAGTATGAGTATAGACTACATGTTTTACTTTGGGGAGGGAGAGGAGATGACCATGGTTGGCTTTAGTATTGAACAGTGCAGTATAATTCCTTGCTTCTGCCTCTTGGATGCTGTTAGGCAAGGAGTGTCTCATGGGGACTTACTTCTGCAGCTCAAGCTTTATAGATCTGTGCTCTAGATTGCTAAATGTGGTTGGGCCTCTAAGCTGTGACTTGCTACCCCTGGTGCTGAGTTAGCATGAGTCACTCATGGAAGGGCATGCAACATGTGGTTTCTTGCAGTAGGAGTAGAGTTGGACTCCATTGAGGGAAGACCATTCAGATGAATTACCCACTGTCCGGAAGGTAGAGGGACCCTGAAGGCCTGAAACAGTAGCACTACATGTTCTCAGTCTGCTTTCTGTCAGGGAGCTTGTTATCCACTGTACTACAAGCAATGATGTTTGACTCATCTCTGCATCAGCCTGAACACCTCTTTCTTCTTGTGCCTGGCAGGTGGCATGCAGAGGAAGCTCTCTGTTGCCTTAGCATTTGTTGGTGGTTCCAAGGTTGTCATTCTGGATGAGCCTACAGCTGGAGTGGATCCTTATTCTCGCAGGGGGATATGGGAACTGCTTCTGAAGTATCGGCAAGGTATGTAGTCTTTTTCTCTACTCTTAATGAATGGGTTGTGGAAAGCAAAAGAAAATCAGTCTGTTTCATGACTGTTCTCAAAATAGCAATATGTCTCTGTAAATCTATTGTTGCCTGCACTGAGGAATGAACAAAGACCATGCAGGACAAGGTTGTTCTGATCTCTCAGCTATCCTCCTTTCTCATCCTATTCATGTCAGAACTCATGAACTAAGTTCTTTACTGGGTCATGAGGGCACTTAAAGTCTAAAAGTCATCCGTGGTGTTCAGCAGTGTCCTGTTCTGCTCTGTGCAGCCAACCTTGCTGACATGAAATTAAACCTGCCTTTGCCTGAGCATGACAAAGGCCAGCAGAAAGTGGTGAGAATAATCACATGACAGCAGTTGTGAACCTTTTCCATACTCATAGCCTTGTTCAAAGGAGCCAAACTTGTGGTACCAACACCCCATCCAACTTCATGGCAAGACCCAGGTGATTGTGGCTTTGGCATGGGAATATAGGTTGGTTTGACTTACCAGCAACGTCTTCTTTGCTTTGTTCCAGGTCGCACTATCATTCTCTCCACACACCACATGGATGAGGCAGACATTCTGGGGGACCGGATTGCCATCATTTCTCATGGCAAGCTCTGCTGTGTTGGCTCTTCTCTCTTCCTGAAGAACCACCTGGGAACAGGCTATTATTTGACCCTGGTCAAGAAGGATGTGGATTCCTCTCTGAGCTCCTGCCGAAACAGCAGCAGTACAGTGTCCTATCTGAAAAAGGTACAGCTGACCCTTTCTGCTCATATTTACTTTTAGTTCATGAAATCTTATGTTTATTAGAAGCAGCAAAAGTGTTACGTGTTTGATAGGTACTATGTCCATGTTTAACCGACCATGTCCGGTTAAACTGTTGCAAGGGATGTGCATCTACATTGTAGTTTTTTTCAATGCTGGTGGTCCAAAGCTAATTAGAGAGATACAGAATAGATAAGTCCACACTTTTGTAACACTCACTTCAGGACCTGTGACCTCTTGCTAGCATTTTAGCCCTTTGCAGTGGTATGTCACCATATGCAGCATCTGAACTTAGAGTGTAGCATCCAGTGGGCCCCATTTTGATTATACAGCAGGAAATAATGTTTGTCTTCTCTTTTGTGACCAGGATGACAGTGTCTCCCAGAGCAGCTCTGATGCTGGCCTTGGCAGTGATCATGAAAGTGACACACTGACAATAGGTGAGGCTTGGAAAAGAATTTGAGTCCCAGTGCTGACATTGCTCTATAGTTCACCTTAGACTGATGCCTTAACCTTGTGCCCCAATGTCCAGTCTTGGGACAATTATAAAATTTACAGAGATGGTATTTTTAAATCTGTAAATATTGGAATGTTTTTCTTGAGTGAGCCATTTTGAATTCAAGCTCTCCTGAGAGTTAATAAGCAAAGATTATGTAGTTCCTAGGCCTGTTAGCCATATGTAACATTGGTGAACTGTACATCAGTGACTTGCAGGTCTGCCAGTAGCATATAAAACCACTCCCAAATTCTGCACATAAAAGGTATAGCGAGGCTTTGGGCCAGGCTTTCACACAGGCTTTTGTTAAATGTAAAATGAAACAAGACTTTCCATGAAAATAAGCTGCTTTTCAGAGATGTCCCATTTTCCTTCCTTTCCTTATGGCAAGATTTTTTAGACTGAGCTCTTATTTCCATATAATGAGTAGTAACCAGAAGAAAACTGTGGTTTGTGTTTGGTTTTTCTAGATGTCTCTGCAATTTCAAATCTCATTACAAAACACGTTCCTGAGGCCAGACTAGTGGAGGACATAGGCCATGAATTGACCTATGTCTTGCCATACAAAGCTGCTAAAGAGGGAGCTTTTGTGGAGCTGTTCCATGAAATTGATGACCGTCTTTCTGATCTTGGCATTTCCAGCTATGGCATCTCTGAAACTACCCTGGAGGAGGTTAGTGAGCAGACAATTCTCTTTTGTTTTAAACTAGGCAAAATGAATCATGTCAGAATGAAGAATGAGACAGAGTCTTACCTCTTCCTGTAAAAATTTATTATGCAACAGGCAGCTTTGTGTTACTTTCCAAAATGGATTTTCTTATGCCCTCTTTACATGTGTGTTCATAAAGGTGTGCATTTAAAACTTAAATTTAGTACAGGAAAACAAAAACAGGTCCTGTATATTCAGTTACACTTCACTGAGTTGTCATGCGAAGCTTGGACCCTTCTTTGGCTTCTAATGTCTGTGTTATTTTTAAGGATGCTTTGTGTTGCACTTAACTGAAAACATATGTTTCAGTACTGGACACTGTGTATTACAAAAATAATTTAGGCACAGGCCCATGTCAACGTTATTTTTATGGGTTTAAGGTCTGTTTCAACTGACAAGCCTCCTCTGTTTTCTTCTTGCATCTGTTAGTCTTGTGCTCTCTCCTGGCATCTCATGAAGAAATCCCCATACTATTGCTCCTTTTTTGATTTTCACTGATGCTTATCATTGCTTTTCAGATCTTCCTGAAGGTAGCTGATGATAGTGGTGTGGATGCAGAAACCTCAGGTGGGTGTAGTTGTCCCCTACAGGAGTCACACATCACCTACAGGTGTGGCAGACCCTCTTTGAGATGAACTGGAACTCTGCTGTGCTAATATTTTTAATGACCTAAAATAGCTGTTCTTAGTATACTTAATGCATGCTTTTATATACTGTAAACTTCAGCTGACTCTGTGGTAGCATGTTTATTTTGTAATAGTGAAGAGGTTTTAGTGTTTTAATGTATTGAAAATTACTTGACTGACAGTATTATATATTGTCTTGAAACTTTTGACAGGATCAGACTGCAGTAGGGACCAAATGACTTTCTGAGAGCAGATCACTGCACTAAGTGCTCTTAACAGCATTTCATGGTAAACCAGTGCTAGCAAATTGCACTTGTAGTCATATGCATATTGAGTGAGAATTTTCTTTCAATGCTGTTTCCCTGCATTAATGGAAAAAAAAAGATGTACAGTGCACTAGAAGAAATTTCTGGGAGATCACACAAAATAGGGTGCATAAAACATGATGCTTTGCAGAGTGAGGATCTTGGTTTTACTTCTATCTGCACTGGCATAACTCCAGATAAGGTCCTCAGTTTGCAAATGGAAGACATGTAAATTGAAAATGATATTGCTTTGGTTTTTCTGGGGTTAATTAGAGATTAACTGAAGCAGTTCACCTAACCATAACTGCATTATTTTCAGATGGGACATTGCCAGCCAGAAGGAACAGACGTGTATTTGGAGATAGACAGAGCTGCCTTCGTCCATTTACAGAAGATGATGCATTTGATCCTAATGATTCAGACATAGATCCAGGTATTGCTGTGTCTTAAGCCTGTGTTTTTTCTTGTGGATACTCTTTCATATTATAAATACTGCAGATCCAAAGGCTGAGACTGCCAGGTAAGTGTGGTCGTATGTTTGCCTTTAGGGATAATGAACAGTGCAGTGTCCACAGCCTGTTGAATCCTCCCATCAAGGCTCAGAGAGAAAAGGGAGAAAATACATTCATGTAAATTTGGTATCTCTGCTCACCGTGCCTTTTTTTTTTTTTTTTTTTTTGATGGGTGAGAGTAGCTGCTTCAGCCTTGTGCCTCCAGCACAGAGATACTCAGGGAGAATCTCTAAACTTTTGAATGAGAGTCATTTCTTCTTGCTAGCAGAGTCCAGAGAGACAGACCTTCTCAGTGGCATGGATGGGAAGGGCTCCTACCAGATGAAGGGATGGAAGCTCACCCAGCAGCAGTTTATGGCTCTGTTGTGGAAGAGGATGCTTATTGCCAAGAGAAGCCGGAAGGGTTTCTTTGCCCAGGTGAGAGCACCCAACACGAGCAGAGTCCCTCAGCAGGGACAGCTCTGCACTCTGCATTGTAGTCTGAATTGATGGTGAGCCAAAAACCTCGAGGGAATGTGGATCACCAAAAATGGTCTTCACCTGCACCTGTGAGCAAAAGCAAGCCCGTGCAAGTCAAAGGAGTTGTGTGGTAACCAGGTGGTTACAGCGTTCTTGCACAGCAACTGAGGTTCAAATCCAAATTTGGCCTTGAAAGCAGCATTTGCAGGCTGAATCCTCTGCATCCCAAGTCAGTGCCCTAATTGAATACCAAAATTGGTCTTGCTGCACTGGTGTCTAGCACTGCTTTAGTGGAAATAGCAAAGACGTTCCTGGGAAACTTTGAAAAAGCGATTCAGATGTAACTCCTTATGCCTCTGGAAACATTTGGTTAAAAGAGGACTTGCTCTTTCCTTGCAATTTCAGATTGTGCTGCCAGCTGTCTTCGTGTGTATTGCTCTCATGTTCAGCTTGATTGTTCCTCCTTTTGGGAAGTATCCCAGCCTGGAATTACAACCTTGGATGTATGATGAGCAGTACACTTTTATTAGGTATGTTTTTTTGTGGCCTAGAAATTCTGTTCTTTGCAAACTGGAGTTACTGAGTTCCTTAACAGGTTATTTAAATTTGGGGTTTGTGTTTATCTCAGAAGCATATTTTAGAGAAAGTCACGGTATTTTCTTTTTGGACCTTTAAATGCCAGCTCTAACTACTGGCAGGGCCATAGTAATTTCTGAGTGGTGTTATAACTCTACTAATACTGTGTACAAAGACTAGGAGTGTATATGTGCTCTTAGGCCAAGCATTCTTCAAAGACAAATCCCCACCCCTATCCTTTCACTGTGTTCTTGACCTTGCCTGTTGCTGCTTTTGCTGTGTGCCTGTTACCACACTGACCTGATAGTGTTTTTCTGCTGTACCATAGCAATGATGCTCCTGAAGATGCAGGCACTCAGAAGCTTTTGGATGCCCTTCTTGATAAGCCTGGTTTTGGGACACGCTGTATGCAGGGGCATTCCATCCCGTAAGTAGGACTCTGATCTGGGAAGAGGAAGTCCATCCCCAGATTCTGGTCACCAGCTGGCTTTAGGGAATGATAGGAATGCATGGCCAGAGCAGGATTTAAGCAATTGCATTCAGTTTTTCTGTTCAGAACCTTTTAAATAGTAGCCAGTGTGATGAGGGAGTGAGGTTTGAGTACAAGTCCTTGCTGACAAAGATGAAAAGGAGGGAGTAGTCTCTTCCCTCTGATTACTCTTTGGTCCCAAACAAGGTAAAGAACCTAGTTACGTTGCTGTATGTTGTTGACTGTAGCTATTCTCTAGAGGGTATTCACAATCTGAGAGCATGTGTCTTTAGCCTGGAAGAACTGTAGTTTGTTCACAGGATGGTGGGGAGGGAGGCAAGGTGTCTGATATACTGGCCAGTGGTAGAAAGTAAGCTGCATCCTTTCTAACAGACATGGGAGCTAGGTTACTCCACCAGTGGGGCAAGGGGAGAAGGCTGCCCACTGATGCTGCCTATGGGAAGAACAGTAGTTTGGTGCGCCAAAGGAAAAATTGTCATCCAATAAGTGACTGCCTGCTGTGACCTTAGAATTACAGGATATCTCAAGCTGGAAGAGATCCATGAGAATTGAGTACAAGTGCCTGCTCCTTGCAGGACTACTTAGAACTAAACCATATGACTAAGAGCACACTCCTTGAACACTGGACACTGTGCATGCTGGGATGGACTGAAATAAAGCACTTGTTCATAATGCAAAGAGAGGAGTGTCTGACACTACTCAGTGCTGGCCAGCCTCAGTCTCTTTGGCGCTGGGATCTGTTAAAAGCTGCAGAGCCGGATCTGTCACTCTGAACTGTTTGTCTCAGTGAGGTCAAGCTCCTTTGAGAAACACCTTGCCTCTTCTGGGGACTGTGGAGTTTGATCTTTAAATAACTTGTAAGCAAAGGCCATCGTAGGTGTTTTTAAACTGCATTTGTCTTGCCTCTTTCCTGATATAGAGACACTCCTTGCACTGTGGGGCAGAAGGAATGGTCAACTGCTTCTGTCCCAGAGTCAGTCCTGGACATCTTCTTGAAAGGCAATTGGAGCATGGAGAACCCTTCCCCATCTTGTGAGTGCAGCAATGAGAAGATCAAGAAGATGCTGCCTGTGTGCCCCCCTGGTGCAGGTGGGCTGCCACCCCCACAGGTAGGAGGGAGCTCAGTGGTACTGCAATGGGGAATGCTCCTGAGGAGCAGAATGGCTGGGTGTGATTCTTGTGTGAAGTATTACACAAGATTGATTTGCCTCAACATATGTGTTTCCTGATGAGTATTTATCTGTGTTTTCACCAATGACACCAGCGTGAGCAAGACACTGCTGACATCCTTCAGAATCTGACAGGCCGCAATATATCAGACTACCTAGTGAAGACCTACGCACAGATTATTGGGAAAAGGTAACTTTTAAACACACTCTTCGTTGCCTCCCCACCAAATGTTGCTTGCTTTATGGGGGATGCATAGATCAGGCAAATAAGCCCAGCAGCCTGAATTCTTCAACGATGAGCAGATCTACTCAGCTTCTCAGATTACCCTGATCCTCAGCTCAAGTGGTGTTTCTGCTTTATTAGTGATGCTGTGTCCTGACCCTTATAGGCAGAGTATGACGAAAGTCTGGGCACCAACCCTAGGGATTACACCAAAGAGGAATGGTGGGACATGTGTCTGATGTGTGAGGCTGTTGCACTCCTTTCCCTGGCCTTGTGCCTGCAACATTGATAAGTCTGTCACTCTTGTTGTTTTATGTATTATACATGAGCTCTTCTTTCTGTCTCTACAGCTTAAAGAATAAGATCTGGGTGAATGAGTTCAGGTGAGTTACTGCCTTTTCTTTACCTTGTGTGTGTCCACTAACCCTTGAGCACTGTATTAAGTTCAACACATCCACTGGTTAGTTTTATATGACTCTTAACTGTCAGATGTTCAGGGAAGATGTTTAAGGATAAACTAGGACAACCTCAGACTACTGGAAAGTGTGTCTCCCTTATACTGAGAGCAGTATTGGCTTGAAAAAGATTTGCATGACCAGCCTACTGGTATGCTTTCCTGGGAGCTGGTTATCCTTCCAGCCAAGGGAAGCAGAGAGATGCTCTGTAATGGTAGCAGAGGATAGTTGCATTTATTGAATGGACAGCTTGCTGAGCAGTCCTAATATGGGCATTTAACACCAGAAACAAAGAGCAGTAGATATCATGGCTAAGCAGCCATGCAGGAAAATCAAAGTTATTCTTTTGTGTAAGAGTGGCGACACATGCGTTGGATGTAGTGCAGGAAGAGGAGACATCTGGAGAGGGAGAAGGAGTGGCATTTTCTGGACATCGTTGAATCAGATCTTAGCATCACTTTCTGAACTTTCAGGTATGGTGGCTTTTCCTTGGGAGCCAGCAGTTCCCTCGTGCTTCCTCCAAGCCATGAAGTTAGTGATGCTATTAAACAGGTGAAGAAAATCTTGGAGCTAGCACAGGTGAGCAACTGTCCCCCATAAACCCAGAATGCACTAATATCAGAGTCATGTTACTTGGGATATGACTTGGAAGCTATAAAAAGAGGAGCATGTGTATGTTAGCTGTGTCCAGTGTCTTCTCCCCACTGCATCTGAGCTGGGATCTCCCAGGCAGTTGTCTGGGAGTGGCAGAAGGCTTGGAAACATGCTCAGCTGAAGTTTATATGTAGCCCACATTGCTGATGTGGGTTATGCCCAACACCAGTTGCAAGCAGGTGGGGATTGCAGACACCTCTGAGTATTTTATGGCAGGACAGCGTGGGCTGTCTCAG
>JAWWTY010000088.1:30033387-30065290 GCA_035222235.1 Margarornis squamiger | reverse complement strand
CTCAGGGAACCCACCTGGTTGCTGCCATCTTTCAAAACCTCAGTTGAGCCCCCCTCTACTCAGTCTGCCTTGGCTCAGCAGAGAATTTGGGCCCCTGTTTTCCTTTGAGACTGCTTGCCTGTGGGCTGCAATGTCTTTGAAGGTTGCCTGCAACCTTATTCAATACATTTTGTTAGGAAAAAAACAGGCATGAGGCTGACCTCTCTTACAGGTGAGACCACAAAAGGGAGTGCGGAGGAGAGCTGCAGTTTCTCAGCTTTCTTACTATCTCCAGCTTGGTGGATAGAGACTGTTGAAGGGGAAGAAAACTGTCAGAGCTGTGAAAAACATTATGTAACCCTTGCTAGATCCCAGGACATAAACGAACGTACTCTTAGACAGGAAGTAACTGTCCTTTCTGTTTTCAGGGAAGTTCTGGAGATCGATTTCTCAATAGCTTGTCAAGTTTCATGAAAGGCCTGGATACAAAGAACAATGTGAAGGTAAATTAACCAATCATCTCTGATGTGCCTGCTCTTTGAGGCTCTGGTGACCTGGAGTAAGAGCAGTTTGCCTTGGGCAACTGTGCAGACTGGAGTTCCCTGTGGGAGCATATGTAGTTTGGATTTTTGTGTGGGTTTCCTCAATATCTGTTTTTTTCTATGGAGTCTAGGCCCAAGTCCCAAAAGGAGTTCAGTGCTGGATCAGTGCTATCTGCCAGCAGCCTCTTGTACTTACTGATTAACTCTCCTCTGTCCCTGTAGAAGGATGAGGAAACAAATTATATGACCTGAATAGAGGAAGGGATGTTCTGCAGGGCTTAGAAGCCTGTTAGATAGATGATGTACCTGGTGCCTTTCTGATGCTGGTGTGGTCTCTCACAGGTGTGGTTTAACAACAAGGGCTGGCATGCCATTGCGTCCTTCCTGAATGTGATCAACAATGCCATCCTTCGGGCCAACCTGCAGCAGGGTGAAAACCCCAGTGCTTATGGGATCACTGCCTTCAATCACCCACTGAACCTCACCAAGCAGCAGCTCTCTGAAGTAGCTCTGTAAGTCCTGATTTGAATGTGGATGGTTTGGGGCTCAGCAGCTTCTGATTTCTGGAAAGAGCTAACATGGGAGGTTTTAGCCTTGCTGGTGGACACTCAGTAGCCTGTGGCATTTAGGCTCTGACAGGCAGGCCTTATTTTTTCTGGTCTGGGCAGGTGACATGTTCTCCTGAGAACTTGGTGTTAAACAGCACTTCTGTGCAAACTTTCTCTGTCCCTGGTAGCTCCAGTTCCTGTGAACCAGTGTAATCTTCAGATCTTCTGCCACATATAAAATTCCTCTCGGCCACCTTCAGAAAGGCATCTCGCCATTAATATGGTCGTTCTTTTGTCCCAAGGTGCCACCATCTGACTAGGAATCACTGATAGATCCTCCCATTTTGTCCGCTGTCTCAGCTTGGGGGAGCACAAAGTAATGCACAGGGTTTACTTCACTGAGGCGTTGACTAGTCTACTCCTACCACTATCCAAGTCAAGACCCATAACCTGTCTGCAGACACATCTTCACATGTGTAAAGCAGTGACAAGATGACAGAGGCAGATATCTCTGAACTTTAAAACCACAAAAAAAAGACAAACCCCCAGCAGCACCAAGAAATGCATTGGGTGGGAAACAAAATGGTGGTGATAAGGAAAGGAGAAAGCAGTCCATTAATTACACTGATGTTATTAACCAGTCTCAAGGTTGTGTTGTTGTCCTTGAGATGACAGCTGAGTGTGTATATTTCCTTTGTTACATGGCTGGAGAAGAGCTGTGCAATTTAAGACAGCATGATGTGGTTATCGTTCACCTTGCAGAGTAAGAACAGCAGAAGAAACAGTTTCTACTTTGCCTGGCAAGAGCTGCTTAATTTCACCTCAAAGGAGCCAACACCAGCATAAAAGCAATTTGCTTTCTTCCTTTTTTTGTCCAGGATGACCACATCTGTGGATGTCCTCGTCTCCATCTGTGTGATCTTTGCCATGTCCTTTGTTCCCGCCAGCTTTGTGGTTTTCCTTATTCAGGAACGTGTCAGCAAGGCTAAACACCTGCAGTTCATCAGTGGTGTGAAGCCTGTCATCTACTGGCTGGCCAACTTTGTCTGGGATATGGTAAGGGCTTTGATGGTGCTAAACTGTCCTCCATTCTGTTTTTGCGGGGTGTCTTGCACTGAAGTGCAAAGTGCAGTTTGGGCCAGTGGGCATCATGTTATTTCAGTGAATAACCACTCTGACCATGACTTTTGGGTTTACTTTCTTGGGGCAGTGGTTCACCTCAGTGGGACAAAGGAGCACAACAGAGGATGAGAGGGGAACCATAGGCTCAATCACCAGCATTTATTTTGTCACTTCAAAATACTTCCCCTAAAATATTTGTGTAGCCCCTTGTTAGCTCTGTCCAAAGCAGGTTTTTTCAACATGTGGTGTCCAGAACCTCTGAGAGTCTACTGGCTACTTCTAGAGGGACCAAAAAATGCAAATTCATGTGTACTGCATTGTAGTTCACACATATGACACTTCTAAGAGTCTTGCATTGAAAACAGCTTTGGGAACACTGAAATGTTTAGAAAACTATTGTATTAGAGCACGACGATACCTTTCTTTTTTTTGTCATCTAGAGAGAAATCTAAAGTCTTGTTTTTCCCTTCCAGTGCAACTACATTGTTCCAGCCACACTCGTTGTCATCATCTTCATCTGCTTCCAGCAGAAGTCCTATGTATCTTCCTCTAACTTGCCTGTGCTGGCTCTCCTTCTGTTTCTCTATGGGTAAGGGATTTCTAATCAGAGGATGACTGGGAAGGCTCTTGGATTTGGAAGGTGCTTACCTGATGTTGCTGCCTTTCTTCTTGGCAGGTGGTCCATCACCCCTCTCATGTATCCAGCCTCCTTCGTGTTCAAAATCCCCAGCACAGCATATGTTGTGCTGACCAGTGTGAATCTCTTCATTGGCATCAATGGCAGTGTGGCTACCTTTGTCCTGGAGCTCTTCACCAACAACGTATGTTTTCTGAGAAGCACCTTACTCTCTTGTACTGATACTATGTAATTCCATGTTGGTGCCACATTGTCTTTAGCAGCCAGTTCTCCAGAAAAGCTAGGCCCTGGCCTGTACCCATTAGCTTCAGAAGCAGTTTAAACACAGTTTGTAGTCGAAATGGGTTAAAGCCCACTTCAGCTATGTTCACAGAATAGTTAAGGTGGGGAAGGACTTCCTGTGATTGTCTAGTCCAACGTCTGAGCAGGATCAGCTAGACCATTTTGCTCAGGACCATCAGATTTATCATTTTCAGGCATGAGGACTCCATAGTCCCTCTGGACAACCTCTTCCACTTTGCAATCACTCTTATGGTAAAAAAAACCACAACAACAACAACAACAACAAAAACAAAAAAAAAAACCAAACACACACACAAAAAAAAAAAAAAACAAACAAACCAAAAAAAAAAAAAAAACACCAAACAAACAAAAAAACCCAACTAACCAAACAACAATTTTCTTATGTTCAAATGGATTTTTTGATATATTCCTAATGAAGGGCAGTTTCCATCTACTAAAGCCATTTAACCACCCAAGGATATAGGTGCCCTTAATTTTGCCTCCATGGTAGATACCTCTCTGTATTGGGAATTTACACACCTCCCTTCAGTATTTCAAAGCCGGATGCCTACTGGGGAAGCTGCAAGTTCCTCTCATGCTTGTACAGAGCATAAGATGTCTTAATCAGCCCCATTTGACCCACACTGCTGTGAAGTGTTCCTTGTTGGAGGATGTTCATGAGATCCTGTGGGAATTACTTGTTAATTGTACCTCTTCCTGTGGGCATAAGGAGGTAGTCCTTGATGATGGCCCCTATTGTTACAAAGCTTTTTTAGCTCAGTAAAAACAAGTACATGCTAGAAGATAAGTGTCTGGCAGAACAGGAACCTCTCCTCAGGCTGCTATCAGTTCAATTCATGGGCTAAGCCAACTGGAAGACAGCAAAGGAAAAGTATTAGAGCCTCCAGTATGGGACAGGGAGGAGCTGCCCACAGCCACTGACATAACCACTTTGTGCAAGCACAACTTCCTTGTCTCCTCAGCCTGTAGCCTTTTTGCAGACAGTGCCTTTTAGACTGAGCATTGGGAGAAATCTCTACTATTGTTGCAGTTTGCTTGTGTTAATACCATCTTGAGCACCTCAACAACACTGACTGTTCAGAGGAGCCAAGGCACTGGCTCTTGGGAGAACATATAATCCTTGAATTTTTGTAGATTTACAGTACTGGGAAAGGGAAGGAGTGTTCAGTCATAACGTGGGTCTCCTTTGGCAGGTGGTGGCTGGTCTCTGCTCAAATGGCTCACTAGCACTTGATTTTTTTTAACAGAAACTGAAGGACATCAATGACATCCTGAAGTCTGTCTTCCTCATCTTCCCCCACTTCTGCCTAGGGCGGGGACTCATTGACATGGTGAAAAACCAGGCCATGGCTGATGCTCTGGAGAGGTTTGGTAGGTGAAATCATGTATCACAGGGACAGTAGCCTGAAAGGAACAGAGAAATCTTGAGTCTGCTCTGGATGAGTTTCTCTAACTTTTCAGGAACTGAAAGTGCACAATTTGCAGCACAGATCTGATCAAAGGTGGCAAGTCTCCACATCCATCCACTTTAGGTTGTTACAAGGGCTGAAGAGAGCCTGACAGACAGAACCCCAGAGTTTTGGGTTGTTAAGGACATCAGATAAAAATGCATAAAGACAATTGTATGAAGAGGACCACTAGGCCAAATAAGTGGTTGAAGTTCTGAAAAGCTGGATATTGTTTCTCTGGCATGCAAATGCCAGGCCTGAATCATAGTCTTTTTGTGCTTCACTAACTTTTTGAAAAGGTGAGCCAGCTCTTCTTTGGCAGACCTAATTCTCTGGGCCAGAGTCCCGACTTTGCTACAGTAAGAAATGTGTATGCAATCACAGCTGGCCCCTTGTGCGGTCTTTCCCTTCTCTCTTGCAACTGGCTGATCATCAGTTGTCCTAGTGCCCAACTTGATGAGCTTTATGGGAAGAAATGCTAGCCCACTCCCCTTGCCCTGGAAAAGTTATTGTGTTTTCATCATTTTGGCAGGAGAGAATCGTTTTGTGTCCCCTCTGTCATGGGATCTGGTGGGAAGGAACCTCTTCGCTATGGCAGTAGAGGGTGTTGTGTTTTTTCTCATCACAGTGCTCATCCAGTACAGGTTCTTCATAAAACCCAGGTAAGTTGTCCTCTCCACTGCACCTCTATAGGCAGGTGAAGTTTTCATTGGTGTCCGCATGATGAAAGGGGAGAATATTATCTATGAAGGCCCTTTCATCTTCTCTTAAGCCTTTATCATGTTGCTGCCTCCAGGCCTGTCTATGCCAAGCTGCCTCCTGTAAATGATGAAGATGAGGATGTAACCAGAGAGAGGCAGAGGATAATTAGTGGAGGAGGACAGAGTGACATCTTGGAAATCAAGGAGCTAACCAAGGTAACAGAAAACTTCTGCATTCTTACTTTTGACACAAAACTATGCAGTTCACCATGCCTTATCAGAAAAATATAAAGGGGTCAAAATTGTATTGTTTGGAGTGTGTGGTATGTGTGCCTCTAATGAGAGTTCTTTGACATTGTCCTTCTCATTCTTTTTTCTTCTGGTTTCAGATTTACAGAATGAAGCGAAAGCCAGCAGTTGATAGGATCTGTGTTGGAATCCCCCCTGGAGAGGTAATCTTATCTGTCAAATTCTTTTGCTATTACTGCAGCATTTTAAGAGCCACAGGATAGTATAGAGTAGAGTAAGATCAAAACCAGATGAATGTCCAAATTACATAAAAGGAAATTGGAAGCTGAAGCAGTTTATGATTCTTCGTGTGTCTGCCTTTGAAGAAGATGCTGAACTCTGTGTCTGGGACTAGAGGCCAAATTCCAGTATCCAAGGTCTGGCACAGATACACTGTGGTGACAGTATACCAAGGTGACACCACAGTTCATTCATTTTCCCACTCTAAAGGTTTATACTTAAAATAAAAGCCCAGAAGACTTTTTCTGAAAATGCACTGAAGAGTCTCTCTAGCTGTCCTGAGGATCTAGTTTGCTTCTTCCCCTCTTGTCATTGCTGAAAGTGATGTAGTTGAATCCTGTTCTCAAGCACACTGTGCTCTTCTATATCCCCAGTGCTTTGGACTCCTGGGAGTAAATGGTGCTGGCAAGTCATCCACTTTTAAGATGCTAACTGGTGATACAGATGTGACAGGAGGAGAAGCTTTCCTCAAAGGAAACAGGTGAAAGACAATGCATCTTTCCTCTGCTTTGTGGGAAAGTAGGTCCTTTGCTACTTTGCTACCTTTCTCCTCCAGCTTTCACAGCTTTTGTTCCACTTCTACATCAAAACTCACTTCCATTTTTCCCTTTTGCAACTCCTGGCATGTGTTTCAGCCATTGTTGGAGTCTGGTAAAGTAGTTCAGTGGCCTTAAGAAAATTGATTTAGTCTGGCAGTCACTTCTGAATACCTCTCTTTCACATTTAAGTGTCCTTTTTTTTAAAAAAAAGAAAAAAAGAATGGTAAGGGTGAGGGAGAGAAAAAGTAACTTGGCCAAGATTAACTTCTAGGATCCTGTATTTTTGTTAGTTCAGGGATTCTGAAACCACTGTTTCACTTTCCTTCTCTATAATATCAGCATGTACTCATGAAATCCTAACAAAGGGTTTTTTCTTCTACAGTATCTTGTCCAACATTCAAGAAGTCCATCAGAACATGGGCTACTGCCCACAGTTTGATGCTGTTAATGAACTGCTCACAGGGCGAGAGCACTTGGAATTCTTTGCACTCCTGAGAGGTGTTCCAGAGAAAGAAGTCTGCAAGGTAAATGAAAAACACTGCAGGACCCACCCCAGTGACCAAATTGCAAGTTCCTGCTTGTACGCACCCTCACTGCAACACAAATGCCATGATGTGAAGCTGCTGAAGATACTGTATGGTGAAACCTGCCCCTGTTTCCTTCAGGGCAACCCAAAAGTTGCTGTGTTTTTTCAGTGTTGCTTAGAAAAGTGTACTAAATGGAAGGGCAGATAATTTGGGTCCTCCATGCTTGTAGTGAATGTTCTTCTCCCCTGAATGACTTCCTTTCTTCAAGAGTTAAAGGGCTGTGGAGCTGCAGGTCATGCAGAATCTCACCTGCTGTCAAGGGTTAGCTCTTCAAAGTTCCAGGAAGCAAACACTCTACAGCTTAATAGAAGCTTCATGCTGGCTGTTACAGCTTTTCAGTTGATCATGCTGCGTCATTAAAGTGCTGCTATTTCAGCATTCAGACGTGGGGCTGCATTAATAGTCTTTAGGCAGTTAATCACAGCTGCCTGTGCCATAGGGCACTGCCTTCTCAGTACTGTTTCCTTGAATTAACAGCAGTTTTCACTGTATGAGATCTGGGTGCTACAGAACAGGAACTGCTGTAGATAGATGATACATAGATTATGTCCAAGTAGGTTGAATCCCTCTCTAGGAGTAGGTATGATGGGTGAAAACTGCAAGCTCCCTCTAAGATTGTTGCTGCATTGTTCTGTTTGATATTCCCACCAGCTCCATATAAAAAGGGACCCAGTTCTGAGTATGATTCAGTTAGTAGCTGGATCTCTTCCCCGTTTTAGTCTGCAGGGCAACAATGCCTGTTTATTTCCACCTTCAGTGATACTCCTAAATAACAAACCAGATCCCATCTCTCTGTAGGGCTGAGATGCACCATAGTGGGATTACTGTGTGTCAGTAGTGACCACATCCCTGCTGTAAGTCCACAGAAATAGGAAAGCTTGCTGAAGCTGGTGCTGCTGAGAGCACTAGACCAGTGGTTAACGTGGCTCACCTAATGTTAAACTCATGTTCACTGGCTGATAAGCTGCAACCATTTGACTTTTCAGGCCTCACAGGGACAGGGTTGCATATATCCTGATCTAGAGGTAAACAGGGTGTTTCAAAACCCATATCCATGCACATTAGGTCCTCAGATGAATGGCCCTTCTGAAAACTATTTTCAAAGCTGAAGCTCATGAGGAATATCTCCTTGTGTAAATGTTGCTGTGCTTGGTTCAAGATGGTGCTGTGCTGTCTGTCATAGGTTGGCGAGTGGGCAATTCGGAAACTGGGCCTTGTGAAATATGGAGAAAAATATGCTGGGAATTACAGCGGAGGGAACAGACGAAAGCTCTCCACAGCCATCGCCCTCATTGGAGGGCCACCTGTGGTGTTCCTGGTGAGTCTGCAACCTTTGCACATTAACAGTTTTCTTGCAAAACAGAAAAATCAGGTTCAAATGAAGACTAGCTATTTCATGTCCAGTGAGTGTTTAGATACATCATTAGTCACTTCAACGTGATCAAGTAGCACATGAAAATGAATATTCCCCATTTAGGTGCAAGCTATAATGTGCCTCCAGGCTTCTATTTCTGGAAAATTACTGTGAAGTGGGGATCTTGAACATGGTGCCAAACTGTCAGCATCTTCAAGATTTCTACGCCTACAAAAAATTACAGCCTTCATGCTGGACATGAGAAAATCTGTGTTTTTAATAATCAAATGAAAATTGGAAATAAATATTTTAGCATTCTTTAGATTAAAACTGACAACAGATATTAGGATTACTAAAGTTCATAGTGCATGAAAAAGTAGGCTTGTGCTCTATTTAAGCAAGCTAATTGGCTTCAACTTGTTTTAGAACTGGGTATTTCAAAATAGTGTAATTGCAGAATAAGCAGTACTTCTCAATTCTGAAAGGGATGTGTTCACTAATTTAAAATCTGGAGCATAAATTATTTTCTGATTTTAGAAAATGAGTCAAATTTGCTTATTTTCAATGTTTCCATTATGCATAATCAGAATGGACAGGTCATTTCAAAGATAAGGTATTTGTCAGTAGAATATAGCAGGGTAATCTGTTTTTTGTATACATTTTGCAGGACGAGCCAACAACAGGGATGGATCCCAAAGCACGTCGTTTCTTGTGGAACTGCGCTCTGAGTGTAATCAAGGAGGGGAGATCAGTGGTGCTCACATCTCACAGGTAAGTAGCAGCCCACTTGTCATACCCTGCCTTTTGCATATGCTAGTGCTGGATGCTAAGTTCAGCTTGGCTACTCTGCCCTGCACTGCTGTTTGCAGTGCTAATGAAGTTACTTTTGCCTGCAGCATGGAAGAATGTGAAGCCCTCTGCACTCGAATGGCGATAATGGTCAATGGGCGATTCAGGTGTCTGGGCAGTGTCCAGCATCTAAAGAACAGGTAGCTGTTTTCTTGTCACTTACACCACAGAGTTTTCTGCATTTTTAGGGACATACAGTCAGGCTTAATTCCTCATGCAGCATTCCCATTGCTATTCTAACTGTGGGAAGTGCTGCTGGATTTTAAGGTGCACTTTATATGTCAGAAGGACTTAACTCTTGTGCTGGTATTCTTGTTTACAGGTTTGGAGATGGTTACACCATAGTGGTGAGAATTGCAGGGGCAAACCCCGACCTGAAGCCTGTTGAGGAGTTCTTTGGGCATGCCTTCCCTGGAAGTGTCCTGAAGGAAAAGCATCGGAATATGCTGCAGTACCAGCTTCCTTCTTCACCATCCTCCCTGGCCAAAATATTCAGTATTCTCTCCCAGAACAAAAAGAGACTCCACATAGAAGACTACTCCGTTTCTCAGACAACACTTGACCAAGTAAGTTTTTAGTAGCCTGGATGCCAAAAGCTTCTTTGTGCAAAGGTAGGAATAAATCCACCAGTTTATGCGATCTTTCTTTTAAGGTCATTTCAACAAAGTAGAATCCTGAATCCCAGGACTATTTCAGGATACCCAGTGTTTAAAATGCCCCAAATTAATGAAAATCCAGGGTGGTGTGTGACATGGTCTTTTTTTCTTGTAGGTATTTGTAAATTTTGCTAAGGACCAAAGTGATGACGACCATACTAAGGATCTGTCATTGCACAAAAACCAGACTGTGGTAGATATTGCAATCCTTAATTCCTTCCTGCAAGATGAGAAGGTAAAAGAAAGTTGTGTGTGAGCCAATTTCATCAAAGAAATGATGAGCAGAATGCAAACTTCTTTTTCCTGGGATAGAATACTCCCAAAGAAGAAGTTGGAGGAAAAGAAACTGGACACTCTACTGATAACCATTCAATGCAATGCAATTCAATGCAATGAAAACAATTCCTTTACAGGGGCAGTGCCTCATGGAGTCGTCTTGTACTGTTCTCAAGTGAAAGACTTGAACTTAGCTCCTTACAGTATAACTCTGAAGCTGTGGTAAAGCACCCACTAGATGCTGTGGGCTTTAAACCATACTGTATTTTGTTCTGTACAGTATGTTTTTCTTAGGTTTGCTAAAATAATTCATTGAGGAATCATGGCCAGTGGTTATTTTACAGGTATTTTAGACATGCATGTTTTAGTCTTCAGAACATTCATGTCAGGAGTGGGAATCTGCTGGTGCTACATCCATTGCTGGCAATGAATGCACCAGAAGTCAGTGGCAAGAAAAGTCACCACCAGTGTTGTAGCCTTAGGCTGTGAGAACTTACCTGACCAGCTGCTTTTTCTAGACTGGTGTAGATCAGTAGTGACAAATCTGAGGCCACAAAGCTGTACTGTGGAGGTGGGATGGCAAGAGACAGGCCATTGTAACCACATATCTTCGTCAGCAAGTTGTGATATGCAGAACTGTGTACCCTCCAAATGCTCATGATTGTCCCACCAGCATCACAATCAATAACATAATTCTCACTAGGTATTTGTGCAGTGAAGTACTTTACTGCTCATTTGAGGTACTTCAGCAGCTGCACAAATATTTAGTGGGAGGAAGTGGGTGAGAAGCAGACCAAGGGTTTGGGTCACAGCAGCAAACTCAGTAGTTGTACAAGCTGCTAATGCCAAGAGCAAATTCTAAGTCATGAGATGTCACTCAGATTTGTAATATCTGCTCTTTAACCCCTGCTTTGCACCAGAAAGGTACCCATTATCTGAAATTACTGCTTAGCACAAGCATGTTGCCATTTCTGGCTTTGCCAGATAAAAACTAAAAATGAGATGTAGATTTTTTTTAACAGTATTATTTATGACTTTAAATAGGTAGGTAGCATAATTAGGGATTGAAAACACTTTCAGTTGATTTTTGTAGCCACAGTATTTCTTTACATTATGCCTGCAATGCTGTCTATGCTCTCTTTCTGTCCCTTTGGTAGACAGCTGCTTTCATGATCTGACTGTGTTCCAGATTCTAGCAATCAGCTGCTATCTGCAATTACTGCAAGTTGTTCGCCTAAAATTTTCCTGTTTGGAAACTGTTATAACATCAATGTGTTAGCTTCTGCTTCTGTTGTGCAGTGTCATTTCAGTCATTAGGTGATCCCTAACTGGAGAATACACCCTTATTATACATGTGACAACTGCTACAGTAAAAATCCCCTTGAAGAACAAGATAGTTCAAAATAGTAGAACTGCAGTTCATCAGTCGATTTTTCAAGTTTTGCAAAGCCAGAATAATATTAGAGGGGAAATTACATCGTAAGAACAACCAATTCTTGATCACACTCTACAACAGTCATGGGAGAGTACGCTTTCAGGGTCCCTCTGTCTTGCTTTTACGTTCAGAAAATGGGTTCAGTAATGTGGTTTGAACCCAAATGCAGTTCCTGGGCTATTCCTGTATGTCATGCCTTTGCCTTAAACACCCACACAGTTTCTGCATTAGTTCTTGATACTACTCTATGAATCAGTCATGGACTAT
Source organism: Margarornis squamiger (assembly GCA_035222235.1). Lineage (NCBI taxonomy): Eukaryota > Metazoa > Chordata > Aves > Passeriformes > Furnariidae > Margarornis > Margarornis squamiger. Next base: position 30,053,519 of record JAWWTY010000088.1, on the reverse strand, counting down.
TTTCTTCTGTGAATGCCCATAGCAGCCCAGCAAACAGTGAAGAGACTGGCATGAGCCTGAAGAAGGTTGATGACATATTTCCAAGTATACTTGGTAACACTGACCAACTCAGCATTTTTAAAACACAGTTCCCAGTCCCTCCACGTTCTGTCTTGAGGTAAAGTGAGAGCTTACTACAGGCTCTGCAGAAGTGCCTTTTTCATACTTTTTTTTTTCCTTAACCTGTATAGTACATTGCTAAGGGGATTGAGAAAGGAGTGTAAAGGGGATCGGTATACCTCACTCAAAACATGCTTTCTTTTATCTTTATGGCATCGTCACTCTATGGGGATGAGTTACAGGGTGATGAATACATCAGACTTCCAGGTGCAGAAACAGCCGAGCTACAGCTATTTCTCCATAGTAGGCTGCAAATATGTTGCAGTATCATTGAAACAAGTAGCATGTACTGAATGCTTACCACTGCTAAAAATCACTATTACAAATCAGCATTAAGTCACCAAAGTGAAGGGCTTAAGTTTTGCACCGCACAAAACTAGTGCATGTAGAACAAGAACGAGTTCTAGGAGGATTCAGATTTGGTCCTGAAAGGGCTGTGGTTTGCTCTTCATAACTGCTCATTTAAATGATTCAATTATCAGGAAACAACACATCATCATCCTCTTTCCTTCGCCAAACAGAAAGATTCTTGATTCCTGTTGCCCTGTGATTGTCATGCTTAAAGGGTCTGCTATCTGTGATAAGAAGTTAATAGTAAATGTGGATATTAACCAATTATTTCACAGCTCTGATCTGCCTTGTTTGTACTGAACAGACAGCATAATACAACACTGGCATGAAGATTTGTCAGGGAGTAAGTTCAGAGAGCCGCTAATTTACTTGTTGAAGTATGTGTTGGGGAAAAATCACTCTAGAGTCACACACAAACCACTCTTGATAATGAAACTGCACTGAGGTGTTAACTTATTTTAAACTTCAGTACTATTGACATGTTGCATCCCTCTTTGTAGTACATTTGTATTTCAGTAAGTTTTTGGATTTTCCCCTCGGTTAAACAACCACTTTGTGCTTATCTTTCCCTCCTGAATTATAGTTGGTCCTTTGTTCCAAGCACTTTATGCTATCTGTAATGGGATCTATTTTTGCACTGGAATATCTGTTAACTTTGCAAAAATCTAGAGAGATTTCACAACTGAAATTTCTAAGTTAAATCCTTAAATGGACATTTTCATTAAAAGCAAAAAAAAAAAAAGTATATATATTTGTATTTGCTAATATCTGTTATGTGAAGTATTAAAAGGCACTCTTAATTGCCTTGTATTAAGTAAAAAATAAAGCTGTTTTAGCACCATTTGTTTTCACAAGTGTCATTTTTGCATTTGTTCTTTTGAGGAGTGCTGCTAGAACCTTCTGGTTTGCTTGGTTTTGTTGTGAACTTAAGACGCATAACATTCCAGTATCTCTGCAACTTAGCATAGAGTACATACTATTTTGCAAGTGAGGTGGTACGAGATTTGAAAGGTAAGTGCTACTTTAAGCTTCTAAAGTTAGTAAATAAAGAGGTCTCTAGCCAGTCATGAAAACAGTGATTGGTTTAATTGTCAAATCCAGCTGCAGAGCATAACAAACTTCTCTGGATGTTTAAATCTCACTCAAGTACCAGACTCTGAATTTTCATTGCACCTTGGACATAAGCATAATTGCCTATAGGTGTTTTTCAGTGCTTTCTATGAGATCTTAATGCACATTTAGAGAAGCACTAATCATTAGGCAAACTGCACAAAAATACTTCAGCAGAGAGATCAAACCAGTTGCTCATTACAGGTCAGTGATTAACGTGTGGAAAAGCCTCCCAAGTGTTCTGCAGTTTATAGCTAGTACCTGTAAATTGCAGAAGAGGGTGCTCTATACCACCTGACCAGCAGCACTGTAGCACCTAAATACAATTTCAGCTACACTGATGCTTTACTTTGCTCAGAATTAATACAAAGCATTCCAATGAGACTTCTGATTAGAACATAACTGGGTAAGATAGATGTGGGAGCATTTCTTCTTAAACCAGTATGGAATAACTATGATTTGATAATTATAAGAGGCACCAAAGTACACTATGAAAATGAAACCATCCCTGACTGCAATGCTAGAAAAGAGCACTTAACTTACTAGGTTTGATAAGTGATCTAGCTATGCAAAAAAGTATTAAGAACTTAGAGGTTAAAATAAAAGATTGGTGAAGCATGGTTTGTGTCACAAGTGATACGGGTTGAGTTCTTTTTCCTGGAGAGGTAGGAACAAAACCATAAGCTTCTGTTTAGCAATTGATATCAGGGTGCTGATTTATATTGCTAGTGATCAGCATTTTGCATCCATTCTTTGTCAACTGAAGAACAGCTCATTTCATGAGGGTATGATGATCCATGTCACCTGCTGACAGCACATCCATCTTGTCTCTTCTGCCACCAGTTACATCCTTTAGAAGACTGTTATTTCAGCGGTGAGCAAGGCAGAGGAATCAGGAGTGCATTTTGCTGGGACTCCAAGAACCTGACGCTGTCGCGCACTGAAATTAAACACGTTTAATTAAGACAGTAATCCAATGAAAGTAATACTTTTCTCAGCAGGTATGCAGGTAATACAAGTGAGTTCTCTGGAACCATCATCTCTTACCAGCTGCTACAACTCTGGCATCTTCATGAGCACTGTGTCTTCCAGCTGCCCGGTGATCTGGGCTCTCATTCCACCATAACACATGGACTGAGAAAGTACAAATAAAGTCAGCTGAGTACTGTTATGCTGCAATACAACCCCTACTGTAAGTTCTAGCAATGTTTCTTCATCTGTTAGATGCCTTGAAGTTAGCAGAAACAATTCTCCAAGCAAGTCAGTGGTGGGATGATGTTCTACTGAGCCTGGTTTGACTTTAACATCAGATATGAAAGTCTTTTAGGATTGCGGCAACTGCCTTAAGTCTATAACCTAACAGACAAAGCTGGGTTCAAGGACTGTTTACAGGACTCTGATGATCCACACCAACATTTTCAGTAAACTGGCCAATCCTGATCCAGGATGAGGGCTTGCCCCTCTCCCTCTCCCCTTCCTGTGCCAAAGTCTGTATTGGAAATTGAGTAGTACCTGTGTTAAGTAATCCGTACTCTGTGTGGAAAACACCAATCAGCTTGGTATACCCTGTGTTGATGTGAGCATTGATTGCAGCTCGAAATGCTTCACCCCACAATGCTGGCCCACCAGGTTTCATCTGGAAAGTAACCAGTTCATACACCCCTAGAAGAAAAGGCAAACACCAGCACAGGGAAGGAAATACAAATTAATATGTCTGTTCTCGAGCAGTGTGTCATGGCCATGATGTATTTACTGTGAAACCAGTATGGCATTTCCTTGCCATTTGGGGTCTGCAGGAAACTCTTTGTTTTCCAGGATCTGGTGCAAATTTTCACTGTTGCCTGGAAATTTTGGGAGATTCAGACTACTTTGTAGAAATCACAAATGTTCATATATGTTTGAGAGATCTGGGTGGCTGCTGGAGCAATGCCAGGTGGTCTTTTCTAAGATGTGATGTTTTCTGGTATTGAAGTGCTTTATGGTTTATGACATTACAGCCCCCTTTAACTCCTGGCAGTTGGTCACAGCAAGATCTGAAGGCATAACCAACATGCTAGGACTAGGTTTAGGACCTCTGCCAAACAATCTCCCTTATTTGTAGAGAAATGGCATAATTTGTCAAAAAAACTCCAGTCCTGCTTAGAGTAGTCTTGCTAGTTACTTCAGATCACAATTGCTGACACTGTAACAGGAAGCCAGACACTTGTGTGGTGGTTTAGTTTTTTTGGCTTTGGTCTAGGCCTTCCTTGGTAACAGGGTCATAACTAAGGAAGTATTTCACACCATTCCCTCACGTAATCAGGGGTATATAAGACAAGGAGAGAGATTCCTCCCTCTCTCTCTTCCTTTCGTGTGCTTGGAGGACATCAGATCTCAGTGTCGGCTTAGCTCTTATCTGTATGAGCTGAGGCCTGTCTGAGAAGCTGTTGTCCCAGCTGTGCAGAGGGGAAGGAACTGCTTCTCTCGAGGAGAGTTTGGTGAGAATTTATTGTGTTAGTTACTTCACTGAGCTTTTCCCTGAGTTCACGAGTGTGTGTGTATCTGTTTTGGTTTTACCCATTTTTGTCCCTTTTCCCTTTTCCCCCTTTCCCTTTTGGAGTTGTTTGGGATTCTTGTTCTGTATATTCATAGTGTTTGACTGTATATAATTATAATATATGTGAATATACTTTTACTACAATTGTCTTTGGGTACTTTTTTTCCCCTTCTCTCTTGGAAGGGGGGAATCTCTGTGGCTGGCAGCTGGGTTTGGCAGGGAGCCAACCCAAACCTCCACAACTTGCTATATGGCAATGTGTGTCTGGTGTCATTCTCCAGCAATGGGCTGGAAATAGACTACAACAGGAACAAAATGTTTAAAAAGTCATCTCTCCAGATTTAATAGAAAATTGAACTGCTTTCAAATTCAACTATAAAATTCAGAATCCTGGGGAAATAAAGAACAAAGATTACTGTATGTATGCATATGCTGAGGGCTGAAGAACAGCCTGTTCCATGTCACTTTATGCAACAAATTCTGCCAATGTTCATAAATTGGGGAACAGTCAACACTATTAACATCACTTTTGCTACAGAGAGAATTAAAATACGTAAGACAGGACGTTGACACTTAACCTACAATTGTTACAAGGTATGCTTGACTTACATGTATCTTTAAAAAGTAGGGAAATTTTTTTAAACTATTATGTAAAAGACATCATCCCCAGTGTCTCCAGGAAATGCTCTCTCACTGATGGATAGACAAAGTCTGGGATTACTGCTCTGACCACTACTCTGGCAATGCCATTTTGCATGTTCATTTAGCAATTCACAACCCTGATCATTAACAACCTTAATGGGCAGGGCTATAGTCAGTTATTGATGTAAGTTAGTGTAAAATCCTTACTTAAAAACTCTGTCCCTCATCTGTGTTATGTCAAGTGTTTCACATGGGTGCGTGTACATGCATTTGTTACGTAAGGGGTTATAAAACCACGCAATACCTGGTTTGAACTTTAAACCATTTTTTGTTAGTAACTTTAAACAGCAAAAGAGAAGACAAGCTCACCCCCTTCTTTAGGAGGCTTTCCAAGTTGACACCAGGGAACCAGATAAGCCACCTCATTGTGCTGCTTCTCTATCAAGGGAAGAGCCACAGAAATGAATTTTCCTTGCCAGTCTTTGTCATTGGCTAGTGCATGCCGGACTGATGTTCTGTGGGCAAAATTATCTGTAAGAAAGGAAAAAAACCCTATGAAAAAATTCATTTGATGTAATGTCGGACTTAATCAAAATGTATAATTATAAGAATGTAAGCCGCACTTATCTAATTTTGAAACTGGTATTTTTAAACAGCATATGAACTCAAAGCAGATGTGGTAAACTTTTAAATTATGAAAAAAAACCCTTTAAATTCTGCTTTAGCTCTCAGATTAAGAGAGTTTCAAGCCAAATGAAATTTTCTAAGAAAGTAAAAATACATTGAACAATTTTACTGTTAAAAAATATTTACATATGGCATCTACAGGAACTACTGGATGTGGCAACAGCTTCCAAGAATAAGTAGATCTGGAAAAAGCACAGCAGATAAGAAGTGGGTAAAAAAAATTCAGGACAAGAAAAAAATTAATAGAAGTATGTATTTTGGCTTATAGAAAATGACATTAAAAGTCTAGAAGTAATGTTTGTGTGTTCAGGTGCATAAAAAGTTGTTATATGTCCAAAAGCTAACCCTTTTTTTTTTCTTAATTCAAACTGACTTAATTAAGTGTTTGAATTTCAATTGGTTAGGCTGCACTGGCATCTTAAGCAATATACTTAGGCAGACAGCTTCTAACGTTATGCAAGAAAAAATCCAGCATCTGACAAGGGGAAGGAAAAATCTTAAGAAATATCAGTGTCTTGGGACTAAGAGATAAGTATACCAATTATTTTTAACTACTAAAAAGACATAAGCAGGGATCAGATGAATCAAGGTGGAAGGATGTTGTAACCCAGACATGTAAAACACTGTTAGAAAACAAAAAGTATAGGTTTTCCCTTTGTTTTGCATTTTAAAAGTTTCTCACAGATTATTAATTTTATTTTTCTTCTTAAATTTAGATATAATAAAAATAGCCAAGGCTAAAAAGTTCTGAGCAGGAGGACAAACTATTAATCACTGATGCAGGTGAACTCAAAATATTCCTGTTGGTACAGATGAATGGCCCTCCCTGGAAGGGAATAGGAGACATGGTTGCCTGGGGCATAAAAGAAGAGCTAATCCACTACCTATCATATTTGAGAAGCTATGGTAGCCCATTTTTAAAAAGGGACATAAGGAGGACCTGCTAAACTACAGTCTGGTCAATCTCACTCACCTCTGTGCTGTCAAGATCATGGAGCAGATCCTCCTGGAAACTATGCTAAGGGACAAGGAAAATAAGAAGGTGATTGGTGACAGCCAACATGGTTTCACTACAGGCAAATCATGCCTGACAAATCTGGTGGCCTTTTATGATAGGGTTACAACGTTGGTGGATGAGGGAAGAGTAATTGATACCATTTGCCTGGACTTGTGCAAAGCATTTTACACCGTCCCATACTCTCTAAACTGAAGAGGCATAGGTCTGATGGGCAGACCACTTAGTGGGTAAGAAATCAGCTGGACAGCCCCACTCAAATAGCTGCAGTCAACAGCTCAGTGTCCAAGTTACAAGTAGTGTCCCTCAGGGGTCAGTACTGGGACTGATGCTGTTCCACATCTTTGTCAGTGACACGGACAGTGGGATCGAGGGCACCCTCAGCAAGTTTGCTGATGACACCAAGCTGTGTTTTGCAGTTGACACGGTGGAGGGAAGGGATGCCACACAGGGATCTGGACAGACTTAAGAGCTGGGCCTGTGCGAACCTCATGAAGCTCAATAAGGCTAAGAGCAAGGTCCTGCACTGGGTTAGGGCAATCCCAATTACAATATCAGGCCAGATGGAAAATGCATTGAGAGTGGCCCTGAGGATAAGGACTTGGGGGTGCTGGTGAAAGAGAAGTTTGACATGAGCTGGCAACTTGCACTTGCAGCCCAGAAAGCCAATTGCATCCTGGGCTCCAGCAAAAGCAGTGTGGTCAGCAGGGTGAGAGAGGTGATTCTGCCCCCAACATAGGACGGATGTGGACCTATTGGAGTGAATCTGGAGGAGGCCACAAAAATGATCCAAGTGCTGGAACACCTATCCTATGAAGACAGGCTGAAAGGGTTGGAGCTGTTCAGCCTGGAGAAGTGAAGGCTCCAGGGAGACCTTAGAGAAGCCTTCCAGTACCTGAGGGAAGCCTACAAGAGAGCTGGAGAGGGACTTTTTACAAGGACGTGGAGTGACAGGGCTTTAAACTGAAAGGTGATTTAGATTTAGAACCATAGAATAGTATGGGTTGGAAGGGACCTTAAAGATCATCTAGTTCCAGCTTCCCTGACATAGGCAGGCTCCATCCAGCCTGGCCTTGAACAGCTCCAGGGATGGGGCAAGATTTAGATTAAGGAAAAAATTCTTTACTCTGAGAGTGGTGAGGCACTGAAACTGATTGCCCAGAGAAGCTGTGGATGCCCCATCCCCAGAAGTGTTCAAGGCCAGGTTGGATGGGGCCCAAAGCATTGAGAGGAAGGTGTCCCTGCTGATGGCAAGGGGCTTGGAACCATACGATCTTTGAGGTCCTCTCTAATCTAAGCCATTTTAAGAGTCTATGATTCTGTGATTCATCCTCCAAAACAAAAGGGATGATCCTTTAAACAGGTATTGTGAATGTGCTGGACTTCCATAACCACATTGTCTCAACATGCACATATACCCTGGACTGCAGCAGGTATCCAAGGAAATGTGCCTTCCCACCTCTCCATAATCCAAGTATCAACTTCCTTTGGTCTCCACAAAAAGTGCAGCCAGCACACCTAGTTTCTGGTGTAACCGTAGCTTTTCTTGGCTCACCTGCACCTTCCATGTCAGCACCAACTCCAACAGCATAAGAAGTTGATTATACTGCAAAAAACTTATTGCTATCAAGGCTAAATCTGCAAGGAAACACTTCATGTAACTGAGAAGTCAGAACTGGTGGATTGTCTTCCTACCACAGCCTAGGCCCACTGCAAAAGGAGTTTAAGCATGTAAACTACATGTTCACTGTTTTAAGGGAGCTCAAATTTGAGAACAATTACAATGAGCTAAAATTTGTGAACAATTATACATGCATGCAAAGACATATAGACTGCATATGTGTGCATGTTTCCTCTTTTCATTTTGAAACTCTGAAGACATTTGAGGAACTGGCCATAAGTTAAAAATATTTACCATGAACAAAACACTACCACAGCTCCTCTATTACACCTGTTTTCAGCAGAGACTGCTGTTAAGAACATTTCTAACTCTCTCCTCCCAACTTGTCAAAGTTGTCCTGACAGGGTCTGAAGTGTTCTTTTCACGAATCAGTGAAGGAACCATTTTTGGGGGGCACCTCCTTTTAAGAGTAACAAATAATAGCCAGGTAAGCATCTCCCTCACCTTCTTGCCTAGGAGACAGGGAACATACAGAGGGCAGAGCAATGCAAAGGGTTGCTGGCCATACCGTACTTCCAAATGTGAAACACCTTATTCATTGCTCCCAGCTCCGTATACCAGAATCCCACCAGCTCTGAGTGAGCTGTGCGAAAGTGAATATACTTGTTGATCATCTCCAAAAACTCCTTCATCTTTGATGGTTTAATATCATATGTGCGAATTTCATAGAAAATGCTATTATCTTGCCTGGGCCCTGTAGCAAGGAGTACCTGAAAGAAAATAGTCAGAAAAATAAGTAAAACTAATTCTCAAGCCAGAAAGTTGACTTCTGTCTAAATTTTTTTAATTAGTGACATGCTATAGAAGGATTTTTTACTGCAGACTGGGAGAAGGGTACTTCATGATGTCTACTACAAAAAAGTATCTTGTGACATTTTTCACTGGAAATAGTTCCCATGTGCATTATTTGCTGCCACTCCTTTCAGCAGTGCAACGGACTGTGATGTGTCTTTTATTTGTTGCACTCAACTGTTTAATTATTAGCTCATAACAAAGCAGCATTTTCCTTTTCTTAACCCTTTCCTCAGGAAGTCAGCAGTAAGGAGTCAAAGCAATAAAAAGATATTTGGCTAAACACATTATTCAAAAGCAAAGCTGCCAGGACATCACCAAAGCAGAAGCAACATCAGCATCTGCCTTTGTTGCCCTTACCCAACCAATTCACAGCACTGTGTTCTCTAATTACAATCTTTTAGCAGTATTAGCAAATTACATATTGTTGGCAAAAGAAAGAAAAATATACCAACCCTTGGGAAAAGAGTGATTCTTTCTGACATAAAATTTCTTATGTCTGCATCCTAGCCCCTTACTTACTGGCTGCTTCCCAAGGGCTGGTCAAGAACAGTTTTTCTATTCACATAAATTAAAACACTTAGGAGGTCTCAGACTAAGTGTATTTTTTGCAATTGCCTTGATAACCTAGAACATGCTACTCTTCTCTCAAATAAGCTTGAAAAATGAAGGCCAAAACATATCTCTGGCCTTACCCATATTTGCACAGAGGTGGCTGCAGGATGGATTTTGGACATGTCTTATTTCATGAGCATCTGCAGGCATGCACACCACACAGCTCAAGCTACAGAGCAGAATCATTTAGGTTGGAAATGATCATCGTATCCACTGTTAACCTAAGTGCGCCATGTCTACCACTAAACCATATCCACCTGTTTTCTGAACACTTCCAGGGATGGTGACTCTACCACTTCCATGGGGGGCCTGTTCCAATGCTTTACAAACCTTTCAGTGAAGAAATTTTTCCTAATACTCAACCTAAACCTTCTCTGGAACAACCTGAGGCCACTTCCTCTCATTCTGTCATCACTTTTTACCTGGGAGAAGAGCCCAACCCCCACCTGGCCACAACCTTCTTTCAGGCAGTTGAATACAGACCGTCAAGACCAGAGGTCTTGCTCCCCAATGGCCATAAGCAGCATGACATATCTAGTAGGGGTTGCTGTGTGTCACAGCTCCTTGGAGCAGCAGTTACAAACCCCTACAGCATCCCAACTGAGTGGTGAGCCTGCAGCAGTGACCCATCCCATACCAGATTTCTGCACGAAAAGAAAAGACCTGATGCTTTCTGCTTTCTGCTCAAGCAGATACTGGGATGCTGAAGTACCAGTTCTGTCCAGAAAAAGGCAATGAACCTTGTGAAGGGTCTGGAGCACAAGTCTTATGAGGAGTAGCTGAGGGAGCTGGGGTTGTTCAGTCTGGAGAGGAGGAGGAGGCTCAGGGGAGACCTTATTGCTCCCTACAACTCCCTGAAAGGAGGTTGCAGCCAGGTGGGGGTCGACCTCTCTTCCCAGGCAAGTAGAAATAGGACAAGAGGACACAGGCTTGAGCTGTGCCAGTGGATGTTTAGGTTGGACGTTAGAAAGAAATTATTCATGGAAAGGGTGATCAGACACTGGAATAGGCCGCCCAGGGAGCTGGTGGAGTCACTGTCCATGGAGGCGTGTGTCAGGGAAGACTGGACGTGGCACTCAGTGCCATGGTCTGGTTGACAAGGTGGTGTCTGGTCACAGCTTGGACTCGAGGATCTCAGAGGTCTTTTCCAACCTCATTGATTCTGTGATTCTCTGATCCTCTGATGTGATGCTGGTCAGCAGGACAAAGCAGCTGAACTGAACACAGTCATTAGGAAAAGCAGCTGACCCAGTGTTACTGGTTTGTAATCTGGGGCATGCTGAGATGCTTTAGCATGGAGAGGATTAAAGACAGGCAGAGCATGTTCACTGGGAAGGGCTGGATCTGTACTGTATATTCAGGGAGGTGGGAAATCATTCCACGTGTGGCGAAAATGGTTCAAGTCTTTAATTCTGGGGTGCTCAAGTTGAAAGGGCTGTTATGTGTCACATGTTTTACAGTGATTTTATGAAAAGAAGAATGATGCCACAGCAACAATGAGGGGGTAAAAATGCATGGCTGCAAACTGAAATAAAAGATGTAGGACAAGGAGGCATCAGGCCTGCAGGTGGTTCTTCTGTCACCGAGCAGCTTTGGGATGTCACTTGAACACTGTGTATTATAAACAGATCAGAGGTGTGTATATATGAATGAGAAAAGCCTCAAAGGCATTAAATTCTGTTTTGTAAGAGACAGAGCAGAAAGAAAAGCTGCTGTTCCTGACCCATGGAGAGAAAAGTTGCATTGCGAGTTTGTTAGATACAAACAGCTCTCCATGGTCAGAGGGCACTTGAGACGCAGCTCCTTAAGAGATCTGCTTAATTAGCTCTGCTGTTTGAGCAACAATTGGGGGTTTTTTGGTTGTACTTCCTCCAGAACAAATATGTAATGACCTGTTCCTGCCATGTTGGTATCATCTTTGCCAGCTATTTAACATGGATTACAGAGAGGCGAGATCCTGTAATAGGAGTTTATTTCCTCAGAGTGGCATAGCAGGACAAGAGAAAAAAAGGTGAGCTTTTCTAATGCCAGCCACCGGATGGAGCTGATCCAAGAATACCTTGCTCATGGCATGGGGCAGACAACAAATGGAATAGTTATCCCACTGCCCTCAGCACTAGATTCTGTATTTTCAGTCTGAATCTGTGAGTTGTTGAGTCTGTGGACTGCTTCTAAAGGCTTGAGGGACAGTAACTGAGAAAGACAAGCCTCTTGAAGGAAGCTGAAAAACGTTACAAACCAGCTGTGTCTTCATGAGAGCAACTTAGCAGTCTGCCAACTAAGGAAATGTGAAAGCTGGGAGTACAACTGAGTTTAAAATTACCGATCAGATAAAAACCCAGTGGGTTCCCAGCAAATCCTTCCATAAACTGTACCAGGCTTCCAATCCATTTCCAACCACTCAATTAAATTTACTGAACTACACACTCATTGTGCCATGAAGTCTCATCAGTCCTTCCACCCTGGGAACTCTGAAAGCCTTAGTCAGGCCTGCAAAACCAAGATTCTGCCTTTGCATGGATCTGCTTTACAAAATTATACTTGGAGATTCTTGCTGCAGGCCTCATGGCTTAGAGTCAGTGGAGATCCTCTATGTTACAGGTCAAATATCTGTAATCACACTTTTAAGATAGTATTAAAACCTGATCTGAAAGTTTCTGCTTAAAAATACGACTCCAGCAGCTAGAACCTTTGTGAGGAAAAAGCAAATAGGACGAGAGCTGTGATGAGTCACTAAACAAAGACCGGAGGATGAGTAAATCTGTGTGTCCCAGGATTGCAGTGTCAGTTGCTAGTTTTCATCTTAGGAGGAGCCTGGTAGTTCAGAGAAAAATCAAAGCTCTGTGGTGCAGCAAGAGGTGAGCGCTGCTCCAAAGGGGCTGCTGGCAAGAATAACGGTGGTGGAAAGGGGACACAGCCCGTGTGGCAGGAGTCACTGACACTGCAGCAGAGGGCTGGATTCAGGTTGTCTGCTGGGTACACTTCTGAGCCTCTCAGGAAAGCTGTAGGCATTACCGACCCAGAGTAAGGAGATGAGCTGTGTGCATAATATTTGCACAGTTTTTATCAGTCATGCATTTCAGTTGAGACACATCAGGTATCCCATCTGCCTCCTCTGGGACTCTTTCTCCTTCCACTCCCTCAGGTAATCACCCCCTTGCACCTCCCCTGCCTGCCACATCTGAGTTAAAAACAGCAGACACCTCAATTTCAAGTGTTTGTGTATAAATACAAGTACCTATGAAGAAGTGTATAGGTATCAGGTATTTCCAGGTTAATATAAATGTGTAGGTATGAGATAGATGAATTACAAAACAAACATGTATCGTTCCTATGTCTGTACCAGGTGGATAAACACGGTCCCTGCCCTGAGGTTCTAGGAGAACCAGCCTTTCAGAATGAACGCCTACAAACAGCGAAAGGTGCATGAAGTGGCTGCCAGCCTCCGGAAGCCCCGGGCGGGCAGACAGGACCGTTCCATGCTCGGTCCTCACGGCCCCGCGGGGCCGCCTTGGCAAGGCTGGAAGCAAGGCACGGTCTGCACGGTCCGAGCTGCGGGATGCCTGCAGCAGCTCCACGCCGAAGGGACGAGGGAGTCCTTCCCTCGCCGACCGCGGGCCGGCTCTCCTGGCTCTTCGGGGCTTCCTAGCTGCCATGACGCATTTCTTTTTCTGACAGCCCGCTGGCTTCAAGCAGTCCGTCTAAGTCTCCGCCAGGATAGCATCGGCATTGTCGTAAAGAAAATAAACCCGCCAAGAGCGCGATTATGCGAACAGCTAGAGGAATCGGTGTCAGAGGCGGATGTATTCTGGGGGGCCGTGTGAGGTGCTGCGGTGCGGGGTGTGCAGAGGAGCAGCAGGGCGGGCGGGGGCGATGGCGCTGCGGGCCGGCTGTGTGCGCGCTGCCCGTGCCGAGCCCCGCGGCCCCGACGGGCGCGGACCCTTCTCCGCCCCGCGGCGGGGCGGGCGGGGGCGCGGGCCGCACCGCCCCCTCCGCGCTCACTGTGCCAGCACGAATTCAAAGTTAAAAAAAACCAAAAAACACCCCAACCCCCCTCCGATCGCTCCGGTGGGGGCCAGCGGCGGAGCGGCTTTCTCGGGGTGAGTACAGCGGCGGGCGCCGGTCGGGGGATGCCCGACCGCACGGCCGGGGCTGCGGGACGGCAGAGCCTCGGGGAGGGAAGGGGCAGCGTTTTGGAGAGCAGGCAAAACCCTGGCTGTGGTGCTGAGCCCAGTGAACTGCGGCAAGACAGGGCTGAAAGGAGAGGCTGCAGGGAGAAGTGGCCGGAAGTTTGGAGGGATTTGCAGGGAGCTGCTGCTCCCGCAGGGCAGCGGGGAGTGGGTGATTTATCCCTCTTCCGTCAAGTCCGCAGGGCCTCCGCTCGGCCTGACCGAAGTGGGAGAGCGCTGCGAGGTCATCCTTGTCAGCGGAGTTGGGACGGGATGAAGCCTTGCCTGGCCCGCTCCAAGGATGCACTGCACCGCTGGGCAGGAGTCGTGATTGCGGGGCACCGCACTTACAAGAATGAAGCCGTGGCTCAGTGCCATAGCCTGGGTCAAAAGGTTCAGCACATCCGTGCTGTGGGGCAGTTCTCCCTCTAGAACAATACCTAAAAATTTGGTGATTTCTAGTCTTTTGCCAGGGCAGGGAATAGAGCGGCATTCAGTGGGTCATCAGAGTCTTTTTGCCATGCACAGAGTAACATCCGGTGTTAAAGATACTGTTCAGCTCTAGGTGCCCCCGCAGCAGTGGGCAGAAGTCAGCCCCTTCCCCTGCTGGTGCCCCTTTCTAGATGTACTGCAGGAGGCACAGAAGGTGCAGAGGCTTTATAGAAGATCCTGCTTGATTTGAGAAGCACTTGAGTGGCAGCCATGCACTTTTGCACCCTCACAGACCTTCAAAAACAAGGCCTTTGCAGAGCGGAACTCACACAGCAGGGTTTCATGTGGTCTTTTTCTAAAGAGGCCTTTCTGATGTTTGAGGGGAAGGAGTGAACTCATGTGGCAGTGGAGGCAGAAACAGGATAATATTTTTGGCTTTAGCTGGCAGCACCACAGTGATACTTTACAGCAGGCAGTAGGTTGGGGACCCATCTCTTTTTGTCAGGGTTTTGGAACTTTGTGATTGGTGTCAGAATGGGGGGAAAGTTGGCAGGGAAAACCAACATAAATTACAAGAAACATATCTCTGAAAGAGAGGAGTTTAAAAATATCAATTTATTAAACATTTTATTTGTGTGTTTCTGCTTTCTGAGCTTTCAGAATACCCACATTTTGAAACTTTGCTTCTATGTATTGAGTGATGGTCTTATTTTTCTGGCTTTTTTTTTTTTTTTTTTTTTTTTTTTTAATATGAAGCTGGAATTCGCAACTTCTGTTGCCAGGAGTTGGGATTTTCACATAGTAACATTCAGCATGCAGAAAAACAGTAGGGCTCTCTGAAAGCTAAAAAAAGCGTTGGGGAAGGAAAAGAGTTATTTGAGGAGAGGCAGACCAGCATGGATTAGATTAGTGGGAAAGGGGAACTTGTTAAATTGAAGTGGTTTTAGGTGTGGTGAGAGTTTGTGTGTGTATACTGTGTCATTATTTTCTACATGCATTGGACATAAAGCATCTTGCACAAGCATTCTATAGGCTCATGAGGAGAAGTCCCGGAAGACTGCAGTGTAGTAAGTCCCAACGCCAGGTAGTTGTGTGCCTTCTCCAGGAGCATTTTTAGGGCTTGCCAAGATGAGGAAAGTCTTCCATTGCTCCCCTGTTTGTGAGTCTGCTGAAAAGGGGCAGAGTTTGACATCTGGACACTCAGGAAAATAGCTGCCCTTCTCACACAGGACTGAACCAGGGCCATCAGCATTTCTCTACATTGACTGCAAGGACGAGAGGATGTGTGATCCTGCTAAGAGAGGATCTCCAGGATGACCATGGGGAGAGTAGATGTGGGCTTTGTGAACAAGAGTGTTGTTTTATGCAGACTGCTCCCTGGGTATGTGGCTCAAAATGTGGCTCTGGCACCTACAGAAAGCTATGGATAGACATCAAACTAACCACTGAGCTTGAGGAGCAGTCTTTATTGATGCTCTACTCTTTTTCAGCAGCAGTCACCATGAAGAGCAGTAAGGATGAAGTGGGAAAGCCCAGCAGCAAAGGCTGAAGACTTCAGACAAGCTGACCTTCCTGATGCCAAGCTGTAACTGCTCTGGCCAACCTGGTAGTGCAGTATGATTAGGATGAGGAGGAAGATACTGTGGGCATCTTGCTTCTGTTTTGCAGCTGCCTTTTTCCTTGTGGTGACACTTCAGGTACAAGGGCAAAGGGCTATGCATGAGATTGCTGTCAAAGCAGGACACTTCTGTCAGATGAGAAATAACACTGAAGGTGACAGACATTTTCTGTCTATGCTTTAACAAGAAAGTTTACAGAAACTCTGTCAGCAACATTGGCCTGGTGACAATAGCTGACTCCAGAAGTGACATTACACAGAGAACACCTCTCTTGTATAGCTCCTTGGCTCCTGGAAGACTTTCTCAGGAGAGTTGCAACATACCATGCCTTCCATCTGGCATTGCCTCCACGTGTTTGAACTCATTAGGCAAGAGGGCAATGCTGGACCCATAGAGATGTGAAAACTTTATGGGATTTTTTAACAACTAAATTCCAGAAGAAACCTGGCTACTGAATGGCTGTTCTTTGTTCTGTGCATTTTCCTGGGAGAAAGTAGAAAATGTGTTGTTAAATCATATTGATGTGGCCATGTATTTCCTGCCTGCTCGTTACAAATTCAAATTAAAACTTTCGGTGTTCTGACATAAGATCACCTGAATGGTGGCTGCAGTCAGTGAAATGCATCTAATTTGATTGACAGAAACTTCACATACAGACTTAGCGCTTAATGCTTAAATTCTGATTTGTCAAGCAGATGTCCTAGCTAATGACAGTGACATGTTGTGGTATGTATGTTTATTCCCCTGAAGGTTATCACCGAACTGGGCAACTCAGAGAACAAGGTGTCAGTAATCTCCAGTTTACACAGCAGCCCATTAAAGCCTGGGGAGAGACAGGCTTTTCGGTTTAAGAAGCAGGACCTTCACAGTGGCTTCAGGACAGAGTCTGATGCAAACCGCTATCCTGTCCTGCTCTGGTGGTCTCCCCTGACTGGAGAGACAGGAAGACTCAGTCAGTGTGGAGAGGATGTTTGCTTCTTTACTATCAACAAAACCTACCAGCACGATCAGATGACGAGGGCATTTCTGTTCTATGGTAAGAATCTATTTCTTTTAAAAAGAGTAGCTTTCTTTCCTGTTTAGTTATTTTCCTTTGGAGATTAAATACTCTAGGTGGCAATGACAGAACAGGAAATTTACGCAGCTCATTGGGCTGAACTTTGCCTGTTAAACACTATCCAAAGATGTGTGTTCTCTGTAAAAGTACTCTGAAAAGTGACTGTGCGTGTCTGTGGGATGACTGATGCCTTGTCTCATGCTGCTTTCCAGTCACATGTACTCCCTGTTCATGGGAGAAAAGACAATTTCATGTAGTTGCCAAGGCATTTAAAGACAGTCTGAGATCAAGCCAGCTTTTTCCAGTCTTCTGGCTTGTCACCCCTAGCAGAGGCCTTTGTTGTACTTGTGCAAGTCTTTTGTCTAAAAATAATACCCTTGCTGGTAACAGTGCAACCCCCCTGCCTCATGTGCCAAGAGATTGCTAGCAGACTGTAAATGGAAAGTAGTGAAAGAAACTATTGATTCTGCACAGGGAGTAGCAGCTAGTGCAACCTTCTGAGCTGCTCTTGCTCTGCCTGAAACTTCCCACTTTATATACTGTAAAGTTAATATACAAAACACAAAAGACGCATCTTTTAAAAGTAGACCTTAATTCATTTTGGTCTTTTCCCCCCACATAGTTGGTTTTGAAAGACAAAATTAATTTTATGTGGAAAAATAAATTCCTTTTTTTTTTCTCTGACTGGTAGGTTCAAATCTTTTGTCTGGAAACAAAACAAAACAGGGTCCTGAATCTCATTGACTCAGTCGGAATACAGGTGAACTGCAAATATGGGAAAGAAGGGCCTTTAGCTTGATTGCTACAGTGAACCAAAAATTCTCATCACTAATCTTTTCAGACTTCCAAGTACATCAGCTTTGTCAATTGATAATATAGTGGTCAAGCATGAAAGCAAAGGAATAACAGCAAAGGAATAAGAAGCTGACCCAATTAAAGACAAGAAAAGCTGGATTGCATCACAGGAAAGCTGTAAAGTCTGGTGATTTTGGTCTCTGATAGTAATTTTGTCTATTTCACCATTAAACAGACTGTTGCACTTAATTTTTAGCAGGCTTGTGGGCACAGTTTACGTTCATATTTTTAAAGGACTATTTATACTGGATAAAAGACTCTTCCTGTGGCGTTTGGGGTTTTTTTTCTTCCTTTTTCTAGTGATACTGGCTATGAATTGTGTAAAGAAGAGTGTCAAAATATGCAAAATTTTAACTTATTTTTAAACCACAGTAAATGATCTCACAATGTTAAAACTCAGAGAAAGAGGGAGACTTTTTCTCTCTCTCTTTCACTCCCCCTCTTTCTCTCTCTCTCCCATCCTTACCTGCAGCCCCTCGATGCGCTGAACTGTGACCTTGGAAAAAGGCATGTTTTATTTTTACAGAATTTCCCTCTAAACAGCCTGCTGAGTGAAAACTTGAATATCTGAATTCCCATGCTAAGGCTGGATCAGAGCACAGTTTCCCCTTCCAAAGAAAGTGCTTTCATTTTGATCAGTAAACTCATCAAGAGAAGAATGATCCAAAGATCAGAAAAATACTATGCAAAAATATTTAGATGTTTTCTAGCACAACTGCTTTGCTAGGAACACCAACTTTTCTACAGCTTGTCCCGACTTACTGTCCTGGCCTGGGAAGCCCTTAGGTGTATGTGATAACTTTGCCAACTTTTACTCCTGTTTGTAAATGAGATGTGGCATCCACTTGGTAGACTTTGTCTTTGCTTTTGGGAGGAATTCCTAACTCCACCTCTTCAGTGTCACGTAGTTCACAGAGTGTAGTGTTTAGCATGAACTGCCAGTGCGACTGAGTCAGCATGAGCTGGATCTAAGGGGTGTTGCTCCTAAGGGAGGAGGACGCCCAGCTATCCTTGCTGGAGACTTGAACTGTTGAACTATGATTCCTGAATGAAAGATGTCTCCTAAAATGCAAAACTTCTCCTAACAGCATGTATCTTTCTCTTCTGCACTTTGCCATTTATCTAAGGTTTCCAATTTAATAGTTTGGAAGTTGAAATTGGTCATGATTCTATTCTTGTTGTGCTTTTTTTTATCCCCTCATAATTCCTTCATCTCATGGGGTAGGGAACATGCTAATGTTATCTTCCCTTTAATAATTTTTGTCTTCTTGCTGGACTGAGATTGATTAAGTGTTGTATTAGACTCAGTCATTCTGATGTGCTCTAATCTGTATTGTGTTCAGTTCTGGGCCCTCATGTCAAGAAAGACATTGAGCTGCTGTAGCCTGTCCAGAGAAGGGCAACAGAGCTGGGGAGGGGTAGTTCTAGAGAGTTAAATCCTATGAGAACTGGCTGAGGGAGCTGGGTTTTTTTAGCCTGGAGAAAAGGAGTCTCAGGGAGACCCTAACACAACTGCCTGAAAGGAGGTTTTAGCCAGATGGGGGTTGACATCTCTCAAGCAGGGAGAAGTGACAGGATGAGAGGACATAGCCTTAAGCTGCACCAGGGAAGGTTCAGGAGCAATTTCTTCATGGAAAGAGTTGTTAAACATCATAATGGACTGCCCAGGATGCTGGTGGAGTCATTGTTTCTGGAGGTGTTCATGAAACAACTGGACATGGCACTTAATGCCATGGTCTAGTGACAAGGTGATGATCAGTCAAAGGTTGGACTCGATGATCTTAGAGGTCTTTTCCAACCTAAATGGTTCTGTGATTTTATAGTGCATTTTTCTTCAAGTTTCTTCTTTGCCTAATTTAACTGTCTCCTAGTTTAGTAAATTTTACATGTTGCCTTTTTGTCTTTCTCTCATTCTTGCTTGCATTTCCCCCCCTCTTCTCTGCAATGCTGCCTTAAAGAGGGAGCACCCTTGTGAGACACTAAGCTGAGGTGCTATGGTTTCAATCCATGACATTTCATTATTCTCAGTATGCACTGCTGTTTCTCTTCTTGGCATCACTTAGAACAAAGTCTTTTCAAAACCAGATAGACTTCATAGACCTCTCTGTGAGAATTTGATTCACTTTCAGTTTTCATCACCTTCTTGCATCACTGTAACACATGAAAAACAGAAGAAGCAAATAACATCTTTCATTGAGTGGCACAGCCCTTCATCCTTTTAGTGCTGAGGGCTTGGAACCAGTCTTGGTGGAACACAGATTGTCATATACTTAATTGTGTTAAGAAACCTCACCTGATGCTCTGGAAGGATCTTGTTCTGTAGGAGATTTTTATGTTACCAGGAGCTAACTTCTACCTTCACTGGAGTAGTGAAGTCTTATATTGGTTTTATAAGGTCATCCTTGGAGTCAT
>JAWWTY010000088.1:30016126-30033287 GCA_035222235.1 Margarornis squamiger | reverse complement strand
GGGCGGGCAGGGGCAGGGCCTGGGCAGGGGCGGGCAGGGGCAGGGCCTGGGCAGGGGCGGGCAGGGGCAGGGGCAGGGCCTGGGCAGGGGCAGGGGCAGGGGCAGGGGCGGGCAGGGGCGGAGGAGCCGGCCCAGCGCCCGCCCCGCCCTCGGGACCTGCAGCCACCGGAGCCGGAGCCGGGGGCGGGACGGGCGCCGAAGGCACGGATCGGGAGTGTTGCTCGTCCAAATTACCACGCATCAGGGTATTCCTGCCTCTGCCCGTGTGCCTGAATGCAATAAAAAGTATCCTCACTGCTTGAGGGGAGGCGTGGGACTCTGTCCTACAGGCTGCACTGGGACAAATCACTCACCCACCCCCCAGGATCAAACTTCAAATTGATCAAACCGATCCTCCTTCGCAAGCTCAAACTTCAAACTGTGCAGTCGCAAATCCCCCACCCTCTGGAAGAAAGCCCCGCGGCGTTCCTCTGCGCCATTCTTTTGGGTAAATCCAGGGGTACAAAGCGCTAAGGACTGTCGCCCTACTACAGCCCTGTGCCCACCTACATGCTTGGGCCCGCCACACAGTCACCAAGGGAAGAGATTTTGTGATGGCTGAGACCGTATGTCTTTGCAGAGGTAATTCTTGGCTAGCACGAAAGTAAACGTAAAATTTCTTCTGGTGTTTTATCAGTGGGAGACAAACCAGCTCCTAGCAAAGGATGGTTTATAGAAGACTACCTAAATTAACAATGCATCTTTTATGATTCCTCTTAATAGGGGCAGCACATGCCTTCCTCCACACCAAATAGTTGATTTTTAAGGTCTCTGCATGGAATTAAATGTGAAGAGATTAATTAATGAATTCATACCTGTGGAGATTTCATGCTTTTTCTCACAATAGGCAATTTTTCTGTTTGTTAAGGACAAATTCAGGAAGAAGGACTGTCTGAATTAAAATGAGATATAAAAAGTTGTTCTAACGAACATGTTAAAAGGGTGGTGTGGAAAGAATGAAGCATCTACACAGCATACAAGTTACATTCTTTTTTGGAAATGGTTACATTTGTTACATTGGTTTTGAAATATGGCACAAATAATTCCTACAGCAGAACCACAGAATCACATGTAGTGTGATTATGAATGCAGTTGCTGCCAGTTTAAAACTAGTTTAACATGGAGGTTTTCTCCACTTAAGAACAAACTGTGTTTCAGCTGAAGGCAGGGAATGAGATGGCAAACTCCAAAGTATTTAAGGTTCTCTGTTGTTTATCCTATTTTATGGATGAAGTAATATCCTTCATAATGATGTTGTATTGGAATATTCCTTTACATTTAAAAAATATTTTATTTTTATTTTTGAACATTTTCTGTGTTTGTGTTCTCATCACAATACAACACAAGCCAGGATTTCAACTGAGTAGTCATAAGAAGCAGGTTTTGTTCTTGCTAACCTGAATAGCCAAAAAGAAGCTTTGATTTTATCTTTACTTTTGTACAGCCAGGGAATAGAAAGGTGAATATGACTTATATAATTGAGCAAAATAGTTCAAGACAGCACAGAGCTAAAATGTCCAAAACTGCGCTAGATTTCAGTGAAGGCCTGAAATGATACCCTGAAACAATTCAGCAAATGATTTTATGGAGCAAGTAAATTTGAGAAAGCTGTGGTTCTGGAAGTGACTGAGATGAAATTTGTTGAGCAGAATGTTCTTTCAGTTCTCCAATTTTGCCCAGAATTCGGGTTCACTGTATCTCCTTGTATTTTCTCATTCATGTTCTTCTAGAAGTACAAGGGTATCTCTGTCTTCTCAGGTGGATGTGGCAGAGAGTGGTGAAGTGAGAGAATTGTACTTCCAGTTCTTGCCTGCCACTTGGAGGTCTGTCTACCAATACACAGAATGGTGAACAGGAACTGTGTTTCACAGACAACTCACAGATGATACTGAACATCTGGGAATGACAGTGTTGCTCTTGTGGAAGAATTCATAAAAGATAGTATCTGTTACCAATGCTTTTTGATGGTAAGTTTTTATTTTGGTACTGAAGTGATGAATCATATGGAATTTTCAATTTATGTAGCTGAGACTGGCAGAGCTGCCCAAGTACAAATGGCCTATTAAAAACTGTTCTTACTGTTGGAAGCCAAGGTTCCATAGAGGAAAAATATAAGAAGGTGATTTGTGCGCATTAGTCCATTTATGTGTTGTATTTCCTTCGTGAAACGTTTTCATCCATTCTCATTTTCCTATGGAACAGGAAACAGTTTTAATCTCATCTGCATGTGTCTTGTGAATGTGGGCAAGGGCTGGATAGTTTTATTTAATTTGCTTTATACTCTAAGTGAGATGGTGATAATGAAATAAGAGTAACCATATGTATCAGAAGGTTTAATGCTTTCAAAAGCAGCTTAGAATTCCTCTGTCATATTTGCTTAAACACAGAGAAAGTGAGTCAGAGTTGTAGAAAGGGAGGAAGCACAGTACCTGTTCTTTTGCTAGGGGAATTTTCCCATTTGTGAATCACAGCTTTTGGTTTCCTATCATATGAATGATAAAACAAGGACATTTTCTTCTATTTCTCCATAAATCCTTTGTCTTAAATTCTTCTCTTAGATAGGCAGTTTTCAAAACTATAGGAGGGTGTAACTCACCATGCATCTTCTTTCAATGGGAATAATGTTTCCATTAAGTAGTGCTGTGCCTTTTGTAGACTTGAGAAAGGTGTGCAACAAGCTTGTTTAGTGTAATTGTTAGACAAGGGATTTCCACTGCTAGGTTTTCACAAACCTCTCATACTGAGTGCTTCCCTTCCTCTCCTGGGTGAGAAAGCAGCAAGTGGTTTCCTGCTTTGCACACAAGGCAACATTCCTGAATGTAATGTAGCCTCTTGGTATGTTCCCAGTAGGCCAGAACATGTAAATATCCTCTTGTTTTCATTCTTTCAGCTGTTCCATATGAAAATCTGGATAACAATTTAGCAAACTTTGTATTTTCTTCTGTGTTTTTCCTAGCCTTGGATTCCTCACCTCATTAAAACAATCTGCATTGTATATAAATATTTATTGTGTAGAACTGATTAGAATGCCTACAAGAAACAGTGCAATCTCTGTGTTTACCAGGATAAGAATCACATTAATGAGCTTTGTACCCAGGGCCTGGGGACATGGTTGAACCATAGTCATGTTCAGGTGCACTAGCAGTGAATGAGCATCAGGAAAATCAGTTTCATGTTTTTGCTTTGCTGGGGAAGGCAGTGGGAGAGCACCATGGCACTTTATCTCTCTGAGAAGCAGTTCTATGTTGTTCACTTGGGATTTATCCACTCCACATCCACACGGCTGACATCCGGCACAGCCTCTGAGCACACCAGCACAGAGCCCATCAGCTGACTTGGCTTGGCTGAAAGACTGCCACCTTCCAGAGCTGCACAGTAGGATGATAAAGGGCAGAGCAGGTGCTTATGGTTATATGGAAGGGAATTAGAAAGCTGCTTCATACTGCTTGTTTTTTTAAAACACTTAGGCCCGATGTTTGACCTCATGACACCTTGTGTCAAAGTTTGTATCGGCTCTTGAAGGAGATACATTCTACTGTATCAAAGTGGTCTCTGTTCATCTTGCAAGTACCTGTAGAATAAACCTGGTAACAGGCCACTATGTCCGTTTGAATTAAGATCAAAAGAAAACATTCAGATATGTTCCCTTTTCTTTCTTCAGAAGACCTATTTGTTAGAAGCTTCATTAATGGATTTTTTTTCTCCCCTCCTCCCACCCTGTGGAATCTATAATAGTTTAGTGAGTCCAGAAGAAGGGATGTGTTAAAGATAACACACACACACACACTGAAATCCTTCAATTGTTTTTGTACAGTAAAATGGTTTTATTGAAAATGTCTGAATTTAAAAAAATCTTTCCTGTCAACAGGCCAGAAATATTACAGTATTTTAAAACCGTATAAATTGCTTATGCTTATTAACTGACCACTGTAATTGTAGTTGTTCCTCTTAAATATCTACTTGGGCTTTGCAAATTATATTTTTAAAAGTTGAGAGTGAATATTCCTTTTAGTAAATAAATTTTTAGTTAATTGGGTAGAAAATAAATGCTCTTCCTGCATGTTTTCACAGATGGGGTGACATAAGGTAGCTTCTGACACTGTGGATATTTAAAGCATGATGCTTCTGAGAACTGGGAAGTCTGTGCTACAAAGACCATGGAAAGAAGACAACACGAGATGGAGGTTTACACAAGGAAGACCTAGATGGATTGACTTTTTACTTCACAGGTACTGACTAGCTCAATTAACATTTTCCCTAATAAATGTAAGACTTGAAAGGATGGTTATAAACTGCTAAGATCCTCTTTCTTTGGTTAAAATTGTCTACAGGCTTCTTTTATTTACTTCTCTTTTAGGTATAAGATAAGCTCTCCTCTGGAGGTGAAGAGCGGTATTTTCTCTAGGATTTAACCAAAGTTGCAGTTGTGCTCTTCTTATACTGAATGTGGGCTAGCTGACTAGTGTGCAGTGCCAGTTTGCACACCAAGACAAGGTACTTCTATTTCTTTGTTATATTTTGCACAAAGTAGGGAGGTGGGTGGTAACCCACAAAAGGCTGTCTTCCCAGTCATCAAAACTTTACACCATTGATACATTTTAGCAAACAAAGAAATCATTCCTCATTAGCTACAAGTTACAAAGTTCTCTTATTAATTAGTATTATACCATCTACTGATTAAATGATTCTCTCACTTCTCTTGCTAATTAGTCACATGCTCAGTCTTTCTCTTCTTTTGAGTCAGCGGGTTTCTTGAGTTGGTGGGCCATGAGTCAGTGGTCACAATCTCTCTCTACCTTTTAAGCACAGTTGCTGAGTCGGCTTTTTCATTTTTTTCCTTACCTTGAGAGTTCTGCCAAAAGTCGCTGTGGCCTGTAAATTCTGCATTATTTGTGTCCACTATCAGCAGTAATCTTTCTTCCTGAGCTTTGTTAACTTCTCTCTAGGTCTGAGATCATTGGAGCATGTCAAGCCCTAAACCTTAACCAGGCAATTCTACCAACAAATAATTTATCTTTCTAACACTTGGACATAATTCTAAACTCATGTTTTCTTGCAGAGAACTGAGCATAATATGGGAGCTAAATATTGCTTTCAGGCAGGCTCTAACTTCTCCAGTATGAAAGCAGGTAAAGCCAGGTGGCAGAGATCATTATTTTAGGGCCACCCCAACATTCCTTGGGTATTTTGTGTGTTTTCTGCTTGGCCTTCTACACAGAGACCAGGCGTGTTTAACTTGGAGAAATCCCGGACAATTTCAGCAGAGAAACAATAGTGTGCCTTCTAACCTCCTAATCTGAGGCTTTCTGTGATCAAGGAGACAAACAAAAGTACACATTGCATCTGATTTTTATGAAGGAAGTTGGAGTCCAACATAAGGCAGCTGATTGGGGAAAGCACCTTCCTACCTTGCAGTATCCTGCTGGGCCCAGCCCACAGGTGGAGAAAAGACATGGTCCTGTACAGGCATAAGAGAGGAGAGTGAAGTGTGGGGGAGCTGACCCTGCAGTGCCCTAGACTGGAGGAGAGCACTGCTGGTTTACTGTGGAACTCATTGACCTGGGTGGAAAACCACCAATGCTGGCACATAGTAAGCATCTAATGTCTTGGTATTTTGTTCTTCATCTCTTCATCTGCGATCCACTGTAATACCAGTAATACTGCTTATGATACTGACCCACACAGCCTGCAGCAAAACTACCAATGGCTGTGTTAATGAAAGGAACTACCTGATGGATGCACTTGGCCCCCTTGGGGTTAGAGCCAGCAAGCTGTGCTGTTTTTCTCTTGAGAGCAAGCTCTTCTGCCATAACTGAGCTCCTGAGTTTGGGCTACAGTCCTGGGAGATTTTTCAAAAACAAAAAACCAAAAATAATGTGTGAGATTTCTAAGCAAGGCTTAGTAACTCCAGTAACTTACCTCTCCTAATTGTTGATGCATTGCTTAGATAAACATCTCTTTCCTGTAAAAAAAACAGTCTTGTCCCACTTGCCAGGAAAAGTTGTTCCTTCTTCCACTCTCTGTAAATAACCTCTTTCAAGGCTTCCCTTGCCTGGAGTTGCATTGAAATGAGTACTGATAATAGGCGTCTGTTTCTACCTTGATTGCTCTTCCCTCGAGCTCTACAAAACTTGCTTTTCTTGGTACTGCAAAATGAGAGGTTTCCCTGTTATACAATGTCTCTTGCCAGAATTCAGGAGGCACTGCTGGTTTTTAGGGTAAGGAGCTGCAGGTCTGTGCTAATCACATAGGGCAGATTTTCAGCAGTACTTGTCAGCTGCCTTAGCATTATCTGGCAAGGTGTCAGCCCCATCTCTGTCCTTATGATTTGAATTGTTGCACAACAATCACAGCCGAAGACTGAAGTACTTCATCTACCTCTGAGTGAACTATGGCTAACACAGGTTGAACATGCTGAGCAGGTTATACCTCAGTTAAATAAATTGATGGGTTAAAAGGATGGAGACTGGGAGCAGAACAGACATGTTGTGCCACCATGCTCCTCAGAGCACTCCCTAGGGTAGTACTAGGCAGAGGAGCTGTGAGATTACACCTCAGCAGTCCTGTTATCACACAGGAGTAGTTGTAGTGCCCAAATAAACTGCAGGTAGACAGATATTAATTAAATGGACAAGCAATGCGAAGAACGTTTGCAAGTGGTCTTGGCTTACCTGGAGATTGTAACTTATGTCAGTGCCCACTCCCTTTTACAGAAAAATACAGGCTTCTTTTTGCTTGCTTACATCTACCCACGTGGGACTCATTCTTTCAATAAAGAATAAAAACAAAGCAGTGCTGGTGTCTTTTAATATGCCAACACTCTTTCAGAAAATGCTCTGAAGTGGTGCTCTCTGTGAATGCTTCTGTAGGGACATCTCTCTTAGAATTTAACGTATTAAATCCAGAAAAAAACAAATCCTTCTCTTTTTAAATTAGGAAACCCATAAAGCTGTGTATGAAGCTCTGATACAGAGGCTCTTAGCTAGCACAACTAAGGGAAGATGATTTTATAGAAAGTTCCAGTCTGGGGAAAAAGTCTTATTACTAAGTGTTTGAATGATTCCATGTACATCTCTCCTACAGTGATAAAAAATAAAAACAACAGCCAAAAGTGGAAATCATCCTGTTACTCATATTCAGCTTGTAAGAAGGAATAATACACCTACTGTAGAGACAATCTTGTCAGCAGGCTCAGATGGCTTGATATTGGGAAACTCATGGGTCACAGCCACACTAGGCAAATCAGTTTTATCATTCACTTGGAAGGCTTCAAATATCAATACTTACCCTTGGGGTTCCTGGTATTCTGAAGTCTTGCACTTCCCCATGTTTACATGGAAACTACTGATATCCCAGGAGTTTGTAGTCACTCTTGAAGAACTTTGATTTTTAAAACCACCTGGTATATTTCAGAACAAGATTTTTGAAATACCTTCTAAGAGAGGATGCCTGTTCACATGGAAGACTGTCATAACAGTGAGTTCTTACACCAGACTTTACAACATCTGCACAATCTTCAACTTTATATTACCTTGGACATCCTGTGCTAAGTAAAAGAAGTTGTTATTTCTAGGCCTGTCTGCCAAGTCAGGGA
The DNA here is from genome assembly GCA_035222235.1 of Margarornis squamiger. Lineage (NCBI taxonomy): Eukaryota > Metazoa > Chordata > Aves > Passeriformes > Furnariidae > Margarornis > Margarornis squamiger. Next base: position 30,025,654 of record JAWWTY010000088.1, on the reverse strand, counting down.
GCTGTGAACTGGGATTCAGTTTGCCCAGGAGCAGACAGACTGGCAGCAGCAGAGCCTGAGTTTGAATCTGTGTGTTTCTAGCTCCATGTCCCAAAAACTTATGGTCTATAAGCCCAGAACCTTTTCTTCACTCTTGGTGACAGGTAGCTGTAGAATCATGGCTCAGTTCTAATGTGGAGGTGGACTGTTGCATTTTTGCTTTAGCTGGCTGGTAGGGCCTGTCTCAATACAAACAAGTTACATATGCAGCAGGACTTACAAGGAACACTGAACAAAAGCCAAGATTGTTTTAATTTAGAGAAGAAGTGACTCAGGGGTCATATGATCCTTTCTCATGTAATTACAGGAGGGCTTTGGGAGAAAAAGGTGTAATCTGTTCTCTCTAAGTGTGGGGGATAAGATAAATGCAGCTGGCTGAAATTACAGGAAGGGAAATTTAGGTGGGATATTTTCCACTTCTTAAGATAGTGAAACATTTGAAAGGATTACATGGAAGAAAGTAGAATTCCCAGGCTCAGAAATAATAGGGATGGTTAAAATGGCGTACATGCATTCACATGGCTGGCATGGGCTAGATCAGTATTTTTAACCTGTGACATGTGAACCACAGAGTAATAGTCCATGAGATGTATAGGATCAATCCAGCATGACACTGAATGAAAAAAAACCAAGCTTTTGGAAAAAAGTAAAGAAAGGTTTTTGAATTTGAGGGAGTCAGGAGCAGCACATCTACTCCACCTGTAGGTGCTGGATCCACATGAGGATGGTGAGTAGTAGGGAATGAGAAATGACAGGCAACGTCCACCAGTGACATCCCTTATTCAGATAAAACCTACTTTGGAGGAGATTGAATCTCCATGCCAGAGTATTGCATTGTCCATTTAATGCCTTCTGCATTCCTGGTGAGGATTTTCTAGAGGTAAAGAGAAGAAAGAATTAGATGTTGTATAGCCTGTTACTCAGGCTTTTAGTACAGTTATTTAGAGAGCAGATGAAAATGTATGGAAATGGTGAAAACTAACGCCGAAGCCAGTAGCACAGGGGCAGGTGAGAGCTGTTTTGTCCTGTTGCTGATGGAAAGTAGGGCTAAGATAAAGAGTGGGGGGCGCAAAGTTGACAGCAGCAATTACTTTGGGGGAGGAGGTAGAAAAATTCTCAAATGCAAAATGATGCTTCTTGGCTGGTGCATTTTGTCTGCACAGAGTGGGCCTGGCTAAATGTGGCATTTGGCAAAACTTCCATATGGTGAGAAGTAACGAGAGTGGGGTAGGTGGGATGGGAACTTCCTACATCTTTCCTGCTGCTTCACGTAAAATTGAAAGTCGACTCTGTGTGCCCATCTCATTAATGGAGGATTGGTCCCTCGCCACAGGCAGGGTCATAATTAACGATTAGCCTGGGAAAGAGCAGTAATAAGGTAAGTGATTGCTAGGGAGATAGGGGGGGTGAATCCGAGCATGTATGGCAGTGGGGCTGAGACTCTTCCCCAAGAGGACAGCAGTGCTATAGAGCAGGATAGTAGGGGCACTGAGATTTCCTGTTGATGCCTACATTCCTGCAAAAAACTCAAAAAAACATTAATGGAGATAAAGTAACCTTTTTTTGGAAGCTTCTAAGGTGCACACCAAACATATGAGCAGGTGCGTAAAGCCCATGTTACAGCTTTTATAACTTTCAGTAATTAACATACATGATATCTCTAACCAATCTGTGGTACTGATTTCCCCTGGTGCCCTCAGAACTCCTCAAAACTGTCCCTTGGAGCTTCTCCAAGGGCTCTGAGCCTTCTCTTCTGTTTTGTCTTCAAGCTATGTTATAATTCTTGCAGGTGCTTCTTCAAAACCACATGTCCTTGGCAAAGTGTGAGAAAACATGCAGTGATTTCTAAACACCACCTAATATGTGAGCAACACAGGAGAATCCATTCAACCTACATAATTCTAAAAATCTAAAAAATATGCACTATAATCCTTAGGCATCACTGTGCTGGGGTCTGGGTTTTAGCGCTGTACGAAGCCAGGGCTGTGAGGAGAAAGAGTTGGCACTCTGTTGTGAGGAAGTGGGGTGGAAAAAGATGGTGGAAATTTAGAGGGTGCATGCTGATGATGTTTGGGGAGAGAAGAGAGAGATACTGAGAGTATACTCTCCTGGTTTGGAGAGGAGCAAGAAATTGTAGATTTACATGAGAGGACAGGAGCCTTCCCCTGGTAGCCTGTTTTCTACTCACATCTTCAGTGTGGGATACTAGGCATATGCTTCCTGCCACTTGAGGCAAATCTGTGCCACCCTTCTTGATCTGTCCTCCCAGGCACTTCAGAGCTCTTGCTCCCCTAAGGCTTTCCAACCCTTCAGATGACTATTGCAGGCTCATATTAGCCCAGTAGGCTGTGCAGCAGCCTCATGTGGCAGGCTGCCCCAGGAAACTACTACAGAAGAAGAAAACACCATACTCTCCCATTCCTGGTGATACAGCCCACTCCACTGCAGATCATGGCTGCTACCATGGTACTGCACTGGGAGAGTGACTGTCTCTGGTGTCACACTCTAGTTGGACACACAATACCTCTGTCTCATATCTTGTTCAGCTCTGGCTCCTGTTCTCTGCTGTGGGAACAAATGGTGTCTTCCTTTGTTTAGAAAATCTGCTGAGAGACCTGCCAGCAGAGACCTTCCAGTTCTGACCAAAGTCAATATTGATCTGTTCACATTGGCTAGGCTCGCTCTGCCTCAGTGGATATGTGCTTGTCACCATTTAACCTTCCACCTGTCATTTGTGATGGATGTGCACTCACTGCTTGAGGAGAACTGGGAAGGGATGTGGATATGTGCCCATCCATTTCCAGCTGTTTGTTGCTGACACCCCTTACAACTTTGTTTAAACAGAGGAAGTGATCTTGTTAGTACTTTTCTTTGCAGTAGTGTTGATTCCATTTTTGGCTGTAGCATTTCAGCCAGTGGCAGCTGTATGAACATGCCAGAGTTACAGGCCACAAATATCCCATATTGGTGAGAACAACAGGGTGATATGCGTTTTGTTTGCCTGAATCTGAAGACTGCTTATTTTGTGTCAGTGTAGCCACAGTTGTAGCTGCAGCAGTCCTCCTCTGACTTCGGTTTTCCAGGTGCTGATAGTGCTGTAAAAAGCTGCTATCTACCCTACCAAAAAAATAGGCCATTGAATAAATGTTCTCTTCCTGTCATGTCTCACTGGCTTGGTATCTGATGTGCAGTCTCAGTTCTGTCTGAACCATCTGTAGCAACATAAAGAGGAGACTTCACAGGAGTATGCCAGGGTCTAAGGAAGCCAAAACCACCTAGCCACAATATCTTGGTTTGAAATGTATGCTTGCCTTGATGATGGCATACCATAAAGTTACAGTATTTGGCATCTCCTTTTGGAGGTTAAGACCAGAAAGATTTCTGTGAGACGGGCTAAGGTTTCCCTAGAAAGGATAACGTTCTGGAGAATCACATATGTTGTTCAGGGGGGTAAAAGACCACCTGGAGCATTTCTGTTCAACTCAAATACAATGTGCTCCCCTCACCTGTGTGTTTGAGTGCACTTATGAACATCTTTGCTGATGTTTATGCAAAACATTCTTTTTTCTTGTGGCTGATAGTCTAGATGGGCTACTTTGCTAATGAATCCATCTGGTTACCATATGCAGGCACAAGGCAGGGACAGCAGAAGGAATCAGTGAGTATAGGGCAGATGGGGCTCCTAAGAGTAGCCATGCTTAGGCAGAGGTTTTTCAGACTTATTTTGAGATGGCCTTTGATAAATCTGATTCAACAGAGCACTATTTGCTTGATGAGCTTATGGCTGAGTCCTTCAGTCTGAGAGAGGAAGGTCTGTCTTTCCTTACATTCTTCTTTGCTTTTCTGCTAGGCACTGTATCCTCTGGGAAAGAGCTGAGCAGCTGTGCATGCCAGATTGACTTGTGGGGGTGATGATGCTGGTGTGATGCATGCTATGTACTATAAGGCAGTGAAAGAACTCTTCCTTCATATCGTCCCAAAGGCCACATCTACCCTTGTTACATGGATGACATTGCAAATAAACCAAACTGTGATTCTCTCTTTTACCCTTTGCATGGCAAGCTGGAGGAGGGGAAGAAGCCTTGGTGATTTGATCCCTAGAAACCTGCCTCTAATGATCTAATGTGGCACAGATCCAGACACAAAAACAACTGAGCTCCTGGGACCAGCTGAAATTTACTTTTCCCTGCCTCCACTCTTGGTGTTTCTATTACTGGAGTATTCTGGGCTCCTAGACCTGGCCTCTTTCTTCCCAGTCAGAACCAGGATGCAGAGCTTTCCCCTCTTCAGAGAGATGGCTAGGTGGCACCCTTAATGCAGGGGAGTAGCAGGACCAGAACTCTGTGGGACTTGGTAGCTCAGAAGCATCTGACTATTTCTCTGTCTCTTTTGGAGGTGCTTGGGAAGAACATGGCCAACGATCAACCTGGCTGGGACCCTTTCTCGTGGTCTTCACTCTGGTAAGCTTTTAGTAGGGCCCCTATGTGACACCATGTTTGTTTCATGGGGCTGCGACTTTTGGAGGGAGTTGGAAAGAAGAACATTTAATGACCTGTCCCTGCTGTAGGCTCATCATTTCTGCACAAACCCCCATACCTGTGCTTTTTTGCTGGTGAGGGGATGGCGGGCAGCTCAAAAGGCTGTACCCAATACAGATGGGCTGATTTCAGGATCCTGCACCCCTTTGCTAAAGAGAAGATCAAAGATGGAGATCTGCTAAACATGGGTAAGAGCAAGGATTAAGATTAAGAGAGGAGGTGACAGCAGAGACTTAGGAGGTAACTACAAACCTGCCAAAGCAGGAATATTCAACAGGATTTTCTGTGTCCTTCAGTTTGACTTGGGCTAAGATGAACACTTCTAAAGAGTCGTCCAGCAGGGGATGTACCTGTGCTGTGAAGTCCTTGGTTTTGGAGGTAAATATCAAATTGGAGATCCCCAAAGTCTGATGGGTGGAATAACAAATGTTTGAAATTCCCCATCAAATGTTCTAACTTTGTACAGTTACAGGGCTCCACAGGCAGGGAATATTGGTCATTTCCTTTCCTCTCAAGGAACATGTCAGATGGAGGAGGGAGCGAAGGGAAATCTCAGGACACAGGAAATAATGGAGGGTGTCGAAAAATTGTTTCCTGGAAGTCTCGAGCATAACAAGACTCTAGAGGAGTGGGGAAAGGAGTGGGACAAGAGTCAGTTAACACATAAAAGGGAAGTTTCCAAGAGCTTTGGGTTTGAGGCCAAACCAACCTGACAACCTGCAAGGAAAAACCCAAGTGAGGCATGATGATACTGGCATGGCTTGCAGCATACACCTCCTCACAGCAAAGCTAAGCTAACTAGCTGGTGTGTTCACTAACCCATTCCATGTGGCTGCTAAACTGGGCATTACTGTAATGATTTATACTCTTCTTTTCAGAAATAACAGGAAGGCTATCATCTTTAGACATGCCCAGTTTTTCTTAGTCTGCACCTTACCTCCAAATTTGCTGTTCCCCTTGTGCTGTTGCAGCTACTTTTCCACCTTAATTCATAAAGAAATGGTTGTGATGGTGACTATGTTTCTCTGAGTAAAACAAGAAAAAAAGAATGTTTTCCCAGCTGTGTCTAGAAAATCCAGACACACAGAGAAAAATCCAATAAATGATTAACTCAGTGTTTCCATCTGTAGATAATGGTGGTTCTGGTTAGGTTTTTTAATTTATTTATATATTTATTTTAATTGCTAGCCTTCTCCCTTGTGACAAAAGAGGGTCTCTTTGATTTGAACTGCAATGTCCTGAGAAATTTTCTCATGAGTACCTGTGGTTTTCTGCCTTTTGAATGAGGAAAAATGATTTGGAAATGAGTTTCCTGTACTCTTTCTGCTTGAGAGGAGAATAATGAGCAAGACAACACCTTTATAGGCAAAAAATTAGGGTTTATGCATTAGTCACTCTTTACAGAGCGCTGATTTTGATACACTCCTTTATTTTTCCTTTTTTTTGTTGTTGTTGTTTTGTTTGTTTTGTTTCATTGCGGGGGGAGGTGGGTGGTAGTAAGGCATTTTTAGCTGTGAATTTTTGACCCATGGATAATGTTTATCTTAGGAAGTGGTGGGAAGAGGTTGGTGCCATCTGCTTGGAACAGGCATTGACACAGCAATGCTCAATATATGCATCCACCTAGGTGCTGCCCTGTTGATGAAAGAAAGCACCCTATGACCTCATGTTGTGACCAGAAGCAGGTTTGATCCATGTGTTAGGATCAGAAAAATGGCTTTGGTTTGCTGCCCTGCTCCCACTCAACTGTGGGGCTTCTTGACAAGCACACCTTGGCAACCCCTTGACACTGCCTAAGTTATCCATTTTTGTGTTTATTGATCTCCTGTTTTTCACTCAAGACTCCCTGCAAACAAGTAATCCACCATAGTTACTTTTTTGACCTGGGTCCCAATTTTGCTGCCTGGTATACCCAAAGTTGCTATTTTCAATCCTGTTACTTAGGCAATGTCAGCTGACAGGATTGCCAGAGCGCCACTGGCCTTGCAAGTCTCTGTTCCCCAAAATACCTCCAGCAACTGCCTGTGTAGTTCAGCCACTGCTCACACAAATCCTCCTTAACCAAGCTGTGAGATCCTGATGGTGCTTTCTATCTGCTGCAGCCAGCGTCTTCTGATACTGCTTCCAGTTTGCCCTGCTCATCTAGCTGAACCTCAGCCCAGCAGCAAGACCACAGCCAGGTGATCTGCCCAGTTTTGGGCTCCCTGTTTCACTCACTGCTTGTGGCTGATGGATTTGCAGCAGTTTAGCCACTGCACAGGCAGGACATTCCTGCAGAGTTGACTGTTTGCCATCCTCAGAGAGGCTGACTGCTTGTGTGGAGTTTTTTTTAAGTTCTCTTTGGGTTGTGTCAAAATACATGCTCATATGCTCGAACCTAAATTGTTAAGCAATTAAGAGTGGTCTTTGTAGCTGTGACAAATAACTTGTAACTACTTAGCAAGCTGCCAGTTTTTGTGTCAGTTTTTGCTGACATTTCTTTTATTTTTTTGATATAACTACCTTGAAACTTTTATCAACCCTTCCAACAAAAAACAAACAAACAAACAAACAAAAAAAAAAAACAAAATCCCTTCATAAATGCACTAAACATATCACATGATTTAGGATTTAATATGGCCCTTGTGCATAAAATAATGATCATGGTGTAAGAAACTCCACCTTGCCATGTGCAAATTTCAGGACTCCATCACCCTCCTTTGCAGAGAAGCAAACCAACAGCTAGATGCCTGCATAGCAGAGGCTTGCAGGATTATCCTGCCCGAGGCTGGCTAATGCTCTCCTCTCCCAGTCCTTTGGCACAGACCATATTCAAGGCAGCCTAAATGTCTGGGTGACTCAGTCCAGATGCCTGGATCTGAAGGAAAAGATCAAATTCTTCTCAACACAAATAGAGGCAAACCCCCCAAACTGGAGCACAGTTGCTGAATCTGCCACCTAGGTGCCCAGGGCAGTGTGATGTGCCCTTACCAGAGGCAGCACCAGTCCTCTCCCGCCTCCCCCCGCCCCCCAACTTTTGCTCCCATCTGCCTCCTGGCCTGCATGACCTCAGCCTGTCAGGTAAAAGGGAGGCAGAGTGCATCAACTCCTCAGAGCCCCAGGCACTGGGTGGTTTCTTTTTTCACTGCATTAGCCAGCTCAGATGTGGCACAGATGGGGAATCTGCAGCCTGTGCCCCCTCTCCCTCCCCCCCCCCCGCCGGCTCCTGGGGCCTCAGAGGCATCTGACAGATGGGACAAAACCCTGGTGGGGCCAAATCATGTTTGCCATCACAGCTGTGGCTGGGGGAGAGGGGTGAAGCCCTTCAAGACATCACCTTTCTCTGCTGGGGCACAGTGGTTCATGGCAAAATTAAGCAACTGATGATGGGCATGGGGCTGCATCACAGGGCATGCTGCTCCCGTGGGTGTTGGGCTCTGTGCTGACACACAGGGCAGAGGCCAATGAGGCGGTGCCTGTCGGCCTGCATAGAGACCTCTTCAGAACCTGTGCCAGCTATTTCAGGGGATGGAAAGCCAGATTTTCATGTGCCTGTTCCCAGAGGACAGAAATTACTGGATTGGAGAACTACTGAGCAGGGCAGGGGGCAGATCTTGTACTGCTCCTGCGATGGGTGTGTAAACATAGCTGGTGATGCTGGGGAGCCAGCAAGAGATTTAGGATGGGGAGAGGGGAAGTTGTAGGGAAAGAGTAGGATGCCTTCTGAAATACAGGGTACACCAGGTCTGAGGCACTCATTTAACAGAGGCAGTGCAATCTCCTACAGGGTGGCGTAGGTGGAAAGCAGGAACACTATTGTTTGGGTAAGTGTGAAAGTGGAAGTGATGAAAAACAGTAGGTTCAGGTTAGGAGGACCAGTGTGAGCTCTGCATGCTGCAGCCCTGTTGGAAGAATCATGGCAAGGTGTTGCTGGATGGAGCCTCCAGATGAGTTGGAAGAGCCTGGAGGTGGTGCTGCTGCCTCCGCCATACTGCCAAGCAGGAAAGCCTAAGGGCAGGCTTTATACATTATGCCTGGACTTAGTTTTATCCTGCCAGAAAGGGATTTTTAAATTTTTTTTTTTCACGGTTCTGTAGAATGGAAAGGCTGAGATCACCCAGTGCTGCCAGAAAGGGTGCTTGAGGCTGATGGGGAACCAGGCAAAGCTATGCTCTCTCCTTGGCCACAGAGATGCTGCTCTGTCTGGGTGTGGTACACTTATGTCAGTGACTTCATGGTGATGCACTCCTACCACTAGCACTGTCCAAAGCCTTTCAAAACATCAGAAAACAACCTTGGCTAACACACAGCTCTGTCTTCCAGTGCTGGGGATGAAGCAAACATACAGTGTTCAGTGAGATTGCTCCAGAAAGTCTGTCCTTAATTTTCATGGGTTAGAACCAAAAAGTTTTCAGCTGCTACTGAACAAAATACAAACATGCTGAACCTACAGTAACTGACATCCTCTTTATCCAGTCTGCCAGCTACTTGTGGAGCTAACTCCTCTAACTGGGCCTCTGAGATTTGGGGGTGTTTTCTAATGCGCATCTTCTGACGGGGAAACCCCACTTTTATTTAAAAGGACAACTCGCAGAGCTCCTGGTTAGAGAAATTCTAACGATGTGACTGCGTGCTCAGAAACCAGACAAAGCAAGAGAACTTCCAGTGAACTGTGGAAAAAAGTGAAAAATCAGCTTCAAGTGTTCAGATGGGGTTACTCCGAAGACATCTGCGCTGTTCTGCTTTTTGAAGTCGGACTGCGAGTGAAAGCCCCCGGGGCTGGAAAAAGCTTTAGCCTTTTTTTTTTTCCCCTTTTTTAATTTTTTTTAAAATTTTTTAAATTTTTTCTCCCCCAGCAACTGCGAGCCTCACTGAGGGGATTTGGGATCAGAGTACGGCATGTCCCGGCCTCCGCGGGCTTTGGACGCGTTCCTGCCTGGGTTATGCTTTTCACCGTATTGCCTCGCTAATC
>JAWWTY010000088.1:29971192-30009369 GCA_035222235.1 Margarornis squamiger | reverse complement strand
GAGCAGCTCTGATGGTATTTGCACCCTTTCGGTTTTGCTCTCTTCAGCCTGACCACTCACTGTGAGGCGGCTCCTGGTAAACACATCTCATGGTGATGGGAGTGGCACAGGAAGCCTGTGGTGTCCTGGTGCTTTTTGGTGAATTCGTGGGGTGAAGCTGGGGGTTCAGTTTCAATGAGGGCTCACGAGTGGAGTTGGCTGAACTGTACTGAGCCTGAGGACTGCCCAGCCTGGGGCCATGCTAGAGCCTGGTGAGCTGCTAAGAGTGGCTCACTGCACTGATTTGGACTCAAGGTCACTTCAGCACAGAAGATTGTATGTGGTCACAGATGCCTGGGAAGAGTGCAGCTTACAGATTCATGAGCATGATGTGATTTCTACATATTGTTGTAGATTTGTATCACTTGAGCTTGTTCACCCTCCTTGTCAGCTCCCTTAGTATTTTAGTTTCTGTGGCATTGCTTTGCAAGGAGGTCAGTGGTTTTGACTACAAACTGTATGAGGAACCATCTCCTGTTTCGTGTGATGCTGACTCCTAATACCTTCTTTTGTTGTAGTCTGGCTGTTGCATTAAAAAAGGTGGTGAATCACCGATTGCTTTTTGCCTTTTTCAGACCCCTGATGACTACAAGCACCTCTGCCCTGTATCTCTCGGTTGCTTCCTTCCTGTAGCTGAAAATCTTAGATGACTTTATTATTGCTCTCTAGAATCCAAACTTGTCTGCTGCATAATGGCTATAGGCAATGCTCTTACACAAAGTCCTTTCTTTCCTCCCCCACCTTCTGGCTCTCTACGCATCTTGCAACTCCTGATAGTTAGATATTAGTTTAAAACCCAGGCTGAGATTTCTTCTCTTCCAAAACTTTGGCCAGCATTAAGTTTTGGCAGCTCTAGTTGAGATTTAGCCATGCAAAAATCCTGTTCTTTTGAGTCTGAATCTATTTTACTAATGCTTCAGTTCAAGAATTGCAAGCATGTATAGTAGTGTGGGAAGGTGTGAGGAAAACACAAATGGGGTGTATTGAGGTCACATGTAATTAAAAACTACAAACCTTAGCTAGTGATCTTTTTGTGAGCATCCACATTTTCTCTGTGCTGTTGGTGCACTAGGTTTCCCAGCAAGTTTATTTTAACACCAGCTTTCAGTATTTCATCCTGTTACTTAGGAAAGTAATTTAAAACAAGCTCAACAGAAATAGTCTTTTCAGAACAATTACTATGACCTGTCAAAAGCAATAAGGCTTGCTAAGGAATGATATACAGGAATGGTAATGGTGCTTAAAAAAGAGCTGGCCGCTGTTGGGGGGTTGTCCATCTGTGACAGCAGAGGGAGAGCTCTCAATGCATAATTCCATAAAGACTTGACCATGGCAGTATAGCTTGACTTGTAGGGTACTTTTGCTCCGCTGGGAACTTGCTGGATGTGGTTTTAAATGTGTGAAAATCTTCTATGCATCATCTTTTTGTCCACTATTCCTGCCTTCCCCCCCCGCCCCCTTTTTTTTTTTCTTTTTCCTTTTTTTTTTCTTTCTTCAGCTAGCTTCATTACCAGTTACTGTATGTCTGTCAGTCTCTGGGGAGACTTTGGAGTGCAGAAGACAAGAAGAAGGTACATGCTTACACTTGTCCTGAGAATGTAAACTCACTGTTTCCAGGTATATGATAGGCTGCTGAGAGGCATTTGGTTCTTTTGCTGCTAGAGATGCTGGTGAAGCAATGTGAATGGAACAAGCATAGCCTGGGATTAGAAATGGTCCAGATGTGGCTGTGAAGTTCTCCATAGCAAACTGTGCTTTACAGGCATCCTGCAAGGCTTTATTTTGCTTCCTTGAGTAGCGCCAACAGCTCTGCTGTGGCCACTGCAGCATCTCCCCACTAGCCTCAATGAAACCTCCAGAAAGCACTATGTGGCACTATGGGGACTGTCATCTGCTGACAGGGAACTGACAGCCAGCAGTGGTATGGCCAAGGGGGAGGGCAGTTAGCTCTGGAAAATGGAGTTGTGCACATGCAAAAGCATGTAAAACTGGAGCTACCTTGAGGCTTCCTCATGATATGGCTTAGCTGTGGAGACCCGCACCCCAACTGGCCAGTCCCTCCAGGTTTTCCAGTAAGTCTAGAAGAATTAGAATAACATTTCTTTCTGGGGACAGAGTGGCTAGATTTTATTAAGCAAGCTTGCAGGGGTCCTGCTGAGGGTGCTTTGACCTTTCTGTCCCAGCTAACAGTTCTTTGTGAAACGTTGTTAGACCCCTTCCTGCTGATGTTTTCCTTTAGCATGAGTGGTCTCCTGCTGTCCAGAATTTTGCCTGACTCTTGCTCCCTGAGAACTCGTGCTTAAGCACCCATCCCATTCTGCTTTTTCTCAAATACTATTTTCCCAGGTCTCCTGCAAGGAGTCAGTCTGTCTTAAGAGCTTCTGTCATCCCAGGGAGTCTGAGAAACTCCAAACTGACATTTGCCATTTAATTATCTGTGCCTTTGGACATTCCTCTTAGACTTTTTTAAAGAAAATGTATGACCTTAAGTGTGAATGCTTCAGGAGGCATGGGTTCACACTGGCTGTTTGTTCTCAGACTGACCCATTCCTTGTCACAGCAGCTATGGACAATGTCATCTCATCCCCTTCTACTGAGGTGGAGCCTAGCTGTCCTGTTAAGCTCAGCTGCAAATGGTGGTGAGAGAACAAGACTTTGATATTTATCGATTAATGCTCTCTGACACATAGGTTTGAAAAAATAAAAAAAGGCCCCAAGAAGAAAACAGTCTTTTCTTCTTGGGGCCCCAGCCAGAACCTCAGTGAAATTCAAAAGAGGATGCTTTGGTGCTTTTCTTCCTTGAAGAAAGGAGAAGCATTTTCTTCAGGCTTTTATGACTCACCATGCCAATCTACAAACCACTGGGATTTTTGGAGGGCAGTTTGAGAGGAGCGCAAGACTGGAGTTGAAATTACATTTGTCCAGAGAAAGAAACTTTGCTTCAGGAAAGGTAGCATCAAGCTCTCATCAGGGGCCTGCCTAAATACACCTCTCAGGGGTGAACTGTGGGAACAGTTTCTCCTTGCAGATATTGCCCTTCTGCTCCAGTTTGCACATCCAGACAGCAGAGTGGAGCAGAGGCAGTATGTATGCTTCATGCCTGGCTGATTTATCTGTCTTTGGCAGTTCCTAATGGAGGAGCAGGAACCCTGGGGTCTTAGCATCCTGCTGCTGTTCAGTTCAGTGCTTAGACATGGATTCAGCAACTTCACTTCTTGTGCCATCCTGAAACCACCATGAGCACCATATCCTAAACAATCTCTGCTTCCTAAACAAGGAACAAAAAGCCAGGAAGGTGGGACACTTGTAATGTCCCATGCCAATGCCTTGTGCAAAGTCAACAGAAACTGGTCCAGTGTGCTGGCTGAGGGGTTTGAGCTGCCAAGTCAAAACTAATGCAGCCTCATAAATGTTATCTAAAATTCACTGAGAGGCAAATGCAGCTGCCCCAACTCCAACCAAGAACTGTGATGGAGAGAAGTAGGCTTGATCAAACATGTTCAAACAGGTAGACAGTGCTGCAGGAGTGATGCACAAATGGGCAGGAGCTTGCTGCCTCTCCGTCCAGAGCATAATCAGACTGAAAAAGAGTGGGTATGTGGCTTGTGAGAAATGCATATACAGCTGGGCTGATTTAAGGGGATTGGCGCTCTCAGCGTCACCCTCTCCAGCAGTGACAAAGACCAGATGAATCAAAGGTGGTGGTTAAAGCCCTCTGAGGGAAGCAATTATGAAATGGGCTGACCTGGATGCAGATTTCTTTGCCCTTGAGCTGAGAGAGAAGGCTTAAGCAGGAGTTTTATATCCCTTTCAATCTTGCTTGTGTTTAATCTTTGCTAATGCAGCTTGGAAAGCACCATGAATGTTTGTCCAGGCGTTTTCTGAGATCCCACTTTCAGTGCATGTTGACCTGTGCAAAGCTTGGGTGAGTGGTAGATTGAAAGAAGAAAAGGAGAGCACATGTTATCTTTTGATTTGAACACTGGTAAAGTAATGGTCTTAAAACCCGGCTCTGAACTCATAGCATCTTCATTCTCTCCCCTTTCTTGCATTCTTTTTTTAAAATATTCCTTGTTTGGATGAAATATGTTAAACTTATCCTTAGGCTTGGATCTGGAGTTTCTTTACACATCCTTTTAGTACTCTGACAGCCTAAATAGATGTTAAGTTCAGCTGTTCCCTTGCACAAGCCAGTATCTGTAATTCTCATCAGTGGTGCTGAGCAGTTCTGAGAATCAAGTTATTCCTTTCAGATGCTAAGACAAAGGCCTTGCAGTCTCTGTTTAGGCACCTAACTCTGATAAATGCTGCCCTGTACACTGAAACCCCATTAATTTAACTATGTATTTCTGCCTGTTACTTGGTGATGCAGAGGGTGCTGTGAACCAGACTCTTCTCCATCACTTTACGATGAGGTACAGGCAAGTATAGACCCTTGGAACATGTGTTTGCTGGCAGGGACTCTCAATGCAGCAGATGTCTGTGAAGTCTCAAAGAGCAAGGCTGAGGGATGGAAGTCCGGTGTCCCAGAGGTGTATAGATCAGAAATTCCTGACTGCTCAGAAACTGGATTGTTCTACTCATTTTATTTTCCATTTCATTCATCCATGACTGGGATTTGGCACCAGCTAGTTGTTAGCTGTCCCATCCCTTCACATCCATCTGGGTAGGTTGAATTTTTGTTTGGCTCCGTAAGCTACCCTTGTCCAAGCTGTTGCAGACAACAGCCTTCTCCTGTGTGAGCTCTGGGTCGAGCTATTCCTTTTCTAGCCCTTCCTGCCTCCCTTCCAGTGAAGCCATGTAAAAGCAAGAGAGACATGGAGGCTTTTCTCAAGCTTGTTTTGTCATGCTTGTGGTAGTCATCTTTGTGCTAGAAAGCCCTTCATCTGCTTCATCACATTTTTGCCAAAGGATCTGGTAGCCTAGTGCTAGCATGTCCATGAAAGTACTTTGAACTCTAGTGATGAGTAGTTGGACCAGTGAATGGTAAATAAATCTGTCCAAGACACTTGTGTAAGATCTGCTGCCTACTTAGGACAGAGAGATGCTGGACTAAATCATGCAGAACTGGCGCAGTGCAGAAAGGTAGGAGAAGAAATGGGGTAAAAGGCCAGAAAAACCTGGAGCAAAACTGTTCTAGGGCTTGGGTCAAGATAGCTATTTGTCAATATGCTTCTGGAAGAAAATGTGATTGCTTGGGAAGCTGGCCTTGAAGGAATGTATGGATTCCATCCATCTCTGATTAAAGAGCTTTGACTGTGTGTTCCTGTGAATTATTGTGTCCCATGTATTTTGAATTTCTCTTTGTAGCTGACACTTATCATAAGGTATTTGATAGAAAAGCATAAAAGCTATTGTCCTGGGGGGCAGAAGGTTCCATTTGACTTTTTTTTTAAAGAATATTTTTGTAAGCTAAGGCCTTCACCAGTATGAACCGTGCAATGACTTGCTATGCTGTAACAACTGATTGCCTCAAACATAGAGTGTGAATATAAAGTTTACTGAAGAATTTATGGAGTTAATGATTTATTTCATCTGTCACTTCAAAGAGAAGAATTACAGGCTCTGTCTTGCCCAGCTGGGAAGGCACTTAATGCCGACTGCACATAGTTTTTGCACTACAGTTTATTGCTGGTGTATGCTTTATCTTGGGGATTTGATTTGTCCCCACCTGTATGAAAAATATTTTGATCTTAAGTCTTGCAGCCTTTATCTCCTCTGAGAAACTGGACCTTTACTCTGTCAAGTTGCTTCTTACAAGAAAGGAGCAGTGGGAAGGTGCTGGTGGCACTAGGCCTGGGTGGCATGTGTTTCTCAGTCCAGCTGTCCGTTTGTCCCCCTCCCCCTGCTGGTGCTCCCCTGCTAGCTGGCTTCACCACCTGGTGCCTCCTCCCAGCCTCCTGGCCAGATAAGCAGGTTTGACTTGTGTGGTATGGTTATAAAACCAGGTTGAGCTATTGTGCTGATCTAGACAGTGGTGGTCAGGCATGGGCTGTCCAACAGGGACCCTCAGGTAGTACTAGCCATGTGTTTGCATACCTTATTCTTTTTCCCATCTTTGGTCATCCTTGTAGCCCATGTTCCTCCCTTTCTCTGCCCCAGTAGCTTTTCAAAGAAACAGCCTGCCCCTTTTATGGTTTTCCCATGGGTCCCAGTTTTGTGACATACATACTCAAATTTGCTATTGCTGATACTATTACCTTGACATTTTTAACCCTAACTGATATTACTGAAATACTTGGCCAGTGCTGCTGGACTTGCAATAGGTAGGATCGCAAAAGATGTGAGTGGTTGAGTGCTCTGATATCCCTGCTTAATACTGAAATGCTTGAGTTCAAAGACAAAGAGGAGAGCTCTTCAAAAGCATTCTGAGTTGGTGCATGTCTGCTCTGGATGATCTTGGTTAAGTTAAATGAATACTTTGAAAATCCTTCCTGACAGCTCCTGACAGGAATTTTATGTTCCTGCTGATGTTTTTTCACTAAAAGGTAGATAAGCTTTGTTTATTTTGACTTTACAGGCAGAAGCTCTTGTGTGGGATAATGATGTATCAGCTCACGCCCAGAATGTTGCCAAGGCCAAATATGAATTTTTATTTGGTTTGGAAGAAGAAAAGCCTTCAGAAATGGGTAAGTGCTATTTATTACTGTTGTATGCAAAAACCCCCCCAAACTCCTAAGCCACTCAGGAGAGTTTTGCAGAAGCTTCTCCCTTAATGACCCCACAAGAACTTGCTTACTCTGCTAAGCTGCCCTTTGCCAGACCACAGTACCAGACCAAAGGATCCTGCTGGTTTGGCCTCAGAAAATGAGTGGTTCCTTGTTTTATACCCCCACCTTTCTCTTTGACTCACCTGAGCCACCTTGATATGAGAGTAGGGACTTGTGTGCTGGAAACACATTGATGGAGGGAATCCTTGCAGTTCTCTGCAGCGGAGTTGTTTCACCCATGAGTTGTGCAATTGTGCATGCTGAAACATGGCCATCTCTGCCTGGAGTTTCTTCCAGGACTGCCCTTCATGGTCTGCATGCTGCACTTCCTTACAGCTAGAGGTAGGTAAGATTTTAATTTAGGTGGTATCTTGAGGTGGTGTCTGAACTGCTCTGTCCTCTGTAGTTAGTAATTCAAGAAATCCAGGTGCAGTATCTAGTGTTTTGCCTAAGGATTGGTCTTGTTCCTGTTCTTTCCATGTAAATGCAAGGTATTTTCTACCTTTTCAGAGCCCAAGTGAAGAAGAGAATAAATGCAGTAATTGTAACTATTTGTCTTGCCTCATCGTACTTATCAACAATCCCTGCCCTATTTGCAAAACCATTTCCTCAGGCTGTTCCCTTTGTACCTTGGTCCCTTCTAATTGCCAACTTTCTGGAATGTCACTTTTAATTAAAGAAGGCTCCCTTCTTGCCAGAGAATGGCAGTACTTTGTTCAGAAACAACCTGTGTATGCTACTCCACTTCAGTAAAAGAAGGGGAAAAAAAAAAAAAAGAAAAAAAGCAGAACTGAAGTCTGGAAAATGAGTAAACAGTTTCTTCTTGGATTTTATCAAGTTTGGTCTTCCACTTGGGAAATCCTTATTGCAAAGGGAAAAACCCCAAACTGCAACTGGAAAAACCCCCCATAACAACAAAAAGGTCCTCATTTAGGAATTTTAAAAGCTTTTCCAAATTGCCACAAAATGTATATCGGATTAATACATGAATCATGATGACCTCATTTTTTGCTTGGAGAGACACAGTGTGAGAGCACTGTCAGCAAGCATCAGTATGTATCTGGAGATTGGTATTAAATAAAGTATGCTGTGTCTAATAAATCCGAGTGCATCTATTGTTATTCCTAGCCAAAACAATTATCAAATGTGATGGGTATTCTGAGCTGAGCCCTAAAATAAAGGGTGACAACGAGTAAGTCACGTATATTGGCATTTCTGGGTCTCCTCTTGTTCCTTTAATGAGAAACTACTATTAGAGGCTAACAGTTAGCAAAATGGGAGTGACTTCAAGCGAGGGTTTCCAAGTATTTAACAGTGGTTAACATATAACATTTTTGAATTGTACCCAAAAATTGAGTGACATTGTGCCTGCCAAGACTGGCCTCATGCTGTCACAGACAGATGCATCCTCCTCTCCCTCCTCCAACATACTTGACCACAGTGGATAAATGAGAGTGGTACTGCCCTTTATACTTTTTTCTTCAAGCAAGCATGCTTTGACTGCTTACTAGCTGGACATGAATGAGGAGGGAGTGACTAAGGGCACAGTAGTACAAACCCAGGGCTCTGTGCACCAAGTGCTGACCTTTTTTTTTCATTTGATATATGTCAAATATGTCATGACATATGTTTCTGGAGGAAGCAGCTATGCCTGGAAGTCTCTGTTCTTCTCTATGTTAGATAGGAAGGGAAAAACACCAGCAAAAATCCAGACAAAGTTGCCTTTAAAATAAAGGAGACATACTTTTTAGGGGTCAAAATATGAAGTATTTTAAGCAAATGAGTGACAGAAGCAGGGTCAGGAGAAGTGTTGGTGTTTAAACTCAATCAAGAGAACAACTTGTCAGTGTAGGCAATCATGCTGAACTTTAATTTATCTAACCCAAAGCAGTTTACCCATGCCATGTCTGGCTTCAGAAGCAGAATGTAACTTGTAAGCTGTTGAACGGCTTAATTATTACTGCCTTCTGGTTTACCCTTTTCCTTTCAGCCTTAGCCATATTACTGAAGCCCTGCTGGATCCTGTTGAGGGTATAACCTTAGTTATTGAGTACTAAAACACTTGCATCAGACAAGCCAATTCATAAAGAAGGAAGAATACTTCTGTTTACCTAGAAGGCATACTTGTTAATAAGCTCCCCGGGTGGATTTTTACCTTCCAGGTTGTGGTCCTTTTCATAGATGAGAGGAGGAAGAATAAAAAGTTAGATGCCTTTAGAAGAGGTGTTTCATCAACAATATTCAAATGCTAATAAAGCTGTCACATGAAAAACATTTTCTGATCATTTCTCTCCTTTGCTGTCAGTCTACTTTTGTTTGGGATATTTGTGACTGCTGATGCCCTCATGTGCTTGTCTTTTCTCTGTGTTGCCTCCTCTCCTCTCTCTGTTGCCTATTCTCCTGCCCCGGATGCGTTACTTGGAGTGGAAGCAGGTCCAAGCCTCTGGGACCCTCATCACATTATGGAGGGGCTCAGGGTCACACATCTCCCTGCAGACCCTGCTCATGGAGCTGTTGCTTTCTGCTGTGGGAGCAGGGAGGATGCACCATGCATGGCCTGGTGTCCCTGCACAGCCTGGTCACCTTCCTTGGCAGAACCCCAACATTTTGCCTTCCAGCAAAAGAAAATGTTTTTTAGAAACTGAATTTGGCTGGGTTGGACAAGACGTCTTCTCAGACTTGTTAACATAAAGGGCGCTTGTTGTATATGGAAACATATCCTGCTCTGGAAACAGCCATGGAAACAGTGAGCTCTATTGAGCAGACTTATCTTTAGGCTTGAGCGTGCTACAGTCCTGATTTTTATGACTTTGGAGTTAATATATTTAAATACCAAAAAGGAAAATAAAGTCCTGGCAACATGACTTAGTTCTAAAAAGTGCTTTCTTGGGGGAGAACAGTGGGGGATGCTACAAAATAATTCCTTAAGTAAACATGAAGGCCAAATACCCCATAATTCCTGTTATATGAGAAAATAAATCCAAGACTGTTCTTAGGAAGAAAATAGCTTCTTAAGATTAATAAACAGTCTTTTCTCTGATGCTTCCGGGAGGAGAAAGCTTTCATCCCTCCTGTGTAGCAGAGGGTTTAATCTCATCCTTCACAAAATAGCGCTGTACAAATAGTGCTTGTGTAGCTATGCAAATCTGGTGTTTCCCAACAGCTGCTGGAAGAAGCTTGGTTTTGAATTCCTGGTGAAACAAATAGCTTTTTGGAAAGCCTGTCACTTGCTGTTTTGTGTTCACTGAGGTGTCATGAGGCAACTGAGCTCATTTAACAGCTTGCTTCTGCCAAAAGAGATGGTCCCAGACACACACTGCCACGGATTATCTCATGCTAGTTCTTGTGCTCATCTGTTTGCTTAGCAAGCTCAAGCCAGCAAAAACTGAGTAACAAAAAAAACCTAAAAAATGCTAAAAGAACAATTCTAAAAAAAGAAAAGCTTACTTTCTCTTGTCAGTGTGTGCTGAATCACCTCTGCAAGGGGTCAAACAATGCCAGAAAGAATGGCATGTGAAAGAAAACCAAACACATATTTTTACCCATGTGACATACTCATTCCTGAACACCAGTCATGGAAACTCTTGTTTTTGATGTAGAATTTCTATAACTTGTTTCAAGAGCAAAGGAAGAACTCAATGGCTGCTTTCTTGTATAAGCAAAGCCTTTTCATGGTCCTGTGATGCTGATTTAAGCAGCCTTAAGAAAATTACCCCAGTATTTTTGTGTAAAATGAATACTACTGAGGTACTAGGCTGTCCTTTATCTTCTGCCTTACTTGCTTTCTCTGTGTCACTTCAAGACATGCATGTCCAGCTCTGCTGCATCCTCCTTGCATTACAAGGAAATGGCACCTTCCTGATCCTCACTCTAAAAACTACCCTTAGACCACAGGCACTCATGTCACATTGTTCTCATGATAGCCCAGATTGCTGACTGTAGTCTAGCCCAGTGCTCTAACCGTATCACTTTCCATTTTGAGGCACCACCCTTTGTCGTGCTTTCATCCCTTGCTTTTTCCATTTCCAGGCAGTCCTGAAAGCCTGGGCTCCCTGGTCTGGTATCTTCCTCTGCAGCTCTGCTTTCTTGAAAAGGTGCAAAACTGCATTTTTTTGAGGGTTGGAGGACTGCCTGATTTTCACACTCCTGTTACTTAATTAGGGTGGAGGGGAGGTACATCAGATGTCCTGCATCATTTAACAGGAACACACACCAAGAAAGCTCCGACCTGTGGTGCCCCCTCCTCTTAATTAAAATTCCATCATACTGTTGCACATACTTGACTCTCTCAGCCTTTTTTTCTTGTTGTTGTTTCTAGTGTCCCACTAGATCGGACATTTTCTGACACACTGAAGACCCTCAGGATTTTTTAAATCATAGTGTGTATTCAGTAGTTTCTCATAGATACCAGTAATGTTTGGCACTGATGGTTGGCAGTGATGCAAAACGAAGGTTGACTTTTTAAATTTATATCTCCAAAGGTACTGTATTAAAACTTTTCAGTTCCGTTTGTGTACTGTAAGTAGTGATTGCCTCTCTGACAGCAACATGTTCATTGGCTGTGCTGAGTGCTCCTCTTTCACTTCAGCATGGAGTAAACCAGATCGTTTTAGATGCTCTGGAGAACAGCAAGCCCTTACAGTGCTGTCAGAAGAGCACATCAGACTGTGCATATGGAAAAACTAATGCTGGTGCAGGAGGACAGGTTGCACAGTACTCTGCATGTCGGCTGCATGAGGTGGAGCTCTCTTGCTGTCTCCCTTTGAATTTCTGAGTCCTGCTTCCTGGGGCTGGGAGAAGCTGAGGCATGCTCTGAAGCCATCCGGTGTGGTGTGGTGGATGTCTGGGTTTCCAGTCCCAGGGAGAGGAAAACTAAAGGGGCACGAGGCATTATGCTAAGTCCCTGGCCCCACAGGAGGAAATTTTATGTCTTGTGACCTGCACTTGAAAGCTGGATAGTTCAAATTATCATAACCTACAGCTGTGGGGAGGAGATTACCACATCCTCGACTTGGTAAACAACAGAGTTGTTTGAAGGCCAAGGGTTTAGTACAAATAATCATTAAAACGTGCACTGTTTATATATTGTTTTTTAAACGTGCAGAATTAAGCACTCAGAAGTTAGGAAACGCCAGAGTTAAGGGAGTAACTGCCTCCCAGTCTGTGGGCTGTCCACCAAAGCTGAGAGTCATGCTGATGTGAGCACACAAATATTTGGGGACCTGGTGATGCTGGCAGCGCATCAGTGTCTGACCATGTCAGATGCTCTGAGCGCATGTGGCACAGGCTGAACTTGGCTGAAGCTGGCAGGGCTCAACAACACTTTTGTGGAGTCAGTCAGGCCATTCCATTAGGCAGACGGAAAATGATGCATCCAGGTCAGTGGACACAACAGGGGAGGCTCAGCCAGCTGAGCAGGTACAGCGGGGTACAGCTTCATTTTTGATTGTCACCCTTCATCTGGTGAGGTAGGCAGCACATCAACACAAACCCTCAGTCGTGCTGTAGCCTTTCTGAAGCTTTCTGAAGAAAATGACACATGTTAACCTGCTGCTGGAGATGGCTGGATAAGAACATGGAGAAGGCATTTAATTAAAATTATGTGGGTAGATGCAGTTCTGGCCCAGTATCAGACTGAAAAAATGTACCACAGCATACAACAAGTATTTTTCCTGCTCACAGTTCACTGCTTTAACAAGTGCCTTCTGCTCTAGACCCCCATGTTGTTTATTTAACTCTGTCCAGCTTCCTGAGGAAGGGAATCTCATTCACTGGGTGAGCTTGCTGAGAAGTTACTACGCAATGTCCAGCTGCATAGCATGTCCTTTAGCAACAGCTACTTGGAGCCTGGGAGATGCACATGTCCCTCTGTGTCCTATTTTTGTTTTAGCTGGGTGTGTAACTTGATATCCAGCTCCCAGAGTTCTTTGAGGACTGCTTAGCAAGCTTACTCTTAGCCTGGTTAATTAACTCTGAAATGCAATAAAGGACATCCTTTTCTGCAGATGTGCTTGTTTCTGGATCTGCAAAAATCCACAGTTTTTGAAATCTGTGTAGTAGTAGTAGTGTGGGGGTTTTTTAAGCCATTGTTGCTTGCTCAAAGCAATGTTTGGAGTATTTTGAGAAGATTCTTTAAAAATACAGTATTTTAAATATATAACATTAATTACAAGTGGATTTACAGAGGCTGTAAAGTCTTTTTAGATGCTGCAGGTGTCAAAGCGACTTTGAGTTGCCACTGCTCCAGAAGTTTGTTCTTCATCTGAAAGCTCTTAGGGAGCTTTTAAAATGATTCTTGCTGTCACTGTGTGTATCTACACTTACAAAATTACCTCTTAGCTGTTTTCTTTCTAAATCACGGAAGTAGAAAAATAGAAAATTTCGGATTCTTTCTGGATCTGTCATTTACATTTTGGGTTTATGAATTTTCCAAATGTAAGTCTTAAACCAAAACTTGAGATTCTTATAGCCATGTCACTCCAGGGTATAGGGCTTTAAAGAAGAAATGTGCATTAAATATAGTAAGACTCACCTGCACTTTCACATCAGGATAAGGAGCCCAGATACTCCCTTTGTATTCCTTCCTGTTCCTCCTCATGTTAGCAGCTGTTTCACTCTACCATTTTACTTTCCAGGGTGATGACTCTTGGGACTGAGCTATCTCACTGACCATCTGTGGCCCATACAGCAATTTGTAGTGGATAATCCCTCACACTAAGTCCTCTCAGCACGTGCTGCATGTTAGTTTTGGACTTTGTCCTGTTTTGGGCTCACGGTAGGCCTGAGAGCTGCCACGGCAAGGTGCCATCCTTCCTGCAGTGGGGCAAAAGGTATAGGGCTCTCTGGAGGACTCTTAATTCAGTGCAGCTGGGGTTATGCAAGTAGTACCAAACCCTCCTTACTACTGGGAATTAGTTAACATCTGTGGGGGAAAAAATACGCGACCAAGTCACAGCATTGCCTACATAAACCTTTCCATCAGGAATAGGGTTAGAACTTGTGCAATTGCAAATAAACCCCCCCCCAGACACTCAAACAGACAAACAGTGTCCCATATGTTTTACATGCTGTTTTGGTCGGTGTTTTCTTAATGGAGAGAATTTACATTCTTGACCTAGCAGCTTTTCTTAGTCTGTTTTTCAAGCCATGATAGCTTGGGCATTACATCAGTACCAGACTTCATACTTGGGACTTGGCTAGCAGAGAGAATCGTGACAAATTTACCTAGGGTGGGCATGACTGTCCTGTGGTAGACTGAAGGTTCACCTTTCACAGCCTCTGGTAGCCCAAACCCCCCAGAATTTAGGGAACTATCTATGCAAGAGCAGTGGTGAGCAGTACAACTTTGATAACCTTCTCCAGTGTGTAGCAAGCTGTGGATGTGGGATTTCTTGAGCAACACAATGCCCCTGGGTGCTTCCAAGGGGATTATTTTCTTCCCTGAACCAGTTAGTTTAATTTCTGGGTAACTGAGCTGCCAGTTGCCACACCACTGCCTGGCTGTTCAAGCTTGCAAGGAGCCTGCTGCCTGGGCGTACTGTTGTACTCTGTGTCAAACCTCCCAGTAACAATAGCAGGGACTCAGACTAGTTGTCTCTGTTTGAGGTGAGGGATCTTGGCCAACATGGTTACTTTTCTGCATGGACTCTGCTATACCTCTGGTCCCCTCTACCTTCTCTGCATGCTTGCTAAGCCACAGAGGCATTTAACCAGGGCTTATGTCTAGGCAACTCTCCCCTCTCTCTTCCCTCTGCTTCCCTCTCACTTTCACTCAGCTTCTCCATTTTCACCAACTTGTTTTTACATAGTGCCACTGTAGCTTTAGAAGGGATGAAGACCTGGCTCCACTTCCACTTTTTTAGGGCAGGCCAACTGCCCAAAAACCTGGAGTGGCTACAAGCTGCAGAAAACCCCTCACTCAGTCCATGTGGATGTTTGCAGTCCAGTTACAAAAGCACTGTGCTTACATTATGTTAATCCTCTGGCTTTGGCTACACTGGCCAGGCAGGACCTATCATAGCATGGAGAATGACATCATTTGGAAAAAGGGCTGCTGCGCAAGGCTGCCAGAGGCTGTGCAGCATCCTTCCCCTCTCACAGGGAACAGCAGCTCCATCTCAGCCTGAGCAGCTGCTTTATCAATTGGAATAGTTTTAGTGACCGTACAATTTGTAACTTGAGGCTGCGCAGGACAAGGAGATATGTGTAACCCTCCTCTCCGACAGGCTGCAATAATGATATAATACCACAAGTCCTGCAATTTATGCATTAAGCTCTGTCACCTAGAGATTTGTTTCATCTTAACGCATGCATTGTTTTTTACTTGCCCTTTTGCAAATGGTGTCAAGAAATACCAAGAAACCACAACTGTTGTGACGCTGCATGCAAGCTCACCCACGTGCTGCTTGTGATGGGCGCAAGGAGCTGAAGAGAAATAAAATGCATGATGACTGGGCTGCTTAGTGAACGTTTCCAGCTCACTAAAGCTGAAATGCCATAAAGCATCCTGCACTCTGAAATCAGCACATGACTCTCAGCATCGCCATTCTGCCCAATTCTTCCCTTACGGATGCAGTTATAATAAACAGCAGCAAAGCACAGATATCTCCCTGGCATGCTGACAGGCAGCCTTGCTGGAGGAAATTTTTTTTTCCCCCTGCAAGCTGCCAAGGTGGACTCCTTAGCTCCTGCGATAGACTGAATGAGACTGCAGTTCCCCCATCAGTTTCATAATACTCAGAAAGCATCCATTTACATCATTGTGTGCAGTGCAGGGCAGCAGCTGCCAGGAAATTTGAAACTATTTTGATTCCAGTTGACTAGAACAGCAGCAATTGAATTAGCTGGTATCGCTATAGATAAACTGATGATCTGTGCATTTTATTTCTTTGACCAATGGGTAACTGCTGGAGCTACAGTAACCTCTGTGAGTAAGGAGACTGTTCAAGCAAATATATCTAATTTCTCGAGCTAGCTAATATATATATATATATATATACTGTTTAGAGAGAGACACTCACACCATTCTTTTGTAAAATGTACGTGTAAACAAAATGTCTGTCTATGCTTTTAACTTGTGTTTTGCTTCCTTGAATTTCCTTTTATTATGCTGTAGACAATCTTGCTTGACATGGAATGATTATTTACCTGTGAACTATCATATCTATGCCTGATTTAAGTCATCAATTCTTTCAACGTCTAGTCATCAGAAAGGCTGCCAAATGCTGTTACGTTATATTTGCCCGTCTCAGTTTTCTAGTCACTCACCCCCTTTCTGTTGTAGCTTTTTCTCTACCCATTTCTTTCTTTTTTTCTTTCTTTCTTTGATTTTTTTTTCCTTTATTGAAAGAAGCCACCTTCAATGCAAAGTAGAAATTGATGTTACCTGAAAGTGTGTGTCCTTTCTTTGTTTGTTTGGTGATGGATATTTTTTTTCCCTGTGCATCTTCAGTGCAGTCCTTAAATTTTGTTGTCTTTCTAGCCTTGTTTGTAATGCAGTCATATTGGGGGATGGGTTGGACAGGATATGCCAGTAGCTGCAGCAAGACATGATGCTGTGGTGGTGGATGGGAATAAGGGAGGAGTTTCCCTTAAAGAGCTCAAGCTCCTCTGAGCTCTGGTACCTGAAATAGCTCTCTGAGCAAAGGGAAAAACTTTGCAGTTTTAGGTGTGGGGGGTGGTTGGTTGTGATTTACCTCAAAGAGTGGAGACCTTGGCAGTCGTGCATGGTGGGGCCTAACCCAGTGGGGACAGAGTGCTGCTTTGGTGCCATGTATGATTTTTTTTTAATCAGACAGAAAATTGGGCAATATTTCTGCAGTATGCCATGAAGGTAAGAATCTCACTGACTTGTGCTCGCATATAGCAGCAGCGGTCCTTTCAGAGCAGGGCTGCTGACATCTCACTGTAGAAAAGGCCTTAAATTTCTACTGTGAAAGTGCTGCTTTCTTTCCCAGATGGAGAACAGATTGCAGCTATGGCACACAGGAGTACCTGTGTGCACTCTCCCTTATCCTACCCATCTTTCCATGCCCACATGTGCGTCTATGTGCTCTGTAGGTGTACCTCTTCTGGAGTCTGCTGGGCTTGCCAGAGGGTAAAGTTTGCTTGGGATGAAGTTCAGGAGGAGAAGTAAATCAGAAACTTGCTCAAGATTGCTTAGTGCCATCAGCCATGGCTGGCCATGGCAGATGGGGACGCACAGCAGTGCACTTAGCATTCACCTCCAGAAATAAGGCTGCTTCTGTTTCTCTGGTGTCAGTTCAGAAGCTAAGATAGCAATTAGCAGAGACGAGCCTGGGCCCTTGGCAGGGTCTGTGTGTGGTGCCTTGTTAGGGCTTGGCCTCTGGAGCACGTTGGCTGCCTCCCAGCCCCGCAGGAGGCCAGGGACTGATGCTCCGGGCTTCCTTCCAACAAGGCGGGGTGTGTGGGTTGGAGTGAGACACAGGGGATCCCAGCTCCTGGGGCTTTATGCATTACCATTCTTTGGGCAATGCAGCCAAAGAATGGCCTGGCCTAGGATTGTCTCACAGTGCTGTGGGCAGGAGGTGAGCCCATATGGGGTGCCTCCTGCTTGTAGGGCTGCACACTGAGAGTTGCTGTAGATGGATGTGGCCATTAAGAAGGGTTTACATTAGCATCTTTAATGACAGCCTCCCTATCAGAAGTTGTCTCCTAAAAAATTCCATCTCTAAACAGTGCTGAGAGAGCAGCAAGCACTAAGGCCACTGCATTAGAGCAGATCAGGGTTGTGAGATGGGGAAGCAGGGCTTTTTGCTGGCTTAGGGTTGTCCTGATTCAGGTGTAGGAATGTTGCAACCACACAGCACCATTCTCATTTGTGAATCTGTCCTGGTGGAAGTGTCCCCCAGTGGCAACCTAGTGCCTGTGCTATGAAGTGTGGGCTTGGGATGCACTAAACACTGCATGACTGAGTTGTGTGCAAAAGGGGATGTTTGTCTGGTGCTTTGGGCAGGTGGAAAAAGTTCCATGGGTGCACCCACACCTGTGTGTTGGAAACTCTGCCATGAAGGCAGGCTGGTGATGCAACTGTGGACAGAGCATCCGTGCTCCTTACATCTCCCTGGGATCTTGCAGCAAAGTCCCTCTTTTGGTCACTGTCCTCAACAGCAACCAAGTGATTTGAGTGAAACCTGACCTACTGAATTTTTAGTATGTAGTGATTAGAGAAAAGACATGGAGATGAGATCTGGAAAACCTACTGGGGAAGAGACTGGCTCGACACACTCCAAGTCTGTCACTTTGATCCTGCACCACGCACCATGTGTGGTAATTACCCTGTGGCTAGATATACTGGATAGTGAGCTGGCAGGTGTAAGCTTCTGCTTGTCTTTACAAACGACTGGCACATAGATAGCTGCATTAATGCAGTGCTGAGCTTGCATTAAATTATCCTCTCTTTCACCTTGAACTCAGCCTGTCATTAACCACAGCTACATGGCTTCTGCCTCAGCCTGTGGCCAGCCTGCCTGGAATGGAGACAGTGATCAGTTTGCAATACAGTACCTAGAGATGCACCTCAAAGTTTGCAATGCAGCACCTAGAGATGCACCTCGAGTGGAAGCAAAGCATCTGAATGCAAGTTGGTGTCTCATTTCAGAGCTGTCACCCCAATATTTTTCGAAGTAGGTGTTTGGGTCTGGCCACCCTGCTGCTTGATTTAAATCACTTTTATACTCCAGGCCAGTTTTTTTCCCTGATGGATGCAACAAATGCAGCCCTTGCTCGCTGGGGTTTTTGTTGGTGGTGGTTTTTTTTGTTGGTGTTGTTTTTGTTTTTGTTGTTGTTGGGTTTTTTTTTCCCAAAAGCTCAGTTTCTCCTTGGGCCATTATATAAGGTGGCCAAGTATCAGTCATTTTGTGATCCCTGAGGTCCTTGTGAGGACAGATGGTTCTCTGTAACTCCACAACAATGGGAGCCACTGGTGCTTGGTGCTTTCAAAAGGGGACCTTCCATTTCTGCTCCTGCTTTGTTTATGTCAGTTGGAAAAGCAGCACAAGGAAGGGAGCGGTAGTAGGCTTTATGTGCAGTGGTATATTTGCTGCAACAGAAAATGTGAACTGCTTGTATGCATCCATCACTTCAACTGACCCTCAGCTACCTGAGTTGTTAAAGAAAGTGGTGGCGGGCAGTTGAATTGCTCATTAATTGCTTTGTAATTTAGTTAATTGGTTTTGTCAAGGCTGTGGAATCTACAGAGTCTGGCTGATTATCTTTCCAATGTTTGACCTTTACAAGTGAAAATTACCTAAAATCTTTATTTTTAAGTAGAACCATCATGTGTCGTGCATGCTTTGGATGGATGTCAGACCTCTGAATATCAGCTTTCTTCAGTCTGTGCGCCTGGCCTGTGGCCTCAGAGTGTTCATGAGCCACAGGGACCCTTTCTGAAGTATAGCAGACATTTTTAACATTCCTTCTTCTGTAGTGCACACTCCCAAAATAGGGCTGCCCAAAAACTGCTATGTAAAAGGACCAGCTCTGGATAACTGCAGTGTGAGTGTGTAGAAGTGAATTAAAACTGAACAGTATTTTCCTTGCAGGGGAGAGTGTAGTTGCTCTTTTAGGAGAGGACTGGGAAGAGAGGTCAGGCTTTTTGCTTTGTGCATGTGGTAAATAAATCCAGGGTCTCTATTTTTCTTTGCAGGTAGTGGCCGTGGAAGCAGCACTTTGCTTCCTCATACCATCATCAATGAATTTCCAGAGTACGGCACTGTAGAGGCAAGCAGATACGCACCAACAGCTTCACCGACGTGCCATGCAGAGCCTGTAACATGCAGTCCAGGAAGACGGGACAGTCACCACCATGTCAGGCCCCTTCCTCAGTGTGCAGCTCCTGCAGATAATTCGAGACCTGATGCTGAGGTAGCACAGCTGCACACCTCAGAAGGTTTGCAACCTACGGGTAACATGCCAGAGGTTATGAAGATCTCTCGACAGTTAGAAGCAACAAAGGTGCAAGAGAGAGCAAATAGTTCTCTTAATTCAGAGACACAAATGGAAAAAAAGAGTGTTACTGGCAGCCAAAATGTACAGGCAGCCAGAGAACCAGTTCCAGCAGGCCAAGAAAAACTCTCAGACATGCTTTTTCCTTCTGAACGAACAGCTGAGGAAAAAAAGCATTTGATCATAGAGGAAGATCTGGCTGCAATATGGACTGGAGAAAAGCAGTCCGAGATGTTGCAAGCCATTAGTAATAAAGCTGAGGAGGCCCATGCAGTGCAGGAACCAAGTTGTCACAGACCATCTGTGGCAAACCGGGAAGCAGCCAGCAGAGTGGAGGGGTCGGCAGGTTCTGAGGAGTTTTCAGGGTACAGTCAAAGCAAAATGCAAATGGGTCCTGAGAGGAGGCTTGCTAAAGAGGCAGCTGTGAGTAAACATGTAGAATTTCAAGGGGTGGAGGTTTTATGGCTGCAGAAAGCTGAGGAACAGAGAAGAAAGAAGCACTCACTGATGGACTCTGTGTCTGTGGAGAGGAAGGCATTCCCCAAAACATCCAGCCACCCTGTGTCACCAATGGCCTCCCCAGCCCTGCTCTCCTTGCCAGACAGCACACGGAGTGAGGTCTGTGAGGACCCAAGACTGGGACCTGTGATATCTGGAGCTGCTCCTCTAGCACTGCTTGATGAAAGTGGGAAGGATGAAGTTTCTGTGAAGGACAAGAAGAACTGTGGCAAGGAGGAGACACCTGTGCTAGTGAAAGGGCAGGGCAGGTGAGATGGTGCTGGAAGGGCCACAGGGGTCAGATGGGATTTCTCTTGGCCTAAGCACATGGCTTGTGCCTACCTCTAGGAGCTAATGAGAAACAACAAATATTTGTCTGTTGCCTTCAGTGTCGTGCCTATGGTAGTAATTCATGTCTGGTGATGGCTAGCACATGAAGTTTGGACTGAACCCCCTCCACACCACCTTGCTGAAGTTTGAAGTCCATCTCAGGTTTTGAAACATAAACATGTCTTGCTGTTTGCACAGTGATGTCTGTGTGGCAAGTCATCTGTAGCAGGTGTAGCTGGGATCCAGACATGTCTTATAATTAAATACAAGCAGCATGAAGGCCAGGCCATATGCACCTGGCCAGATTTTCTGATTTCAGGCAGAATTGGTTCAAGAACAGTGGGAACACTTCTGAGAGGTCAGATAATAAAGACATTTTGTCAAGGGCTTTGTAGATTATAAGAGGGTAAATGTTGTGATGTGCTTTGTATATTATCTATCTGTCTATCTATCTATCTATCTATCTATCTATCTATCTATCTATCTATCTATCTCTCTCTCTCTATATTTATAGAATTTTAGCTATACAGATTGCAAAAATTGTGCTCTGCGTTTAATAAGAGCATCCTGATTTGCTTGCTTTTCTTTCCTGATGCACATCTGTGACAAAGCAAAGGGTTCCAGTGGCACGCTCTGGGCAAACCGAGTCCACTCTGGCCTGGAGAGGTACTTGCTGACAAGACAACAGGATCTCAGCAAGGGAGGTTCTCCTGACTCTGCACCTTGGGATATATGGAGTTTTGCTTTGATTAGAATATGGGATTACTCAGGCTGGCAGCGCTGATCTCTGGCATGTGCCATGAGGAGCCCCACAGTATTTGATATGTCAGAGAAGAAAAATTTCTGCAGGGAGATGCTGCACCTTCCCCTGTACATTAGCAAGCAGGCTGAGTTCTCCCTTTAAATCTGCTTCTCCTAGCAACATGTGTTTAAATGCACTTGCTTTCCTTTGCATTTTGGAGTAATTTCCTTCAGCTTTTTGTTGAGGACCCCAGTCCTAGTACTGCAGAGCTAGCAAACTATCCTTCGGGGCAGGGGCTCTGGGTACACATCTCCAACATGTGCAGCCTTTGGCATAGCACTGGTAATAGGACAGACCTCATGCATATGTGAGTGCATTTCTCCTTTGCACATAAGCAGCTGATGTTATCTGTTAAACAATATTAGGCTGTCCCCAAGTCCCCTTTTTTACCCAAAAGATTGTTTCTTTTTATGTCCCTGGAGAGGGAGATGGTGTCAGTCATAAACAGAGGTGGTGCAGGAAGAACCTACCACTTTCCCTGCAGTGCCCTCTCCTGCACAAAGCTGCGTTCGCCTTTCTGTTCACAAAGGTGGAAGGCGAGAAGGTTCAACCAATAGTCTAAACCTTGCCCCCAAGCTGAAATGAACTGTTTCTGGTTAATTTTCAGGATGATGGAGGAGAGCGAAGCAGCCGCAGGAGGATATGAAGATTTCCTTGGACAGAGACACTCTGACATCTCCACTGATCTGTACAGCTCGCAGTTCGAAAACATCTTAGACAATGCATCTTTATACTACAGTGCAGAGTCGCTGGAGACATTGTACTCAGAGCCTGATAGCTACTTCAGCTTTGAGATGCCACTCACTCCCATGATCCAGCAGCGCATGAAGGAGGGTGGACAGTTTTTAGATCGGACTTCAGCCTTGGGGCAGCCAGATGTCCCTGACAGGGAGGCAAAAGGATGTGGTGAAGGCATTGCCAATGGCTTAAGGGATACAAGCGAAACACTCTTCAAAGGAGATGTCACAGAAGTCCCTCATCTGGAAAGGTAAAAGCAGTGGGTGAGCTTTCAGTGTGCCTGCTGATTTTTCCACAATTTCTGTTTTCTTCAGCATACTGTCACAGAGTGTAGTTTTGTCTCTTTCAACACTGCAAATTTTCTACAGGGAATAATTTCCAGTGTGACAGAGTGAGCTGCAGGAGAGAAGTAATGCATCCAAACCTTCCATTCATTAGAAAAGTGCAAATTTGCTTTATGAAGGCTTATTAGGTGATACTTGTGTTGGTAAAAGTCTGTCTGATATTGTCACATCTCTGGAACCTGTCCCTAGAGGAGTTAGTTACTGGTTACAGATAAACCTTGTTCAGCTCCAATTCCTACCTAAATTTATTAGCAGCAATTTTAGGAGCAGTAACACTGTGCACACCGATGAGTTGTCCAAATGCAGTTTGTGATTTGAATGTTAAAGGTGTGTCTCTGGACATAGCTTTTCCTATCTTGAGGTCAGCGGGAGTTTTGAGCATTACTTCAGTTGGCATGAGATTTTGCTCCCACCACATTCATGGGACTGGAGACTGTTAGCTGCTTCTTTCATTTGTGCACTAGTTACTTATTGAGAGAGGAGTGAGTGTTGCAAAAATGTTAATAATTTCCATTTAGGTAAAGGGAGAGATAAGAAAACCTATTAAAAGAAAGAGTCATGTGAGAAGGAAAAACTAGGTTGAGTGGTTAGAAAATACTGTGCAATTGTACAAACTCACTCTATGAGGAAAGCAAACTTTCCTCATGTGCTGTCAGAGAGGGTGGGGAGAGTGAAAGGCAGCCACAGACAAAGTGGGAGATTGAGTCAAAAGCAATAATCTGCACAGTGGTGAGGGTGCAACTCATCTGCAAAGGGGTGAGGGACCTTGTAAGTGACAAAGATGCATATGGTCTCTATCCTTCAGGGATAGGATGTTATTTAAGAGTCCTTAGACTATTGCCTTAGATGAGACTGATATAGTTTGAACTTTTGTGGGAGTCAGCAGTGGGCAATCTTTTGTCTGTTTTATTACTTTGGTGCTAGCATAAAAGAAGTCCTTCGAGCAGAAGTGGTTTTGCTAACTTTGTGGATTAAGGTACAGTTTGTTCTTAAAACAACAGGCAGAAGGACTTAGCAGTTTAAAATCTTTTTCCATCAATCCTATAGTATCTTGTGTATGCATGGTGCAAATAGGCAAGAAGTGCCTGCAAATCTGCAATAACCTGTATGGAGCCAGAAACTGAGGTCAGTCCTGACACTTGCAGCTCCTTACTCATACTAGAACTGGAGACTGACATAAAACTGGGTGGTGGAGGACAAATAGCACATGCAGACCCTTATTCTGTTACCCATAGTTGCAGCAATTAGTATCTAGACTAAGGTACCGTCAAGTAATACCTACATTGGCTCATCAAGACAAAAGTTATCATAAAGACAAAGTGTACTTAAGTGAGTCACATTAGGTGCCTGCCTAATGTGGATTTCAGTAGGAGTTAATTTTAGTTTAAATTTTTGGTCATACTGCTAAACCAACAGAGAGTTTTTAAATTCTTTGGGTTTTTTTGTCCCGTTAATAAAACAAAGAAAGAAGCATCCCCAGGAGTGGGTTTGTTAGGAAGCTCTGCTGTTGTGGTGTGTAGGCTCTGTTACGGACAAGCCTTGAGGGCTCACTTAAGGTAGCTGTAGGTGCCAATAGTGCCACTGCAGCAGTATGGCCAGTCCTGGATATGCCCAACAGAGCAATCCTCCCAGTGATAACCTTATAGCAAACACGATCCTTCTCCGTCCGGAATTATGATACCATGTTGTGTTGCACCACATTGGATGTTGTGTTGTACGGGTCACTGACAAGCCACGTGTCCTATTTTGTTAGAGCCAGTGAGGAATCACGGTGTTACAGTTTGTGAATGCGAAGCACTGTGTGCAAGCTGGGGGTGGTGTGGGATTTATTCGCAGAGGGGTCAGGACTGTGTGTCATGGGGATGGTCAGGTGAGCCAGAAATAGCCTCCTGAGCCGTGGCTGCTCAGGGAGTTCGCACGCGCGGTTGTGTTGCCTGAAGCAACCCGAGACTCGTTTAAGTCCACGTGTGTGATACGTGTATGGCAGCCTCTGGGGCACCTCTCTGCCCCCTGCTGAAGTTCTCCTTTCTTGTGGTGCCGTGAGCCTGCGGCTGTGCTTTGGGCCGCAGTTCCTCTCGGGTACCGCCTGCCTAGCGCTGCAGAGCGACGGGGGGCACCCACCGCAGTGGTCCATCCCTCCCGGAGGAGGAGGAGGAGGAGGAGGAGGAGGAGGAGGAGGGGGAGGCAAGCCCTGCGCCCCGCCGCGCCTGGCCCCGACCGCTCCGTGTGCACTGCCCGGCCGGAGCCCTTCCCATAGGGGTGGGGGCAGCTATGGGGTCTCAGCATGTGGATACTGGCAAGTGCAAAGCGAAGCGGGGGAGTTTGGGATGCGGGGGGGGAAGTGGGTAGGTTGGGAGCAAAGCAGGGCAATGTGGCAGTGCGGGACAGCAAGGAGCGTGGAGCCCCCTCCTTTCCAGCGACGGCGCTGCCAACCGGAGCGAGCAAAAACCGAAACAGAAACCTCATCAGTGTCCTGTGCCGTGGTATTTCGGTGACGTGAAAAGTGTGTGCGGAGGGAGCACGCTTCCAAGTACCAGCGTTAGTTTGTGGGGGAGCAGCACGAAACGTGCAGCTCCTTCTGGCCCAGTGCAGAAGGGGACGGAGGATGTGAGAGCAAAGAGCTCATGGTTTTACACCTGGAGATTCAAAGCCGTGTGCTAGTTAGGGAAGGAGCCGTGGCTCCCCGTGGCTATGCCGCCCTGAGAGCAAGTAGCTGAGCACCACGGCCCCTTTTGCACCTGTCCGGAGGGATCCGGTGCGTAAGTGACTCGCGGATCCCGGGTGGAGTGAGGTTTTGATGCATAAAGGCAAGGAAACCTGGCCTTGTAATGAATAAGCGGGAGGGTAACATCCTTCTCCGCTCTTAGGAAATCGCTGGCTTTGGGAGGGGTCGGCTCTGGTATGTGAAGGCCGGTCACATGCCTTCAGAACTGGAAAGAAAAAGGAGGAAAAAGAATGATTAGAGGCTTGCAGGCTGCAAGTTCCTGTGGGCTCCTTGGTGTCTGGAGATTTCGTCCCTGCTAT
This sequence comes from Margarornis squamiger, assembly GCA_035222235.1. Taxonomy (NCBI): domain Eukaryota; kingdom Metazoa; phylum Chordata; class Aves; order Passeriformes; family Furnariidae; genus Margarornis; species Margarornis squamiger. The sequence continues at coordinate 29,983,918 of JAWWTY010000088.1, read as the reverse complement.
CCTCCGTGTCAGCTGCTGGCCGTGGTTAAACGCAGTAAGTCCTGGTGAGAGCAGTATGATGGACCTGCCTGCTCTGACAGCCACTCGCCGGGCTTCTTTAGGGCAGGGGGATGTCAGCTGGCCTCTGAGTCTTCCCGAAGAGCAGGCTGGCTTGCTTTTGCAAGTAGTCCTTTCCTAGCACCGCTTAGGTGCCCTTTGGGCCTGGCCTCTGGAGGAGGGTTGGTTGGCGGAGAAGGGAGTGCAGCTTGCCTTCCTCTGGGAATAGTTCCAGCTCTTTGTGTCTTTGGTGGGGCTTAATCTCTTTCCTGGGTAGGTAATGATCATTCCTCTGGGGGAAAAAAATGAAATTTCTGCAGCTGAAGTAGTCCTAAATTTCCACAGGAGGGGATGGGAGAACGGGAGGAGGAGGGGTAGTTTGAGGTTTCAGAACTAAATGACAGCCTTGCTGAGTGTCAGGGCACCATGAGATCCTCGTGAAGTGTGCTGAGCCACAGGTTGCTAGTGTCATGAAGCTTTGTAGTGGCAATAAAGACATTGCATTTGGGCCATGTTTGGTGTCTCTGTGTTATCCTTGCAGAGGCATGCAGTCACCACTGTCGCACCTGTGCCCCAGGTGCTGTGCTCCCCCCTTCTCATACCAGTCATCTGTGTTAAGACGGAGCAGGGCTCAGCGTTCGTATATGGGAGTTAGTTCTTACTATCAGAGGCAATAAGGAAAACTGTAAGCTGCTACGCAGACATCGAGCCTGAGGTTGCATTGCCTGGACTAGGTGTAACCATTTATACCAAGTCAGAGTGGAATGAAGGGGATTTATTTCCAAAGCCATAAGATATACCTGAGAGAAAAGTGAGTTATGTTTTCTATGTATACAGTAAGCGGCAGAGTATCAGTGTGGCTAAAAGTGAAGGATGAAATTCTGTCCATGATGATTTCGATCTTTCTACTTTCGGACTTCAAAGACAGAATTTATTGTAGTCTTTTACTGCACTCTTTAGAGCAGGCTTTCCATTTATTCTCCCCTTGTATGATAGTCAGAATAAGAAATAAAAAAAAACCCAACAAAGCCAAACAAAAAACTTACAGCATTTCTTTTCCTGAGTTGGGAAGGTGTGGTCTGTTTTGGTAGGACATTACCCAAGATTTTTCTCAGTCCAGAGAGAAAAAAAATAAAATTCTGTATTGTAGCTCTTACTCTTCAAAAATGCTAAATATTTTCCACCTGCCATCATCTTCAAAGAACTGCTGGTGCTCAGCAAATTCTACAAGACCTGTTATTTTTTTTCTCCTAGAGTTACAGGCACAAATTTAGTCATGTGTGTATTCAAGTGGAGAAGAAAACACTCCCTGAAACAGTCTGGTGATTCTCAGAATCACCAGAACATAGACTGCAATTCCCAAGGATGCCAGGTTACTTTTAATTGTTGGGGCCTCTTATAGGAGTTCCTATGATGGTTTTCTTTCTCCTGCATATGGGTCATTTTCAGCAGTTTCTTAGCTGGTACTCTGCTTATTCTTTCTTTGAGACAATAAACTTTGTTCACAAATAAACCCAGTTTTAATTAATTTCTCCAGGTTAATTCTGTAAGTCTCCTCCCAGTTTATCAATATCCTGAATGCTAGTTATAATTTGGGTTTTCAGTTTGCACACTGGTATTTTTGTCCAAGGTAGCTTGTATTTGACTTTTCAGTGTAGATATGAGACTCAATACTTAGGTATCTAACATGTAATTTTTATACATTGATTTTGTGAATCTATTCAACAGCAGTCTGGCAGAACCTTTTCCTCTCTGAAGATTCACCTTGTGAGCTTGTTGAATTTTTTTCATGTAGTGTGAAATCTGCTGAGATCTGCGGATGATTCTCACCTTCAGGCATGCCTCACCTCATGACAACTCTGAGACCTATGAGAGATAGGACTAGAAGGCAGGACTTCATATTTGTGCCAACCAGATGCACAGAATAAGGAAACCTATTCAGAGGAATGCCATTAGTTGTTGTCCTAGAAAAGCGAATGTGTCAAATGAGTCTACAGTTGGTGAGCAAGCAAACAAGTGCTGGAGCCCACTTGCTGGCACATAGGCTACTGCATCTGTCAGTTCCTGAGCCTACACTACTAAGCACAGTATGGATATGTTGAGTCCAGATACAGATGAAGTGACACAGTGTACAAGGGTAAATTTCAGACACCGTTGGCATTTTGACAGCTGAGGATTTGCCCTCTTATTGCAAAGCATAGGAGCTTCAGAAATGTTAAGCCACACTGTTCACCTTGGCATTTCCTACAGAAAAGTGGCATTAGTTTATCAAGGCTCTTGAGTGACAATGTAGAGAGTTTGTCTTTGCTCTGGCTAATGAAATGCTTGCAACACCAGTTTAGTGAGAATTTGTAAAGCTGCTTCTAGTTCCTAAATAAACTGTTGTTTTAGGGGAAAAAAAAAAGGGCTGCTGACTTTCTGCCTCTTCAGTTCCCAGCCTCCTCTGAAAATAAAACAAACAAAACAAAAATCCAGGAGCTGACATAGAGAGAAAAGAGAAAGGAAAAAAAAGTAAAGCAGCTGATCAGTTCACTACACAAAGCGCCTCAGTACAGAGCTGTCAGCAGCTCAGCTTCTAAGCTGGCATCTATTGGCACATCTCCATTAAAGTCAGAGCCATTTAGGCCAGGAAGCCTTGATTCACCAAAACCATGGCATCTCTGCCAGCTTCAAGCCAGTCCCAAAGTGCAGCAGTGTCTCATCCATTAGCCACGACTGGCTGCTAGTCAAGCCCCCCTCCATGTTATTGCTGGTCAAGTCTCTTCTTTCTCTGTCTGTCTGTTGGGATAGAGAGAGACAGAGCCTGGCAGCTGGCAGGACCGTGTAGAGGCATGGATAGCTTTCGATGTGATGCTGGAGCAGCGGTGGAGAAGAGCAGGGCACACAGCATGCAGACTCTTTGCTAGCACAGCTGGGTGAGCTGTGGGTTTTTTGGGGTTATTTTTTCTTTATTGTGGAACTCTGTCTTTCACTATGATTCACTATTTTGGAGGACAGGTAGTTCTTTTTGCCACATGATTTTGGTGTAAAGCTCCTGTGTGATACTAGTGCCAGTGCTGAAGTGCTCCATCTGCACATCTGCAGGGAAGCCTGAATCAAAAGGTGTAAACACCTGTATTTTTATGCATCTGTTTGGCTCCCTGCCAAATGTCAATATGTACTCCCTGGTCCAGTCTCCAAACAGTCAAACTGAGCCCAGGTGAGGGCAGAAGCACTCCGCTGGCTTCCCAGTTCTTTTGCTGTCCTCTAGGACCCTGCAGGAGCCTTGTGAGGAAAGGTCATGCTGGTGCTGAGCCACAGGGATGGCTCTTGACACCTGGAGCAAGTGAGCTTGGACGGGAGAGCCTGAGGGTTACTGAAACACTTAGGGGCTGAGTGTTTTCTGAGCAAGGTCATGGGTATTCAGTGCATTCTTCGGATCTGGTTTTTGTTTATATTTGGGGACAGGTGGGCCAGATTCTGAGCGTGTGACTATACTGATGCATTCAGAAGACCAGTCTACATGTCTGTGCATCTGTCAGAAATACTCATTACAGAGGGAGCCCTTGAATACTCTCTGTGGTGAGGGCCAGGTTTTCGCTTTCTAGGCATGGTGGCATTAATGGGGCGAGAGTCACTTTATGACCACTAACCCTTGCCATAGCGATGTAAGAAGCCTGAGGTCAAAAGGGAATCAAACCTGAAGTATTTTTAGCAAGACATTTGTACTTCAGGCAACGGGCCAGCGTGTCTGTGTGATAAAGGACACGCTGTCTTTTGGAAGGGCTGCGACTAGTCCTGTCCCTGCATGTGGCAGGACTTCTTGTCCTAATGCTGTGATACTGTAACGACAACGACTGCATTTGCTGTATGCAAGCCTACCAGAAATGGCATTTTCTGAATGCTTTTAGCTATTAGCTCCCTTTTTTATGATCGGCAGGAATTCTTTTAATCAAAGAAAAAGGCAGATGATTACAGGAAGCAAGAGTTTATTTTTAAGCAGCAGCATGCATTTCAGCCCCTGAAATTGACTTTGCATATGTATTCTATTGATAACCATTAGGGGTTTACAGGGCTTGTTACTTTTAACTTTGCTCCTCTTTGTGTGTTGTAACAAGGCTGAGGTACTTTTTAATGGATACTTTGTGGTTACCCTGGCTTGTGGAAGCTATTCTCTCTTCGTGTGTCCTGGCTGATGCTGTGCTTATGAGACACCCACTGAATTGAGTTGCAGCAAAGTGCAGCTGTGTCAATCCTCAAAGAGGGATCTACTTCAAAGCATGTCTTTGAAGAGAATCCATACGTAGGACTTCAAAGCTGATTAAACCGTTTGGAGTAAAATAGCACACTGAGTCATCTGCTAGGAAAGGGCATTATTTGTATTTTTATTATTTTTCTCCCCTTCGTACAGTAGTATTTTGGAAGAGTTCTGGAGCTGAAGGTAACTGGCAAGGTAAATCGTTGCTTGAAGTGCTTTTTGTGTTCAGTTTCTCCTGGCCCTGAAGAAGCTGGTTTGGAGCTGCAGCAAAGCTGCAGCAGAGCTGTTCCCAGTCCGTTTGTGTGGTCAGGTCATTTGTAGCAGGAACTGACTCATCACATCCCACTGCTGCTGGGATTTCTTCGCTTTCTCCTGTGGAGCTACTCCTTTCAGAGCCAGGCTGTTCAAGCACAGCTTTTCAGCTCCCTTGAAAGAAAATTCAGCCTGTGTTACTGCTTATTTCTGGTTGGCTCTGAAGTGTGGAAGGGTATCACCGACTGGACATCCACATCTCTCTGAAGGGTTGCAGGACAGGGAGTTGTTCCTTCAGGGCAGGATTTTTTAGCAGAGGGAAGCCTGCTTCCCCTGCAGTCCAGGCTGGTGTCAGAGGACACCTGACTGCTTCTGGTTTTCTGATGTCCCTGCCACACTTTTAGGAAAGAGCCACTTCTGGAAGGCCTGTTTCAGAATCAGGAAAAGGCTCAGAGTGAAGACATTTAATCAAGAACTGTGCTGCAGAGGGTGATTTTCAGCTCCAGTGTGGCTCCCCAGTGGATGCTGTATCCCCGCTGAAAACAGCATTAGTTCAGGCCCTACCTTCAGCATGCTGGAAAGCCTCTCCACCCTTCCTTTTAATCATTGCTCTGTTTTGCTCTGATGGATTTTGCTGGCAGATGCCTGACACAGCCTGCCTTGGAGTAAAGCTGATGTTAAAGGTGTACACATTGATTTGAGAAAGAAACTTAGTTTTTCTCCTGCTTCCTCCTCTTTCCAAAAAGATTCTAAACAAAGTCCCAGAGCTGTCTTATCTATGCTCCATGTGCAGTACTCCCTCCAGATGAGCATGCTGGATGAATTAGTGCTCACTGGGGAAGGAACATGTGCATCCAGGGGAATCCATGTACCAAAGAGCACATGCTATGCATCGGTGTGGTAAAATGACAGGCAGTGGCAAGCTAGGATCACTGATGTGGCTGGAATGAAGACAGGACAGTACTTAGGCTGAGTTGTCATACTCTGCCACTCAGTGTCAGCTCTGAACATCACCTCCTTGTTAGCAGCTGGGCCACTTGCTCCATGCTGGATTGGAGCTCCTACTCCCATAAAGCAAAATGGTAATGTGCTTTTCTTCCTTGGGACAAAGCAGAGAAGTTTTTTTCTCCATGGATTTTCTAAAAAATGAAGAGCAATGCAAGGTTTAAGGCATCTGAAATGGCATATAATGAGGCCAAAGTTTCCACTTGCAGCCTAGTAGACTTGGGAGAGTGAACCCCTGAGATATGAGATACATGTATCCTTACCATTATGTTACTGGCCTTGCTCTGTTTTTTCCAGGAAGTTGAAGCCATTTCTCAACCATACATTGCTGTGTAGAGTTTCAGTTTTGGTGAAACACAGGATGGGAGGCAAGGGGGAATAAGTGAATCTGAAATATTTCAGAACAGATCAAGTGTGCTAAGTGCTGAGCATGGCATGCTTGAGATATCTAGGCATTGGGAGCAAAATCACTGTAGAACTGGTCAATAATGAAGTAAGTGAAGAAAACAGTATGAAATGTTTCATGCTGTTATGGTGTGTTATGGGAAAGCTTTACAGTGCTTACAGTCTGCCCATGTCTCATCCAGGAGTGTGGAGGGATGACTGCTATTGTTAGAAAGTGTTGAATTTATCACATCAGCTGTTTATCAAATTGTTGTAATTTCTGCTGGATATGGTGGTCACAGCCTCTGTGTATTTCCTGTGAATACAGGGATGCTTTGACAGAAGGAGAAAGGATGTGTCAAGAGTGCATTTCTGGGGACAGAAATATGAAGGTCTAAGGACCTAGTTTCTGGCCACAGTTGATGTGCTATGAGATCAGAGAGGTATGGGGTGTTTTTGTAGCTTTTGTTTTCTGGTTTCTGGTAGCAGAGATTAATGTAAGTATCTCCGGATAAAAATCAGGAGCCAATTGCTCTACAGGCAATTATGAGTAACATTATTCTAGTTCCTTTTGGCCTTGAATTTAGGATAAGACGGAATATAAACCATTATATTTGTCAGCCTGCTTTTGTCAGTGAAGATTTCTCATTAGTATGTGGTATAGAGTAAAGCTGCATGAAAAATCCATGTCCAGTCTTGCTTTGCATCACGAAGCCCTTTCTGGGCTCTGTTTTGATGGTAGTGCTGCTGTGGATTCTTTATGTAGAAACTGTAGAGTGCAGAAGAGAGACCTATTTGTAGCCTTGGTTGCTCCTAGCTCTTGATTAAACTCCATTATAAGCACTTTACAGAGGGAGGCGATTATTACTGAGTTCAGCAGCTGAGTAAATGGAGACAATGTCTAAGAAAATGGTGCACCTGCAGAGTCTTGAAAATAAGAAGAGATGTCAGCCTTTCCCCTGATTAACACCCACTGGACCCTGCTAAAATGTCCTGTCCTGAAGACAGCTTGCTGTAGTCATGTACAGGGATGTCTGCATTTCAGCCTTCAGTGATGTGAGCACTGAGTCTTCTCACCACCTAAAACACTTGAGAACTGAAATCTCACTTTAATGTTAAGGATCTGTCGTTTCCCCTGAACAGAAGGCTTATGTTAAAGGCAACATCTATTGTTGATTTGGCAGCTTCTCTGTACATACTAAGTAAGAAGCTAATCAGCTGTTGGAATTAACTGTTGGAATAACTGAAGGATGCATCCCTTATTCTTTGATACATGTAGGGGAACCTCCCTTCAGGATGAAGTTTTAAATAGGTGATGTTGTAAGATGTTGTTATGCAGCCCTGTTGGCTAGTTTTGGTGAGCAGGGTAAAAAGCACACTTTCCTCCTTGCTGGGTGTTCCTCCTCGTTTTCTCAGCCACTGCTCTGACAGGCAAAACAGAAGCTGGGAGCTGCCGTACTGTTTATTTTACCAAATGGCAGATGCTGGCATTTCCTTTCTTTCTAAAGTTATGGTGGTTTGTGGTAACATTGACTCTTGTAGTGCTCTGGTTCCTAGCAGGGTGCAGATGTTTCTTGTCAGCTTTGGCCATCTTTCAGGGCTATAAATACTACCTTTAATAAAGAGCAGTGGTGAAAGAGGACTGTGATTTATGAGTGAGGCTCTGTGAGTTGGCATGGCTTTTGAAACAGCGTTTGTATGTGAAAGACTCTCTAGATGTGTTAGCTTACCTACTTATCCCTTACTCTTTTCAATTGTTAGAACTGAGAATTGGGAACCAGTTGTGCCTGATTTGAAAGGACAAGGTGACGATCAGGGTATGTGTCAGAGGACTCTGGAATTTGCTTCCTTCAGAAGATTGGTATAGACCAAATTTAGAGAATTTCAGACATTGGCGAGTGATTTTGGAAGTGGCTGAGAAGTCATTTTTCACAACCATGATGTCAGGAGGGGCTGTTTTTTTTTTCTAGGATAGCTGATGGTCAGTGATGTTAATGCTGTTGGAATTGTATTTCCAGTATTAATTCCCTACTAGAGCACTGAGACTGATCCCATTTTGTTATAACACCTTTTTATTTACACTGAAATAAATGCAAAATCAAATCCCCAGTACTTGCAGAGCAGGCTAGATTTCTGTTTTCCCCAAATACTTGATAAAAAGTTGTATCCACAGTGTGGATATGTGATATTTTTAATGTTCTAGCAGCACTGGAAGGATGGAAGCAGGTAAAATTCTCCCTTCTGTAGGAGCACTGCACACCTTCTCTTAAACCATGGATGGAAAGAGGGGTAGGACACAGGTGATGACTTGTATGGAAGGAGGCATGCAAAATGCCAGAAACTTTTATTTTAAGCTCACTTAATACAAAAATCTCATCTTTAAAGGGTTAATAAGTGGCTAGCAGATATTTGAGTAAAAGGCTGGATAATATTTACTGGAGCATAGCGATAGTTGTTTTAGCCATGGCTTGTCAACTCTGAAGATTACAGTGGTGTATGAAGCTGTGGTATGTTGTGTAACATGCTATGTGTTTAAAGTCATCTTTAACTCATTCCACTCATATTTGCCCTGTGCATGACCCCTACTGATCATTCATTAGCCCTGTGTAAATGAGGTTTCAGTAGAAATTATTTCTGTATAGTATTTTTTCAAAATAGAAATGTCAAGTGCATGCACACAGTGTGCAAGAATTTTCATGCCAGTGTCAGAGAAAAATGGAGTACGTATATGGGGGTGCGCTTTTGGTGTGGAGGACTCTTGCCTCTTTGATGGGAGAAGCAAAGCTGGCACACAGCTCAGCCAGAGCTTTCCTACTGTAATAGGGGTGGGAGGAATCTATACATGCATGATTTATCTAAAGTGCCTTGGGATTGCCATACTGAACATCCTGACTTTGAGCAGCTGATGAGGGAAATAATTGCTACCACAAGGGAGCAGGAGAATAGCAAGGAGTTCTCCAGGCTGGCATGGGTGGCTTGTGTCTCTCATTCTCTAAACTGGGTTCCTTCCTCTGACTCCTCCTTTTTCTAGCAGGGCCTCCCCATGGGATGTCCACTGCCCATGGGCGACACTGAAGCCACTGAGAGTTCTGGTGATGTTATTTTAGGTTTGGGGAATTGTATTGTTTCCAGGACAACTGGGTAAGAATGAGAAAGGGACTTGTGCTGACTCAGCTTGGAGTAACTGCACACCCTGGCTTAATAACTGCATTTTTGCTGAAAAATGACTAATGGCCAATTTTTACAGGACCCTCTTCAACAAAACAAGCAATTGGTTTAAAAAATACTAGTAAAATACTAGTAAAGTAAGTGTCCTCAGGTGCAGCTGTAGGCTGATAATAGCAAACAACTCTCTGTGAAGTGAGCAACAGTTGTAGACACCACAGTTAGAAGGAAAACCCATATTTGGCTCTCTGTGTTTAATACTCTTAACTTCTAGTGGCTGCTAAATAAATGTCCTTGTTCTACACTGCTTCTTCAATTAAGTGGAATTTTCTACATTGTGTAATTTTGCCTCTGTACTGTTAATTGCCCTCTATCCTAAGAGGAAACTGTAATGTTGTCTTACTTTTCTGTTTTCCATATTCTTTTCATCTCACAGCAATGCTGAACTGCAGAACGTGGTGTTAGACTCCAGTGCTGCCATGGGGAGCAATGAACTTCAGGAGAAAGATGCCACTGAAGCCCTTGGCTGTGATCTCAGCAATGGTAGCAGCAGCAATTTGGAAGCAGCTAGACGCCTGGCTAAGCGCCTCTACCATCTGGACAGATTCAAACCTTCTGATGTGGCAAAGCATTTGGGTAAAAAGTACGTGCTCATTTGAGGCCTTTGGCCATGTTATTCTTTTTTCTCGTTCTGGAAGGGTTCACTCTCAAATGGTAACCTTTATTTATTTCTTTGCTTTTCCATAGCAATGAATTCAGCAAGCTTGTGGCCGAAGAATACCTTAAGTTTTTTGACTTTACAGGCTTGACGCTGGACTGCTCACTCAGGTACAAGCCTGTTTGCAGACTTTATGTTCTGGTTTTAGTAACAGTGCTGTTTGCAGTGTTGTACTGATTGAAGTGGTTGTCCTGTGGGGACTTAAGAGGGTGAAGAGAGGGATGTGATGCATTTTTGGGACGGAGCTTTGCTCTTCGGTTTGACTTGGTGTGCTGCCATACTCGAGTGCTACTGTAGTGGTGTTATTTCCTGGAGAGGAAAATCTTTGGGTGGACCTGCTGAGAGATGGTTCTTGGTGCAGAGGAAATAGAGAAAAATGACCAGTCACTCAGTAAGCAAGGGACTTCTAGTCTGCCAGGTGCTGCTGGGAATTTAAGGTGTTGCTCACAGCTGATAGGCACAGACTTTCTGGCTTATGCATTTTGGAGCTTGTTTTGCCTGTCTGCAGTATGCTAAGGACAGGGTTTGATGTGGTTTGGCAGCCCCCCCAATCTGTGTCTCCCTGAGGCATCCAGAAATGTGCAGAACAGCAAAAGTTTTGACATGGAAAATGCTGTTGAAAGTTTAGTAGCTGCCAGCATGAGTGTTTGAAAACCCAGCCCTTCAATTTTCCTTACTTTTTACACTGGAATCAAGCCTCAACAATGTTTGTTTTCAGTACTTTTTTTCTCAGAAGGCAAAACAAGTTTCTGTAGCAGTGGCCTGTTAGCTCAGTTGCTGTGGTCTGGCGTTTAAGGGATTTAAAGTGAGTTTAAATCATCTGGCTGAGGTTACTTAAGTGGGATATTGTTTTTTTCTAATGATACAAATCGAGGAGATATGCATGTACTTCTCAGTCCCCTTGCGAGTGCACTTGCAGGGATCTGATGCCATGAAACCATGGCAGACCCCAAGGAAACCCCAGAATCCTGCCTGCTGAAGGCGGTAGAAATGAAACATCCCTGTGCAAGTGTGAACTACTTGCTCCTGAGGCAGGGGGAGCAGATCCAAGCTGGACCACCCTCTCACCGCAAGGTGTGAGCTGCAGTGGGAGGTCTGCTGCTCATTCCAGGTTTTAGTAGCCCTGAAGCATGATGCTAAATATACCCTTCTTTTAAATTGTGAAATCCAACACCTAATTGCTTTGTGGCCCATATTTAGGAAGTCTCTGCTCCCGGTAGATCTATTAACATTAATAGTCACGACCTTCTCTAAAATATGCCTAGGCTCGTGTGGGACTCAGACAAGCCATGGGTTTGCTGAGGTTTCAGGAGTAGCTGCAGTGATTGCCGGCTACATGCCCTGAGCTTTCAGCAGCAGCTGGGGAAAGGGCATTATCCTGAAGCCTGGGGAAGTGGAGGTGTGCTCCCTTGCACTTTGTAGAGAGTGAAAAATAACAGCCCTGTTGCTGCTGGCTCACTGACAAAGCTCTGGTTTGCTGAGCATTTTGGAGCCCATGGCAGCCACCCAGACCCAGGCTGTGGGAAGCTGTTGTGCAGCCTCAGTGACAAGTCTGAGACTTGGGAAGACTTGTTCCTTCATTGTCCTGCTCTGCTTCCTCACCCTGGACCCATGTTGGTCGTACATCTCCAGAGCGCATCTCTCACATCCTCTGCAGGGCAGGAAGAGGTGGAATGACTGCTCCAGCCCCTCTCAGAGTCCATTCTGGAGTCCAACCCTGAGCACGGGGAGAGCAAACTTCAGGCTACTCAGAGAACTCATTACTAAGGTCTCCTGGGAAAATGCTTTTGAAGGTGCTGGAGTCTGTCAGTGCTGGTCACTTTATAAGCACCATCTCCTATGGGCACAGAAGCAGGAAATGCCAAAATGTCTGAAGTCAAGCATTCAAAGCAGAAGGCTGGCTTGAATGACCAGGAATCTTTTTTTAGAGCTAAGGCAATAAAAAGAAGGTGTATGCCCATTGAAAAGAAAGTCGGGTGACATGGGAGGTATACTGAGATGCTACATGCCAGTGTAGGGAGGAAATGTGTGCAGACAAAGCTCAAACGGCGTTGAAGGTGGCCAGTACCGTGGGGGACAACAAAAAGAGTTTTTTTAAATAAGTCAATAGAAAAAGGTGGTGCAGAAATAACACCAGCCTGTTAGAGGATGAAGATGGCCATCTCAGAAACAGGGACATAGACAAGGCAGAGATGTTTAATGCTTTCTTTGCCTTTGTCTTTAACACTAGTTATGGGCTCAGTGGGTCCTAGTGCCCTCAGCTGGAGGACCATGGCTGTGAGAATGCTGAACTCACCTGAAGTTATGTGGGATCTGCTGCTCCATCTGGATTCCTATAAGTCTGTGGGGCCTGATGGGATTCACCCAAAAATACTCAAAGACCTAGCTGATGTCATCATGAGGCCTCTCAATGATTTATGAACAGTCTTGGGAATATGGAGAGGTCCCAATTGACTGGAAGCTGGCCAATGTTCAAGAAGGGAAAGAGGGATGACCCTGGAAACTGCAGGGAAACTATCTGTCAGTCTCACTTCAGTGACGGGTAAAATTATTGGGGAGATTATTCTGGGAATTATTGGAAAACATCTGAAAGACAACGCTATTACCAACGCTATTATCACAGCCAGCACAGCTTCATGAGAGGAAAGTCCTGCTTATCCTACTTGATTTCCTTTTATAACAAGGTAACCCCCTCAGCTCATCAAGGAAAGCCAGTTGATGTAATCTTTTTGGATTTCAGTAAGGATTTTGATACTATCTCTGACAGGATCTTCTGGACAAACTGTCCAGTACACAGCTGGATAAACACATCATGTGCTGGCTGAGCAATTGGCTCACAGGTTGAACACAGAGGTAACAGTGAATGGGGTAACATCAGACTGGGGACCTGTCACTAGTGGGGTTCCACAGGGCTCCATCTTAAGCCCTG
>JAWWTY010000088.1:29939280-29969661 GCA_035222235.1 Margarornis squamiger | reverse complement strand
CAGGACTAATCCAAACTGTCTTTCCTAACACATTCCTTGTGGGGGAACCAGCAAAGTCCAGGGAATTTACTCTCTTCTACTATACATGGGCATTTTGACTGGGCAGAGAGAACTTGATTGGTGGAGCTTCTAGTGTTAATTAACCAGGTAGCCTTCAATAAATGTAGATCCCTCTTTGGAGGCCCCACCACCCATTGCTTTCAATGGGGTTTTTATTGGTCTATTGCACCATTCAATTTTCACAGAGGCTGGTGTCATGGTTTGGGAATGGTACTTCCCAATTCAGTGCCCTCAACAACACTCTCTCAAACCAGGTGCTGTTCTTTCGCTCCCTCTTCCCTCCCCCTTCTTGGTGTGATGGAATGGAGTTGAGAATTGGAGGCACAAATGGCAAAGTTCACAGGTTGAGATAAGAACAAATTACTGGAAACAGCAGTAAGATTAGAAAATGAACAGTAACAGCAACAATATTAATAACAAAAGTATACAAAAGAGTGATTCATATGCAAAATGCTCAATGAGTCTGACTCAACATGACTCGCAGCCAGCGCCACCTCACTACTCTCTCTGGCTTGGGACTGGTGTCATACTACCCCAACCACTCTGTTAATCACATTTTTTTCCCAACTGGAAGCCATGCCCCTCCTCTCAGAAGCCAGAGTCCCTACATTCCCACCTCCCACAATGACATGATGTGGTATCAAATAACATCTGGATCCTGTCCATGTCCCCTCAGCCATGGCCCCTCTTGGCCACTGCAAGAAATTAACCCTGTCCTTGGCCAAAACTAAGACAATAGCTAACATGATATACCTACTCAATACAAGGCTCTCTGGACCAGGTGTCTATAAGGCTACTTTTGAAATGAGCCTGGTTGTCCAACTCAGTTCTTTCTGAGGTGCCATGTTGCCACAGGACTTGCTTTTCAAGGCCCAAGATGGTGTTCCAGGCAGCAGCTTGAGGCAAGGGTGCATCTCCAGCCATCCAGTTGTTGTTTCTACCATTGTAAGCACGTAGCATTTGTTTTGGCAGGTTTGCAGAAGTGTGCTGTGGTCAATCTGCCAGGCCTCTCCATATTTATATTTTGTCCATTGTCCACCATATCACAGAGGCTTTACCCACTTAGCCTGCTTGATCACAGCACATTTCACAGTTATCGATAACATGGAAGATGAGCCTATCTGTATGTTACATCTCTTCCCTGGTGACCTGAGGTGTCATGGGCCCACTGAGCCAGAAATAATTCACCCTTATGTTGCCAGTCCAGATCCACCTGAGACACTTAAATCTTGGCAGCTTGATCCAGCTGTTGTTGTGATGTTCTTCAGTAGCTTGACTCTTGGGTACATATGCCTCTGCATGACATACCTTTACAGCTAACTTCTCTACCTGGACAGCAATGTCTTGCCACAGTCCAGTAGGCCAGATGGATTTACTTCTGTACCACCATTTGGTCTTTTCCCATGTCCAGCCACCCACAGAGGACATTTTCTACCATCCAAGAGTCAGTGTAGAGGTAGAGTGCTGGTCATTGCTCTCATTCAACAATATCTAAACCCATCTGGATGGCTTTCAGTTCTGCAGCCTGACTTGGTCCACCTTCTCCCTTTATAGCTTCTGTGACTTGTCATGTAAGACTCTGTACAGCGGCTTTACATCTTCAATTTATCCCTACAATAAACCATCAGTGGAGAGAGCGCACTGGTTTTCATTTTCAGGTAACCGATTATACGGTGGGGCCTCCTTCCCAGCATGTGTCACCTTCTCATCCTCTTCTAATGATAATCCAAAATTTTCACTTTTGGGCTACTTCATGATGACTTTGAAGATCCTTGGGGGACATGAGCTTGCTGCATGATCAGCACAACCCACTTCCTCCTTGTAGTATCAGTGGCGTATTGTGTGGAAGGGATTTTCCCTTTGAACATCCAGCCCAGCACTGGCAGTCGGCCTGCCAGGAGGAGCTGTGTTTTGGTGCCAATCACTTCTGAAGCAGCTCGAACCCCTTCATAAGCTGCCAGTATCTCTTTCTCAGCTGGGATATAGTAGGCCTTGGATTCTTTGTATCCCCAACTTCGAAACGACAGGCATTGTCCTTGAGTCTCCTCAGGTACGGTTTGCCAGAGACTCTAGAAGGAGATTCCAGAAGGACTGTTCTTCCCAGCTGCAGTGTAGAGCCCATTTTTCTTGTTTGCCTTGTCCTGACTGGCCCAAGGGTTACTGCATTAACAATCTCCTGTTCAATTTGTTCAAAACCTTATTGTTGTTCAGGACCACACTTAAAGTCATTCTTCTTCTGGGTCACAGGGTACGGAGGGCTTACAATTTGACTCTAATATGGAATATGCATCCTCAAAAAACCAGTGCTGAGAAAAGCCTGTGTTTCCTTTTTTCTGGATGGTGGGAGCATAGCTGCTATTTTGTTGACCTCATCCACTGGAATCTGACAATGTCTCTCTTACCATTTTACTCCTAAAAACTGAATTTCATGGGCAGGTCCCTTTCTTTGCTTTTTGGCAAAACCAGCATTCAGTAGCATTAGGATTATCTTCTCCCCTTTCTTAAAAACTTGCTTTTCTGTGTTCTCCCACACAATGATGGCATCAGTGTATTGCAGGTGTTCTGGAGACTTATCCTTTTCCAGTGCAGTCTAGATCTGTACATAGCAAATAGTGGACTGTGTTTCCACCTCTGGGCCAGTCAGTTTCAAGTGCACTGCACATCCCTCTAGGTGGCCTGCACTCTGCTGTTAAAGGAATGGAGAAAAATGCATTAACAATGTCAGTGGTGGCACCACTTTCCTGCCTTGGCCTCCAGTTCATACTGACGTTCCAGCATGTCCAGCACAGCAGCAGTCAGGGGTGCTGTGACTTTGGCTGAAGCCCATGATAGTCTGCAGTCTCTACTCTCCACTGGACTTATGCACTGGCCATATAGGACTATTAAAGCATCAGTGAGTCTTGCTGGCCACTCCCTGGCTCTCCAGTTTATGAATGATCTCATGGATGGGGGTCATGGAGTCCTGTTTGGTGTGGTATTGTGACGGTGCGGGGTTGTAGTGATCAGTACCCATTGTTCTTTGACTCTCAGCAGTCCCAGAGGAGAAGTGTCCCCTGAGACACCAGGCAGGGTATTGAGCTGTCTAACTTCCTCTGTCTCTACAGCAGATACCCTAAAAGCCCGATGATACCCTTTTGGGTCCTTGAAATACCCTTTCCTGGGGTAATCTATGCCAAGGATGCATGTGGCCTCTGGACCAGTCACGATGGGGTGTTTTTGCCATTTGTTCCCAGTCAGGCTTACTTCAGCTTCAAATACAGTCAGATGTTGGGATTCCTCTGTCACCCCACAAGTTGTGATAAATTATGCCTCTACATATCTCAGTGGCATGAGGGAACATTGTGCAGCAGTGTAAACTAATGCCTTATGTTCTGAGTCTGATGTATCAGGCCATTTAACCCATATAGTCCAATAGATACAATTGTTCCTTTCCTCCACTGGCTGGAGCCAGGGCCCCTCTACTTCTAGTCATAATGGTTGTTTCTGACTTGTAATATAAACTGGATGTCCCTTGAAGAGAATCAGAAGTAACAGCAGGCCTTCAGTTAAGAATTAACCCTGTTTTGGCTGGAGCCAGGACAGGAGCACAAGGTAGGAAGGACAGAGAAACCCTGTGAAGACTCACTTGTATCTACTTGTGAACTGAGTTATTTGCAATACATTACATGTGAAATTAAGTTATTACCAGGCAGATCACACTCTGTATGGGTATGAGATAGTAAGTACAGCCTGTCTCTGACCTTACGTCAAAGAGAAAAAATTAAAGTTTTTTTCTTTATCAAGACTGGATAGATGTGAATGTTCCAGCAACATAATTCTCAGATCTGGTGTTAGCTTCAGTCTCATGAGATCTTTAAAAATTGTCTATTGGCGACTCATTCTGTATGCTGTCTTACTTTGGACTCAGAAGGTTTGTGGTTTTAGGCTTTTCCTAGAAGCATCCTGACAAAAGAATGCAGAAGGTCACCTTTGGCTGTGAGGCACGTTTTTCTAGTAGGAAAAATAGCAACGTACTTAGGAGGAGGGGTGTTCAAGTGTCACAATAAAAGTGAAAGATGTGTGTGACCCCCACCTCTCTTCAAGGGTTCACTGGCTGTGTTTAATGAGTGTGCCCAGGTGTGCACTAGCCCGGCACCTTGGACTGTCATGAGCAAGAGCACAGGAGGGCCAGGTTACTCCTCTTGCTGTTGAAACTCACTGGGAGACTTTGCAACTCTTCCCCAGATACTTTCTACGGGTCAGTTAGTCACACTACCTCCTGCAAGATGACTGGTGTAGTCCTGGCTGCTCTGATAGTGACTCTCTGGAAGGAGGACCACACATTTGGTGTGAACTCCAGGTCTGCCACGCACCTGCTTGACTTCACCACCTGCAGTAGCTTCTCTGATTTGGAGGGGAATACTAGAGTGTAAAGTTAAAAGATGCAGCAATTAGAGGAGGACAGAGAACATCCTGGATATCTGTTTTGCATAAATAACTCCTGCTGCAGTTCCTTTCCCAAAGAAAAGAAAAATATTAGAAATAACAAGAGTTCTTTCAAATAGTGAAATTACTTATTATTTTGTATATTATGTGGCTCAGACCAGTGGTAAAATAACTGGTTCATTTACTATAATGCTGGAATTAACTGCACACGGAATGACAGCCCATTTTCCTAGGAAAGCTCCTTGGAACCAAATGTCTGGTGTGTGCTTACATACTTCTTGCTGGGAAGTGTACTTGCTTTGTGCACTGTGTGAAGCAAAAAGAGATTTATTACTTTAATTTCACCTTTTTTATTTCCCTCATCTTTTAGGAGTTTCTTTAAAGCATTTTCACTTATTGGAGAAACTCAGGAACGAGAGAGAGTTTTAATCCACTTCTCCCGCCGATACTACCAGTGCAACCCAAACACCATTTCTTCTCAAGGTAACTTTGTTTCTGATGCTAAGATCTTTGGTTGTCTGCCTCTTCCTCCATGCTCACCTTCAACAGCATGTAGGGTGCAAGTCTGTGAACTGAAGATGTGTAGTTGCCATGCCACACACTTTGGAGACTCCCTGTGGTGAGCACTGAAACCCTCCACATTCTCCACACATAATTGTGGAAAATCTGTCTTTATTCCCAGCAGGAAAGGTGTTTATGCCTCCTCAGTATAAATCCTCAGTTGTAGCATCTCCAGATTTGAATGTCCTTCATTGTTGTTTCTGGTCTCACAGACTTCAGTGTGTACTTGTACTCTAACTGCATACATGGGGACAAGAATAGGTCCCATCTCAGACGGAAGAGAAACTATTGGCTTTCTGTACTCCATTCTCTGCTTGTGTCTGCATGCACTGGCAGCAGGCATGCCCATTCTTGCCAGTTGTGGGGGTGAATTCTGCGTGCTGTATCCAGACCCTGGCATGGTTTCATCTTGACTAGCTAACATCAGTCAGAGTGCTTCCTCCTTGCCAATGTTTTCAGTCATTTTGTAAATGGATGAGGGAAACAAACAAGCTCACAGATCAAACCTGAGAAAATTGGCATTGAAGAAGAGGACAAACTGTCCACTAGCATAGCTGCTGTATTCAGCGAGCCATGCTGGCAGAACCATGGGATTGCAGCGCAGACTGATCACACACTGAGGGAGGAGGACAAAAAAGAAAGCAGGTATGGCTTAAGCTGTACCTTTAGTCTCAAATGTAAGTGAGAAAGAACTGCTACACTTGAAAGTACTGCCATTGTTTCTTTACTCCTTGCTTTGTGACCTACCCTTGTTGCAAAGACGTGATGTCTGTCCACTTTGCACCTGTTCAACTTTACTGGCTGTCATGCTGGGGAGGGGAAGAGTTAGCAGTAAGACAGGATCTGCTCCTATATTATCTCTGTCCTCTGCATATTGCCTTTTTAGTTTCAAGAAACTGTAGGCTGTCAGGTAGAATGGGTGTGTCACGTCCAGACTGAAATAATGACTTGCCTGTTGATGTGGCAGCCTTGCTCTAGTCGAGGACGTGACAGTGAAATTGGCACTTCTGAGCCTGAGTAAACATTTAAATCAAAGGGAATCCTGCACACTTTGTCCAGGATCTTAACAGTTTTGGGCACCACAATATAAGAAAGATATAAAGCTATCAGAACGTATCCAGAAAAGGGATACAAAGGTGGTGAAGGGTCTAGAGGGAAAGCCATAGGGAGAAACAGTGACGTCACTTAGTTTGCTTGGCCAGGAGAAGAGGATACTGAGGAGAGACCTCATCACAGTCTACAACTTCCTCAAAAGGGGAAACAGAGGACCAGGTACAGATCTCTCTGGTCACCAATGACAGGACTTGAGGGAGTGGCATGAAGCTGTATCAAGGGAAGCTTAGGTCAGACATTAGGAAAAGGTTTTTCATTCAGGGGATGATTTGGCTCTGAAACAGACTCCCCAGAGAAGTGGTCACCGCATCAAATCTTGTTTGAGTTCAAAAAGTGTTTGGACAGTACTTTCATGTGCATGGTGTGACTCTCAGGAATGGTCCTGTGCAGGGCCAGGAGTTGGACTCTACGATCCTTGTGGGTATCTTCCAATTCTATTCTATGGTTCTATGAATCTGTTTCTTTTGGTTCATTGCTGAGGACCACCTTAGAAACCCCTGGAGTGCTCTCTACCCAGTATGGAGCCAAGGCAGCATAAATAGGTGACTGAAATTCTCTAAAATTCAGTCTAGTTAAGCCCTGAATGAGGAGGGAGCCAGTGGAGGAGGAGAACAGGATACCGTGCCACATCCACTCTGCACACAAGAATGGATGTATTTTTCTCTTTCCTTTCTGCACTGAAATAAATGAAGAAGAAGGTGTTGATTTAGACTGTGGTGTTGGCATTAGCATGCAAAGGGTGACAGCGTGGTCACCTGTCTAGTTTCCTGTCTAGTTTGCCTCATCCATGAGTGCTGCAAAATAGTTTTGACAGTTACTAAAAGATGCAAGAAAGACTGTTCTAGTTTGGCAGCTGTGTGGTGACCTCATTGTTCATTTATTGAATTATGTGTATTTCTTGATAAAACAGATTCTCATAAAGAGAACAGATGCAATTAGGCTATGAGACTTGGGTTTGGCTGTTCTTAAAGGTCCAGTTGTGGGTTTGCGTGTGACTCTTGTGTCTTTCTGCAGATGGAGTTCACTGTCTCACCTGTGCCATGATGCTGCTGAACACAGACCTGCATGGCCATGTGAGTATGCACAGCTTTGTGCAGACTGCTCCTATCAACACTGTGCTGGGAGGGAATGGTCTTCTGGAAGTCCCCTTGCTGGTGGCCCGCTCCTAAAGCCCCTGCAGATACAAACAGTGAGAAGGCTGCACTCCCAGGCTGTTGTCCTGGGCAGGCTTTTCCAGCATGCCTTACCATCGTAAAGCTGGCACTGTGCTTGGGTTTGCCATAATATGTGAGGATACTCCTTGTCCTCTGGGCCCTGTCTTTCTGGTATGCTTACCATCCTACTGTAGTTACAGCAGCTGGCCCTGACCAGGGAGCTGTGGTTGGGATTGACTTCCCCTTTACAGTATGTAAAAATATGTGGGTAGGCAGAAGAAAGAAGGGAGGTGAAGAAGTTTTAGAAAAGTCACAAAGGGAAGGTGATGTTTGCAGGCATCCAGTTGCAGGTGGCAGATCTGGTGAAACCAGAGTTTTGCACAGTCAGACTAATGATGGCTGTGCTCAGACCCAAGAGAGTGGAGGGCAGATGTGGGCATGCTGAGTGGGAGCCCTGTGTTTGCTCACTGCACACTTCTCCCCATTGCCTGACTGTGGGGAAATTGTATTCTGGTTTGAGTCCTCTTAGTCACACTGCTTGCAGAGTGCCAGCAGCCCTAGAACGGGTATTTGAGCAACCATGGCACAATATGCCTGCTATGTATGGTATTCCCATGCTGATGGGAGACTTTCTGTGTCCTTGAATTAGGACGGAATGGGGAAAACACAGGGATTATGGCATAATAGTGTGCAGGATCAGTGGCTTCAGCCAGGTGGCTCTGAGGCTTCTCTGTCTGAGACCCTTCACTGCACTTCCCAGGGCTCTTGCATTAGGGTATCAGTTGTAAACTCTTACAAAGCAAGGATGGTGGGTCAGGCAGCAGGAGATGGAGGCACTCTGGGTCTGTCACCAAGGGCTGCTCATCCCCTGTGGGTGCAGCTCTGTGGTGGGTGCAGGTAATGAAACCAAGGCATGTGTATTCTTTTCTGGGGGCTTTGAGGCCCACCTCCCATTAATTGAATGCCTTTGTCTGAAAATTTTAGAAGCAGAAGGGAGAAGGGAGTTAGCCTTCCCTGACTGAAGAGTGCATCAGTGACACATGAGGGTGAGCAGGGATAAGGAAATGTGCCACAGTTTGCCTCTTAGCACATGTGACTTCTGTTGAGCACACCTGAGATGTTGTGCACGGGTATGTCACTCCCTGGAGCGATGACCACCCTGGAGTTCCTGCTCTCCAGCCTGCCTGGCCTCACAGTCCAGGGAGAGAGAACAAATGGTCATGCATCAGCCTGACAGCAATTCTCATTGCTCCCTGTGATTCTTTAGTGGGCCCTACTGTCCTCATTAGGTACTGGAGTAAATAATTTGTCTCGGACCCATCATTGCTGCTGCTGATTTGCAGCTGAAGCCTGGATGACTCTGGTTGTTGCAGTGTGTAACTTTGGAAGTTTACCCCCATGGCAGCTGTAGTATTTGCCAGACTCCTGCTTATCATGTGTGTGTCACCCTCTGATTTCCTGTAATTTTGATCTTCCTCTTACTGCTTTGCATTTTTCCACATAGGTGGTAAGTTTGGCAGTTTTGACTTGGAATGTAATCCTTGAAGATATGCTTAATTACCTGTTTCCTAACAAAGATAGTGGTCTGCCCCATCCTTACCAGAATTCTGCTGGATCAGGAAGTAAATGAGTCACCAGGCTTGTCTACACTGAGCTCCATTTGTTACTGATGTACTTATGCAGATGCTTATTACACAATAAGCTCAACTGCATGTAGTGTTTTAGTGCAGCTGCTCTGCCTTCAGTTCACACTTCCTTTTAACTCTTGTAGACAAACTCTTGCCTATCTCTTTATTTTCCCTGTCTTGCCACATTTCATCCTCTTTGCAACTGAATGATTTTGGTTATCTGTGTCTTGGAGATGCGTGCTTGCTCCTCAGCTAGAGGAGCTAGAGACTCTTAAGATATCTCTAGACCACCAGGCACATCTTATGGAACCTCTTTGGCATTGTGCGGAGATGTTAGCTTTGGTCCTCAACCAAAACAGTAATTTTGTCTGCAATGCCACATTGCTGTTGGTCATCGTGGGGAAGCTGCAAACTGTTGCATGGAGGAAACAAACAGAAGCAGACCGAAGTCTCAGGGAGAAGGGAAAGCATTTGCAAGTCTACTAGACCAGCTCCAGCATGCTTCTAAAGACTGCAGTTGTGAGCTATGTTCTGCAAGCTTAGCAACCAGAGACCCAGAGTTACAGCCAGACTGTGTTGTCAGCAGCCTTCCTGTTGTGGGAAGCTGTGTGTTTTCCAGTAATACTGCTTGCCTTCTTTCTGTGGGTCTGTGCTGGCCACAGGCTGTGGGATCTTCCTTTCTCAGTAGGTGAGGCTGATGGTCAAGATTTGGTGGTTTATCATCTCTCCCTGATCATACATTATGAAAGGGAAGTAGAGGATGTGCAGTCCAAGCTATCAGGTAACTGTAACATTGAATGACCTGTATCAGCAACTGGTGCTCTCCTTTAGGCTTCACTCCTCTATTAATTTGGGCTCCTGTTTCTACCCCAAGAAACTGTCTTTGTACAAAGCTCTTCTGTTGTATTCTGCAGACAAGGCATACCTTGACCACGGAGAAGTCATCTTCACCCCTTCTCTTGAATGGCAGTGGTGCCATCCCCAGAGATACCATGATCATCACAGGACCCTGTTTTCCCTCTGTCTTTACTGTGTTTCACAGCTCACTACAGGCTTCTTTTCTTTCCTCAGATCTCTTTGGTTTCCTTTTTCATCAATGCAGTGTTGTCATTGCTGCCCACTCACAAGGCTCCCTGCATGCTAAGTGTGGGACTTCTAGCACCTGGGGGACTGAGTATAGACACTTTCTTTGAGGGGTGATGGTGACTGGGTTTCAAGAGCAGTCAGGGCAGCCTCAAGCCTCTATATGCAACTGTTTGGATCCTAAATGAACATAGCTGTTCCTTCCCCGTTTGTGGCCTAGTTGGGCAACTTTCAGTCTGAGAATGAGAGAAGAGAGAACAGAGAAGAGAAAAAAGAGAACAATCCTATGGAAATGTCAAGGCAACCTCACAAGTCTGTGAATCAGAAAAGGTAATGGCCACTCCTGCGCATTGCAATCCAACTCAGGGCAGTTGCTGCTGGAAGGGAGCATTGGAAATTGTAAGAGACAGGTCTGAAAAGGGCCTCAGTCAGCTGTTTCCTTGTGCCCCACAGCAGATTCAAGTAGGGCTTTTCTGTCAGAGACTGGTAGAGCTTTTTGAGACATGTGAATGTAAGGCACCATGCAGATAGTAGAGAGCATCATCACTGTGCTCTTCATTACTCTCCAGCATTAAGTTCTTTTTGGTTTTGGATGGGGGTGTGGGCCCTTTGGTGCAAAAGCACCTTCCCTTTTCTAGCTATTATGCATAAAAAGATGCTAGTTTCTGAGTAATCTTGTGAATGCTTTTTTAGTGCTGGCTGCCTTGGGCTTAAATGAGGGCAGGGAGATGCATTTAATCTGATGTTCCTCATTGATGTAATTTTAGAAAGCAGCAGGAATATAATGCTGTGTTTGTCTGACATCCCTTCCAGAACATTGGGAAAAAGATGACCTGCCAAGAATTTGTTGCTAACCTTCAGGGGATGAACGATGGAAAAGACTTTCCGAAAGGGCTGTTGAAGGTAAGGAATTAACTACAGAACATGGGTTTCATTTTTACTGAGAGATGGTTTGAAACAAAAGACCCATCTTGCGTTTTCTGAATCTTAATTATCAAACGTGGCAAGCGATGGGCTCGGTTCTCCTCCCAGAACATACATAATATATATGGTGTTTATTCTGTTGTTTTCCCTATTGTATTCACTTGATAGTGATTGAGATTCACTGCAGCATAGAGAGGTAAGACTGAACTCCAGCAACGCTAGCTCCAGAGCTGTGTGCCTTGTAAACTCCTGTGTGCCTGCCAACCCAGAGTCCTCTCTCCTGATTACAGTGGACAGAAACAGCCAGTTGGTTCTGACTTTGAATGCATAAGAGCTAATCTTGATCTCTGTGTATCTGGAAGGCATGTGTGTTTTTTCATCAAGGGTGCTTTGGGGTTTTCACATTAGAACTGAAGATGTAATTTCAGATTATACTGTGCTATCTGGCACAGGCTGCTTTGCTTCAGGTTTTGTTCATTAAGTTTGTGCCAGGAGCTAAATCTGAAGAACAGAGAAGGCTGAGCAGGACAAATCTTGTTTCATTTTCAATAATAATGAGAACGTTTCACTTTTTTTTTTGTCTGATTGCTGGCATGAAATGGCAGTCTGTTTGAATGAAGGCAGATGTGCATACACTGGAGTTCATGATTTTATTTTATTTTTTTTGTAATGGAAATAAAAGTAAGATGCTGCTGCATCTGAGACATGACCCAAAGCCTACTGAAGTGAATTAAAAGAGTTGCTATCTCATCTGTGAGTTTTATGTAAGGCCCATTGTGAAATACAGATGTACACCTGCATGGTTACAAGTGGCAGACTTGGTTTTGTAGTATTGATAGTTTCTTCAGTTTCTCCTGCCTCTTCAGGGAGCTTTTGGTTGGGCCCTCCTACCTTGGTTCCTACTAAGTAGTTAGGAATATAAACTCAACACCCCTTTATTTTAGATTTAGTGTCTTTAATTTTTAAATCCGGATACAGGGTATTCATCTGTCAGCAGCAACACTTAAATTATTTTTTCCTCCAAGGAATCTAATTTCTCAGTTTGCCATAGAGGGATGTGTTGAGATTAATTTGTAGGCTAATTACAGCCCTTATTGAATAAATAGATCTCCAAACTGTGTTTAAGTAACCTGAGTGTACTGATGAGAGACTTCCACTGGTGCTCACCTGCTGTTTGTTTTCCTGCTGACAGAATTATGCAGCTGGGGCTGTACCTTGGTGTTTAGTGCTCACCTGCTAATGCTTGGCTGTCTGGCTCTTCACCAGTGTACCCAAAGCAAGGACCACGGCTCAAAATTTCTTGGATGTAGCCATATGGAGGAAGTTCAGTGTCAATGTCGCACTTTTCCTGAGGCTTTCTGCCCCTTTTTGTGTGCTGCCTTGGTGTCTTGGGGACAGAGGTGACTCCCAGCCTTGGTCTCTCCTCTGGCTTGTCTGAATGTTGACTGATGAACTGACTCTTGGTTTTTAATTTCTCAGTGGAAGGGAGTGGAGAGAGTGGCATTACAGTAGCTACAGTATCCACAGCAATTGTCATGTCACTAAATGAATGGTTATAAAGACTTAGCAGAAATTTGTTTTGCATTAGTCACAATAAGTTAAATTCACAGAGCCCTGCTTCAGCACAGCACCGAAGTGCATATGGCTCGCTGCTGCATTAGCAGTGTGTCTAATGAGCATTGGTGAGGCTGTGAGCCATCTCCCTGCATCCTTCCCCACCACCTGGGAGAGGAAGAACTGTTTCCACAGGGTGGCAGTGTGCCCCTGTGGGAGTGAGGTCCAGGGCACCCACGGGTGAATAATGTGGACCTGTGGGGAAGCAAAAGGGCTTTTCTTCCTCTCCTTTCTCACTGTGTTCTTGTGGCTCTGCTGCTGTACGAAGGTTTGCAACTCTGCTGAGTCCTGGAGCAGAGCTGAACAACGCTGGAGGGGAAAGAAGGCTGGGGAGAGCTGAGTGTTCATCCAGGGCTTCTGAAGCTCTGTGCAGCATTTACTGCGGATCCAGTTCACAGTCAGGGGTGTGAATACTGCCCGGGCAATCCAGGACATTCAGCTGACAGGCATCAATGAAAGGTTGCCTTCAGTCAGTCCCTTCACCCTTACTGCTTCTGAGTGCAATGTGGCCCTGAGTGTTTTGTCTGGATAGGAAAATAACCCATCAAGGCGCAGACATCAGCATGTGAGCAGTGATCAGCCTTGGGAAACTTGAGACAGCAGATCCAATTGCTCCTTTTTTTACACTTCTATGAGGGAGCCATCCTTTTGCGTTTTTAAGTTTTTTTGCCAACGAGAACATTTTTGTAAACAGTGCAAAGTCTTCACAGCCTGATTCTTAGTGTGTCACTGGTAGTACTTTGAGAACAGATATTTTACTCTGGCTAGAGACAGAAATGAGAAATGCTAATACGATCTTGCTCACCTTGTGTCTTGCTTTCTGATCATTAACACTGAAAAAAGTTTTGCTTTCATACACCCATCTGTACAAAGATTCATTGCCTTTTCTTTTTCCTCGCTCTTTTAGTCACATCTGAGGTTGCTTTTAAAGTTGGAACCCGTAAAGACAAATGTGCTAAACCATGATTAAAAGCACACTTCTCCCCATGGGATCTGCTTTCAGTACTCATGTATTCAGTACTTTGCCAGGCAAGTAGATAGAGGTACCTCACCTTTTATTCCAATGTATCTCGAGTTTGACTGTCCATCACACATCCCATTTATCTGCTATCAGCTGTTAGTAAAGCTGGACAGGGAGACAGTAGCCTGATTTCCTGTTCTGTATTGTTAGTGTACTCTGACCAAGAGTGGTAGTTTATACTTAACTGCAAGGTTCCTGTATGCCTTCAAACTGGAGCAAATTCTGTGTGAGGACCAGCTTTCCAAAGAACCAGCTTTCTTTTTACTGTAAATCAGAAGCATCTATCTCTGTGGGTCTGGCTGGTGTAGGTGAGTCAGGTCTGTTAAACCAGGCAGACTAAGGTTATCAATCAACTAAGGTTATTGATTGTTAATTTTTTTAAAAGCAGGAAGACTTCTGGAAACTCCCATCCTTTGACCTGTCACAGTCCAAGCACACAAATAATTTTGTATTGTACCAAGCTGTGATCAAGCAAGGTAATCCTACATTTCAGCCTTAATCTTATACTGTACCAAAGGTCCCTTTGTCCTGGTGCGTTGAGGCGTTGGAAGGAGTGGCAAATACCAAGAGCTGTAACCAGGAATGTTCTAGTTAGTGCTGCAGTACTCTGGTCTGGTGTGGCTCAGTGCTTGCTCCTAAGGCTGATAATGAATCACATAGTTACCAGCGTTTACAGGGGGGAATGAGTGACAGGTTCACAGGGACTGAGGGACAGAGGGACCTAGCTGCAGCTCTTGTCTCCTCACAGTGAACGTACCTAACATCCCAGATGAGCTGCTGCAGATGCTGCTGTGGATGGTGAGGGAAGCTGCAGGAGAGAAGCAGCACCGGCATGAATGAGAAAGCCAAACAGTTTAGCAGGAGAAACAGTTAAAGCAACTAAGTTCAACCTGTGGGTTGTTAGCCTAAGAGAGTAATGACTAGGCTGTTGATCTCTTATTCCTATAGAAAGGGGAGCCATGGCTAGGGACTCCCTACCTGTAAAGATGACAAAATGATTCTGACATTTTGGCAATGTCAAGAACCTCATTATTGCATCATAGGAGTTGTTCCTTTCTCACATGCTCATACCAGCTTTAATCTGGTATAGTGACACTGTCTTCACAATGATACTCTGGGTTTGTGTTATGTGATCATAGCCTTCCTTAAAGCTGGTCTTCATGAGATTTTCTGGAGTGAGAAGGTGATTGGCTTGGAAAGAGCCAAATTTTAGTCATGCATAGTTGCTTCGGTTCCTACAAGCAGTGTGGTCCCCACAAATAAAGTGCCAGTACTGTTCTGGCCACCGTGTCTTCTTCTTGTCACCTTGTGGCAAGATGTGTTGGAGTCCACTCCAGCAAGGTGGCAACGACAAGGTCTTTCATATGCAAGAAGAGAAAATGTGTGGTGTGGTCCACAGAGAGCCTGCAAGGAGTCACCTCTGAGGAAATGGATCCCTGCTTTTGTTAGACAGTGTCCTGGGAGGGCTACTCTGTTGTCAGGCTGTGTGTTAACTATTACCTGTCCTACCTAAGTAAATGTCCTCTGCATTTAGAGTGTCCAAGGTACCTCATTCATGGAATCAGAGGCATCACCCAGCCTCTGACATGGAGCTGACCCTGGTGGATGTGCTGTTTTGTGACATGAACACTGGATGTGAGGGGGTTGTACCTGGCTGTGTGCCTTCTGGTAGGAGGTGGTAGCTCTTCATTGACCCGTTGTACTGTCTGGGAACCTCCACTGATCATGCTGAGGGACCTGGAATGCTCTACAGGGACTTGGCTAGAGTCATCCTGGCAGGGGCTGCTGATGGGGGTAAAACACCAATCCTGTTAAAAGATCTGCTTTTTCTCAGTGGCTATTTTTTGGATAGGCCTTATATCCTGCAGAAGCACTGTAACGAAGTGATTGAATTACCTTGGAGTTGCTAGTGCTGAACTCTTCAGTCCTCCTTAATTTCTTAAATGATCTGAATTCTTGATCAGGATTCCTGGGATATGCAATTTCCTGTAGAAGCTACAAGGTAAGGTTTATCTAATTTTACTGTCAGTTCCCTGCACTTTAGTTAAGGACGGGTTTTTTTGCCACTGTCTTTCTGTCTTCTCTCTTTCTCTTTTTAATCCTCTTTTAAAGCCCTCCAAAACAAATGCTTGATTTAAAGAAAATTACTGGCATTTTGCTTCATCCATTCCCATAATTTCAGGTATTTAGCAGAGAGAAGGGAATGAACATCAGGTGGCTAACTCCACCCTGCACACCCCCAGCCCATCCTTTACACAGAGGAAATCACACTAATCGGACTGCTGTATACACCAGGAAAGCCTGATGAATTCGGGGATATAGAAACATGTGGCAGCATGTCAGAAGGGGCCCAGGACGACAGTGCTGTCTGCCAAAGCACCCTGCAGCTGTGGGCAGAGACGAGGTTGGAGGTGACCAAGTGTCTGCTCCACTGAAGAAGACAGAGTTCTGCCTTCTTGTTTCTTTCTCAAAATAAAGCTTTTCCTCTTAAAAATATTTCTGTTGGAAATATATATATGGGCCATTTCTAATTTGTATGAAATGGAAGATCAGGTGCTGAAGGCCCTTTTCAGCTGCTAGGAGACAACAGAGTCTAATCTGGCAGTATAGAAGTCAGGCAATGCTGGACGAAATCATTAATCCTAGTCTTAAACAAGTAGTCTATGAAAGCATACTTTCCTTTCACTCTCTGAGTAGCCACAGAGCCACAGTGACTGAAGGGAACACCTGGCTCATTTTCACTCCTCTCCATCCTTAGTGAGACCCTTCCTGCTGTTTCCTTTGTTTCCTTTGGTTTGCAGTTTTTTGGGACTTGTCATTTGTCCTTTTAAGAGTAATAACCACTTAAAGCATGCCTGTGCAGAACTGTAAATTGGACCAGATTATGATGATGTGTGCATTGTTTTGTGTCCCTTGAATAACAGAGATCCTGATAACTTTCTGCCCAGTTCAAATGCAATTTTTTCTTTCATTCCAGGAAGCTTGCATCAATGCATATAAAAAGAAAAATCTGAAATCTATGTATTTTTTCTCAAGTCAAATAACCTCAGATACTGTGTTGAGGAAGGCTTCATCATAGCAAAAGCCTAATGCTGTCCACCTGTCCAATTGTGTCTCTGAGCAGAGAAAGCAGTATTTTTACAAGGCTTAAAACATAAAATTTTGTAATGGTGATTCAGGAATAAGGTTTGCCCTGCATTTCTAGGCATGGTACTAGGGATTGCTTATCTCACTGGGAAGGAACATTTCATGATAGACCTGTTCCACCTTTTATGATCTGCATTTCTCTGAATTATTTTTGCTCCTCCAGCCCTTCATCTCTTTACTTTCCAATTGTTATTCCAGAGATCTTACCTAGCCTACCAGGCTTTTGTGTCAGCAAGGAGTGAAACCCAAGCAGAGTCAGCTAAGAATTTCCATTACTACTAGCTGCAATTACGTGGCTCAATGCTAGGCTCATAATGAATGTTTGTGGGGTTAATTTTCATCTGTGGAGACAAGGTCTCTGTAGCATCTTGTCCAGATTGATCAGACAGGGGAATATTTGATGCTCAGCTTCTGCAGCTTGTCAGGTAGCCAAGGCTGTCAGTTGTCTCCCACTTTAACTGAAATACGTAGCAGCTCCCAAGGATGGATGTCACCCTTCAGAGCTTACCATTTCTTATGCTGTCGGTGTGGAGGATACAAACTGGTAGTCTCCAGGAATGATGTGCTCTGCCACTTTAAAGGAGGAATTCTGGGCTCTTTTCAGCCTGGGAAATCTCTAATACAATGTCACACATACATTTTGGTCCCTATGACATATTACTCCCACTTCCATGTAGGTAGAAAACAAATTCTGAAATACATTCTTTGATCTTCCACCCACTGATCTGCTTGAAATTTAAGTTCTGTGCTGCATCTCGAGGGAAGGAGGAGTAGGAATATAATTTATACCATATTTAAAAAAAAAAAAAATGGGGAGAGAGAACATTACTTCCAACAGTTTTAGGATTATTGCTGTATAAATCTTTAGTATTCCTTCCGTTTATGATCACACTTTTCAAACGACATTGGGCTATTCTCTCTCTGACCCAGTTACACTATTTTTTTTCAAATAGTAGTGCTAGGTTGCTCCTTAAATTTTGAAAATGTTTTTTCTCCTTCCCTGTGATGTTAAGTGGAACATTTAATTTCCTTCTGAGGATGATTAAGTGTTCACAAGATCCTGGTACCAATATGGGGCAGATCCAGGGGACTGGTTTTCTGCCCTGTTGACAGATGGGTTCTGGAAGGCATCGTGTGGGTTAGAAAGGATTTCACCTATTTTTGGTGCAATGCAGCTGGACATGACTCCATAGGTATATGCATAAGTACATGCAGGAAAGGATTTCCAAAGGCTATTTTTCCCCCTGGAGCTGCTGCTTCTGTAATGCAATGCTTACAAGCACAGGTGACACCCACTTGAAACTTGTATGGATCTGAGAGAGGCCTTGATTCCCTTCCCTGCCCTCTCTTCTCCCACTTCTCCCTCTTCTGGCCCTCCCCTTTCTTGTTGCCCCCTTCCTTTCCTGCACTCTTCCTCTTCCTTCTCTTCCTTTACTCCCCTTTTCCTTTCCGCCCTCTTCCTTTCCACCTTCCCCTTCCTTTTCTTTTCCTTCCTTTTTCCCTTTTCCTTTTTGTTGTTACTGTGATTGCTGTCTAAATCAGAGAGAATTCTTGGAGAGCGGTTGTTTTTCCTTTTTTTAAAAATGCAGATCTCTGTGGGAGTGCTGGGTGGTGAGGGGTTTATTTTGGTGCTGTAGACTCTAAACTAAGCATGCTCACTGCAGGGACAGAGACACAGGTTGTTTGCAGCTGATCTGAGATAGTTTTGTAGACTTTGCATCAGTTCTTTGATCATCTTGTGGATTTCTGTCATAGCTGTGCAGAATTTTAGGGTTTTGATGCTTTTATGGACTTCCTTGAGCTGCTGCTTTTTTCAGTAGCTACGTGTGGCAGCTTTAACTTAAGGAACTTGGTGGTCTGTGTTAATTGATGCCTACTATATGGCTCTCTTAATTTCTGTCAACTCTGTTGACAGGAGATGATAATTCCTAAAAGGAATTCAAGATGAGAAACTTTTTCCCTTGCATACTATAGTGATTTGCCAGGAAGTGCAACAGCTAGTCTCTGAAACAGCTGTTTTCAGATCTGCTGCAAGGAACATGAAGATGGCTAAAGGCATCTCTTCACTTGCAGTGCTAAACAGGATAACAAGGGCATGGTTTCTTTGCATCGCTGCTATTCTCAAGCAGCTTGTTTTCATTAAACCTGTGGTCTCCTATTGTTCTCATCAGGGCACTTACCTTAGGAGTGGTTTCTTCTGGCTTGAGATGCAGCACAGATCCCAGAGAGGTACAATGAGACCAGGATTGATTTGATCTTCCACCAGCCATTATAGTTTTGTCACTCTGCTCACTTTTAGGAGCTTATTGATGTAAAATGTCAGTTGTAAAGACTTGTGCTGTGACCATGAGCCAGCTGGTTGTGGATGTACTTTTAACCTGCTTTTTCTGTAATGTAGAACATAAAGACTTCAGTTGCTCTCACGAGGTCATCCATCATTCTCCCACCATTCCTACTGTTACCCTGGTAGAATTCCTGTTGGCCTGTTTGCTTATGCATGTAGTAATTAAGTGGTTGCTCAAGTATTTCTGATGTTCACGGGGATAGCAGTTGGAGACATTTAGATTTAATGTTGATTGTCAGCTCCCCCTAGCCAGCAGATCTCAGAAATCATTATCTGAATATTACAGGAGTGTTACTTTGACCAGTTATTAAGCTCTAGTTCTGTAGCCATTGTGAGTAGCTTATCCAAAAGAATTAACTTTCCCCTCCCTTCCCGTGTTCAGGAGAATTAAAAAAAAAGGATTAAGGAAGAAGGGAAGCAAACTTATGGAAGATTTAATGTTGCTTATTTAACAAACAGTATTTAATGGCAGCATTAAATAGGTCCACTTTTCTGTTCTATACAAATATGTTACTGGCTTTTGAGGGTATATTTTAAGTATGGATATGTGTGTGTTTATGTATTTTGTCAGCTTTTGTTGTTTCTACTTTTGTCACGAGCCTCAGGCTTAAATGATGCTAATGGATTCTTGTGGCTTGTTTGAGGACACTGGAGTTCATAAAATACAGTAATGTGGTCCTTGGGTTTGGACCCCAAAAGCCAATATTGAATTTTACTTTGAATTCTGCAGGTTTTCTTCTTGTGTTGTTGATTTGCTGAATAACATTAGGAGGGCCAAGTAAGGACTGAGTACATTTCACCTCCCAGGGAAACTTGACTGTCAAAGGAACAGATGGGAAGGAGGTTATTGCAGAGTAAGTTGGAACAGCTGCCTGTTTCCTCTATGGGTGATGTAGTCTGACATTGTGCCTGTGACAGGTGAAGAGCTTTTGTGAGGCTTTAAAAGGATGGGATGGAAGGAATAATACAGACTTTGGTTTTCCTCCCTTGCATCTGTTTTGACCCAAAGTTAAAAGTCTTCCTGCTTGTTTATGGTTTGCTCCTTAGAGGAACAGATAGGAAAGATCATAGATAGGGTCGTAATCCTTTTTGTCATGCCATTGGTGTCACTGACTAAATGAATATCTGCATTCCTGTCACTGCTTTGCTGACCTCTAAACAAGAGGAAGATTCTTGACACACGTGAAGGGTCCCCTGGTCGTGGTCAGTTTTAAATTATCTGATATTGCACACCTATTTCAGCCCCTATTCAAAAACATCCCTTCTATCCTCCTATTTAGTTAACAACTCACTTGTCTCTGAGAAATCCCTGTTACTCACAGACATAAATCAATCCTGTGTGCATGCTAATTTCTAAAACGGTGAGTCTTCTCTAATGTTGAAGAATGGTCTTTCCCCAGAATACAGTCAGCGTGTACACAGGATGCTGTCTCAGTCAGGAATACAAGATTGTATTATCATTTGCAGATGAAAATCAGGGATACTGATGAAATCTAACCTGAGTCCCTAATCTGAAGACACTTAAGGCTTCAAAAGCATGATCTCAAAAGGCTGTCTTTTTGGGAGAGTGAGGTACGAAGTGTTTTCCATATTCAATTGAAAAAAAAGAAGCCAACAAACCGGCCTGTCACCCCTGGACAGCAGTTTTGGACTGCTGCTTGGTTACAAAAGAAACAGACCTATTCCTTCATGAAGTAGGGTTCCTGTCCCACCTGAGGATCTACTAACCTCAGCTCAGAGAATGATAGATGAACTGCTGCAATTAGGCAGCAGTGATGGTGCTGTGCTGTGGGCAACAGAAGAGAAATATTGCTGTGATTCAGTCTTGCTTATGTTAAATAATAAAATTGCTCTGCATAATTGACATTGGCTTAGGTCTGTGTGTGATATTTAGGGACTATAATTATTTCAGATGTGTTGAGGGAGCTTGGGGAGTTCGCCTTACAAGTCTGAGAGTGAGAATAATCTGCTAGGCAGGGGGCTGCTAGGATAGAGAGTGATTTGTGGCCATTTATGTAGCACCTGTTGGGCCTTACTGCTTAGCTCATCTGGATTGGTTTGACTGCAGTGAAAATTTCCGCTAAGAAGAGATTTTCTTTGAAAAGCTTTTCCACTGGCATTGGATAATTTCAGATGGGTTAAGTAACACAACACTTTCTTTTTGGGAAGTGGCACAAGTAACTTAGAGTATGCAGGTACTTGTTGCCAGAGAAAAAAGTTTCTTTCAGTTACCCTCCAGCAATGACAGGTTTGTGTAAAAAGGCTGGAGCACTTCTGGGATTTGATCTTAATGTGTGAGGTAGAGGTGGGCTTGCTAGACCTCACTGTTGTGGAAATGAAAATGCATTTTACTGGTTGGCTAGGAGGGAAGAAATCTGTACCTCAAGCAGAACAGAGACAGGATCTGCGAGGAATCTGAAGTTTCTCACCCCAGCAACAGTTTTTGCATTGATATCTAGGTTACTTGTTCCCTGTTCCACTGACTGTTGTCCTTCAGCATGATCCATGCCTATTGCAATCTGTGGGAAGGATTTGCGTCTGTAGCATTCTTGGGGGTAACATGAGCAAAAGGTGAGTGCTGTCAGAAAGGCTACTGCATGCTGAGGAGACAGCAGCATCTCCTGTGATCAAAAATGCGCTTCGGACCATAATGAAGCTCTCTGGCCATTTTCCCAGGCAGGATGTAAACCCCTATTTGCAAGAGATTGAGAAGATGTAACATGGGGAAAAGCCCACTCAGTTCATTTGCATCTTACTACCCCTAGGTGCTGTTGTGCATGTGACATATGTAGGGTGAGCAAACTCTCACTCTGCCTTAGCATGGCTCAGCAGACATTGAATGGGACTCAGATCTGAATGGGGACTGGAGTCTCCTCAGCCAGCTTTCAGCTGCATGATGTGTCTCAGCATGGGACATTTACCCCAACATGCCAGGGCAGCAATGCCTTGTCCCTGTGCATGTGCACAGACTTGCAGCTTTCTGTGTCATGGTGTGAGTGGCATGAGAGACTCTGGTGTCCTCCTAGACCCCGGCACCACTGCTAGCATCCTTGCCCTGTGTGGTCATCTGGTGGCACGAGGCAGAGTGCTGAGCCCCTTGTTAGCCTGCAGTGAAGTCCCTGTACTGCAGAGTCTTCCAGCTTCTTGTTCTCCTTCTGCACAAGCTGTTTGCCCTTTATGGGTTCAGGACAACGTCCCCATTGTCCACTTTTGCCTTGCTGCTTGCACAAGCTGCTCCACCTGCTCCAGTGCGTGTCAGCAGCTGCCACGATCCTGTGCTGAGCAAAGCAGAGCAGAGAAATCTCTCTGTCTCATCGGAACATGTTGCCATGGCAATGCACAGTCTGCTACACTCTGGGTCTCCAGGAGCCAGAAATGATGGTGCTTTTGCAACATTGAGGTAAACATCTCTTTTCCCTTATATAGCACATCCACCCCTGAGTAAGAGTACTAGCTCCCGTTGGTGTGAGGCTCCCCTCATCCCCTGCATTGGGGAGAGTGACTTCAGGCACCCAGAGTGTTCTTGACCTCTGGAGCTAGGCTCCTGGGGGTTGGAGTGGTGCATTTGGCATTTACAGGCCATGGCAGTGGCCCTCCCATCACTAGGCTGTATGGGTTTCCCACAAGGGATAAACAAGGTGCCGCTCTGGATCTGCCTTGCTTGTGGATCAGCCACTGAAGCATGCAGTTTGCTTGTGGAGGGGTAAGGCTACAGCTCTCCTGGATACCAAGAAGGGAGGTGAGTCCCTAGCTGCTTGCTCACAGATCTGCCACTGGTTTGCTCTGATAACCTTGGGAAAGTTATCCCTTTTCCCGTGAGTCCCTTTTAGAGTGTGGAAGTGGTCTTGCTCTCCCTTATACCCTGGGAAGTCACACCAAGGATTCTGGCTAATGAGTGCAAAGAGTTGTGGAAATTTGCTGATGCATTTCTCTGGGGCTTGCCAGTACTTCATTATGGTGTTGTGCGTTTTCACTCCTTTCTCCGGTGCTTTGGGAATCCATCAGTATTTCTCACATCCAGAAGCCTGTAGCTGGCAGGTGATTGAAGACTCTTTTTAGAGTGTTCTTTGTTATTGCAGGCAGTAATGAGCATAGAAGGCTGTTGCAGGCAGGGAAGTGTGGCTGCGTGAACTGAAAATGAATCTTGCTTGATCTCCTGGCATTTGTTCTAGCATCTTTCTCTCCACCTCTCTCCCTGTTGGTGTGTGTATGAAGGGGGAGTTGATGCTGGAGAGGGGAGTGAAGCAGGGGAGGAGTTTCTGTCAGCCTCTTCTTTTTCTTGTTCTTTCCACACCCCCCCTCCTCGTCCAATGACGTGAGCAATGCCTGGAACAATCAGGCTGGCACCAAACAGTGTGCCTGAAGATGCTGGAGAAAACAGCCTAGTGTGCTTTAAGCAAATACTGATTGCTTGAGCCTGGGCTCTCCAGACGTAACCCTTTCCAGTTCCTCTGCAGGGAAGTGGGAAGTTCCATTAGCTTTCTTCTTCCACATCCCATACACTCACTTTTGGAAATGATTGGAGTTAACAGTGTTCAGAGCACCAGCAAAGTCCGAGTCAGAGCTACAGGTTCGGTGAAATACTCCCGAGAAGAATCTCTCTGGCGGCAGTCCCATCGGTCAAAATCTATGAAAATCTCCAACTCCTCTGAGTTTTCTACTAAAGACAGCAAGGTAAATAACTACATATTAATAGTGTTTTGCTTGGTTAGGTGTGGGGCTAGTGTTGTGAAAAGGTTATGCTTTGTAGGAGTTACGAGCTCTGGATGGTCTGCAGTGATCACAGAATTGCTGTCAGATCAGAAAAAAAATCTCTGCATTTGAGGAAAGGCCTGAAGGTGAAAAAGGTCTGGTGTGATAGTGATCAGGTCTTAGTTGAATGTCCTGTCACTGAGCTTGGTGCAATAGTAAACAGTGAAAACTTGCTAGTGACAATGCTCTGCTCTTGGGAAGGGTGCCTGAGTTGGCAATAGATGTCCTTGAGACTGAGATCTGTTCAACGGGAATTGTTTTCTCTAGAAAAACAGTTTTTGCTGCTTATCTACAGCTCTGTGGTTTATGTAGGTATGTGTGCTAGGTAAAAATATTGTCTCACTTGCATGCATAATATTGCTGTGAAGTATTTATTAGGAAGGTGTCACTTGAGCATATGTAGGAATACATCAGTATTGTGGTGGTTGGGAGCACAGGCTATGTCCAGCTGCTACAGTGACTGTGTGCAGCATCTCCTTATCCAGCCCAGACCAGTTGTTCAGTTCCTAAGCAAACAACCCCTACTTTATGCAGGATCTTTTTTTTTTTTTTACCTCATTCCTTGCTCCCACACAATAACTGAAAGGCACCCAGGAGCTCCTGGCTAGAGCTTTAATAGTCATCTCCCTCCCAGAGATATTCCATGTCTCCAAGGGAGACTTTATGCAGTGACCAAATGTGCCTCTAATTTCATTTGTGCTGCCAGTTGATTCTGCCTTGGGATTAAAAGATATAACCACTTGTAAAGGTGTGTTGAATCAGGGTGAAATACTTTAAAGCATCAGCCAAGCATTTAACCATGTGTCTCTGTGCATGCAAACAATCAGATGCATGCATGGATCTTCCTGTACTGTCCTTTCCCTATATCTCCTACCTGTTCTGAGAGAAACCTCTGCTATGGTGGAAAGATCCCAGTGCTGCACAGTAGTTCCTAGCAGATCTCTCACTGCCAGCTTACAGGTTGTATGGGATTTCAGAGCCTCAGCTGCATAACTTCAATCACAGAGTACTGCAAACAGAAATAAATGAAGCATTTTACACAGTTCAATTTAATGAACCTTTGTTTTAAGGACCTTATTAACCATATATAAGCAATAGTGTCTTGCTGAGTTGTGACAGAAAAATAGCATGGCCATCATTCTCAGGTTGTTGCTGATGCAGTATATGCTTGTCCAGCAAATAGCAAAGTAAAGGCAGCATCTCGCAGGTGCTCTGGGACCCTGCTTTTGTGATTACTTTCACTGTAAGCATGAGGATAATTGCATAATATTCTGTGGGAGGATTTGTGCATGAAAAGTCTCCTGCATTTGGTGAAAACTCGAGTCTTTTGACATTGGGTGAATTGTTTAATCTCTGTACTTGGGTTCCCTCTCCCAGGCTTTGTGTATTCGTGGTGTAATGTCCTCAGGGCAGGGACTTTCTTCCAGGGATGGTGTCTGACACAGTTAGTTAACTATTGCAGTAATGAAAGCTCTGTCTTCTTTCCTCTGTGGGATTCACAGCCTCCTGAGTGCTGTAGGTTGTTACATGAGAGATACTTATCCAGTCTATCTCAATAATATGGGAAGCACACTGCAGCTTTATTTTAGGCTTTTGCGCTGTTTCCTTATTTTTTATAAAGGTTTTTTTGTTTGTGGAGCATCTAAGACCTCTAAAAGCCATGTTAGGGAGTATCGAGAAGATTCCTGCATTCTTGTCAATGATGCCTGCCTGGCTGATAAAATGACAAGTGACTGTGGCACTGATTGGTCTTGTGATTTTGGACAGCCCTGTTCTTTCCATCTGTCTGTTCCCTATTCTGTCTGCCCATCTATTTTGCTAAGACGTCACCGATTTAGAGAACTGATTTGTAATTGAGCTTTTGCTCTTCAATACTGTTGTATTGGTGGAAGAAAGCGGGAAGTTGTTAATGTGTAGTATGGCAAAGGAGGTCTTTTTATCAGTGTAATTGTGTTCTCATGCATCACTTTTCAGGAACTGTCTTCAGTTCTAAGCTGGGCTTTTCCGGACACTCCTTCCATGTAGATGCCCTTAGACTCAAGCAGGGTTTGGTTTCTAGACTTGTCCTTTTCATATTTCTGTGGGTGTGTTTCCCTCTTTGTGTCTGGACTGCCTTGTATTTTATCTGCTCCCCACTGAAAGTGATTACAATGCTAAGACCTGTTTCTGTGACTGTGTCAGCTGACTTTGGACAGGGGACAGATCTAAACCATTTGTGCCTCAGAAACACACACTTCTCCGTTACTTTTCACTGATGTGACTCAGCCTGTTTTGCTGAGCTGGAAACTATTATCCTCATCCTTTAGCTAGTATGAACAAAGCACCAACATGGTGCCTGCATATGAGGTCTGCCTGCTGCCAGTGTCAGAGAAGCTAGATAGCACAAGTACCTATCATCTTGAAACACATCAGGTAGTGCTTCTTTGCACATGTGTATACACACTTGCACCTGTATGTGTACAGGCTCCACTGAGTGATGCATCCTGAGTGTGTATTATAGGCAAGTATCACAGCCTCAGGCCAGCAGGAGAACTTGTGAAAAGGAGTGAAAAGGATACTGTGAATTGATGTACCACTGTTCTCTGGAAAGTAGGCTCAAATCCAGACTGCTTGCAAGGTGAGACCTTAGGGTCGTCCATGTGACCCAGTGTGCTCAGCTGTCTCTTCTCCCGACTGACTTTGCCTGGAGCCGTGGACTGAATTGAAGAGTGCCTGTGTCTGTCATGACTGCAAATGCACAGGGCCAATAAAAGAATTTGAAATAGGCTGTGTAGGTGCTCCACTATCAAGAAACACTTCTCTACCCTTCTCTCTATTCATCCATGATAATTCATATGCTGTCTTTACAGTAACATTGATGAAACACTTCAGCAAGTACAGAACAAATCTTTTTGAGTAACCCCTGTGTATCAGTTTTACAGAGGATGCATTTCTTGTGTGGCTTTAATTTCTTGGCTCTCAGGAGCCCCAGCTAACCATCCTTTTCTGTTTTAAGATGATGTATCTGGCACAATCTTTCGTTCCTTTTTTCTTTCTTCCCCTCCCCCTCCTTCTCCATACGAACCAGATTTTTAACAGAGGAGTTTCTCTTAGAAATGTTCTCCTCCAGTTGGTGACGCACTTGAAATTCCCTGGGTGAAATGATCTCCTTTCCTTCCCCCTAAAACATTCCTATCAACCCTATCTCCACCCACACCAAAACAACATTCATCGGTTCCATATGCTGCTGAACAGCTCTGTGCTGTTTTATGAATAATGTATGCCGGCTTGTTAGAAGAACGTTTGTTGTACAAACCAGTGGAATTTAAAATTGAGAGCAATATCAGCAGACATGCCATGCTGTGCACTAACGCACAGGCTTCTTGGGATACTATTCTGGCATCTTTGCTGCATCCTCATCAGAAGGAAAAAATGCGTGAGAAATTGGGGGCATGTGGGTTTTGAGTCTGGCAAGGAGCTACAGGCACTCAGTGATCAGAGCCCTTATCCTCGCCTTGCCAGGTGTTACAGATCTGTGCATAAGGACAGGAGAAAATGTCAAGATTTGGGTTTTGGGGGAGGCTGGCAAATAGCAGGTGGTGAAGTAGTATAGTTCTGTGTGCAAGCAACAGTTCTGGGGGAGGGCCAACCTTCAGGTAGTCACCTAAACAGCAAACCCAGAGTGATATATAGCAATGTGTTGCACCCCATCCAAACCTGGCAGAAGGCAATGACACAGAGCTGTGCCCTGGTCCAGCAAATGATCACATTAACACCCATTAGGACTCCATTGAGACACCTGAGATGTCTGGTATCTGTTGCCTCTGTAACCTGTTTTATTTTTGTAGGGTTCTGCTACTTCAGTTGTTTTTCCTCCCAC
The DNA here is from genome assembly GCA_035222235.1 of Margarornis squamiger. NCBI lineage: Eukaryota > Metazoa > Chordata > Aves > Passeriformes > Furnariidae > Margarornis > Margarornis squamiger. Next base: position 29,941,976 of record JAWWTY010000088.1, on the reverse strand, counting down.
ACAGGCTATCTCCTGTAATGATGAGATGATCCTTCCCCCTACAATGACTTCAGAAACTAGGAAGGGTCTAGGTGTGAGCAAAGAGCATGGGAGACAAGAACTGGAGAAGACAGTGTTGGTCATTCCTGCTGTCTCTCTGAACTTGGGTTTGGTTTTGCCTTTTTAACTGCTCATGGCAGGTATTTTTGGTTCCTTCTTCCTGTACGGAACAGCTACAAAAAACACCTGTGGTGCATTCCTTTCCCTCTTGGCTGCCTTTTCTGCGTGGACTGGTGCATACAGAAAGTCAGTAGTTTGCTTCAAGAGCCAGCTTTTTGCTGTCTTTTGAGGGAAGGGCTTGTACAATGTTCTGGGACCTCTTCAACATCTTGCACCCTGCTGGCCAGGCTTTGGGGACCCTGTGCCGACTTCTTACCTAGACGATTTACCAAGATCAGTATCTGGGTAATTTGCTATGTCTTTGTCCCTTTGTGTACACCTGCTTGTGCCTTTCTTTTGTGCACTGCTTCTGCATGCAGAGGCTGACTCACAGCATAGCTGTCGACCAGCAGGTGACAAGAGCAGCCTGTTTAAATGGGTCCAGTGTTTCGTGTATGTTGACAAGGTTTTGAGGAAGGTGAGGATGGTTAGTGACCTTTTTTTTCTTGGCAGGTTTATAAAATAAATAGGAGTTTTCAGAAGCATTCTCTGCATAGTTTTGCTTCTCATTCCCATTAGGATAAAAGTGCGAACTGGTGAGAGCTGTGAAAATCTGGATTTTTAGTTGTCCTACCTGCTTACCAAAGGGAAAATGGGGATGGGATTCAGCAGTTTCTTAAAGAGTTACAGCCTTCCACTTAAAAACGAAAGTGTTTCTTGCCTAATTTATGAACAAATACAAACAAACCCCACAAACACATGACAAATCTTTTTTTTTTTCTTTTTTTCACACTGCATTCTTCTAAAGTTCAAATTGAAGCTCTAAGAAACAGCATTGGAGTTAAAGAAGATTTCTAGGGTTTTGTCTGCTATTCTGTTTTATGCAGCAGTCAATTTCTTTTATTCTGCCTTCATAACTGCATTTGTTTCTCCAAGGAAGTTACAGCAGTACTGATCCTCAGGTGTGGTGAACCAAGAGATTAACAATTATCAGAAAGGGGAAAGCTGTAAGCTGTTAAGGAGTAGGTCTTTGCATTCAGGGTAATAGAACTAAGAAGTGAAAGCACGGAAGTCAGACACTGCTGAGTTGTTCATATGTAGGGGTTTGGATCCTCTCTGTAGTAGCCTTGGGTGCCAAAAGAGATTGAAAATCTTTTCCCTTTCCAAGTGATATCAGTCCAGCTTGAAAGATGAGACCCATATCTAGTGTTCATTCTAGCATTCCCTACTGTGGTCAAGCCTCCTGTTTTCTGGCTTACATAGCAAATTTGCCAAACACTTCCCAGGCTAGCAGGTAAGAAATTGTGATTGTTGTCAAACTGTAAGAGTGTTTTAAATTAAATCTTTTTTCCTTCTAATTTCCCAGGGAGAAAACATGAATTAATAAAATCTCTCCTTGCAGCCAGTTAAGTACAGTGAAAGTCACGACCATGCCATAATCTATGAACAGCCTTATTGCAATTTAGTGAAGCATTTAGGTGCTTGTCTCCAAGTTTGTTTGATTTAGTCATACTCTGGAGAAACGTCTGCTGAAAAGAGCTGCTGCCTGAATCAGGGCCTTGGGGAACAGCCATGAAATAAATGGTAGAGCAGGTGCCATGCTGTACACGTCTGCTACTGGCTGCAAAACATGGCAGGAGGTAATTTTCCTTCTTTGGAACATGTGAGAGCCCAGTAGACATCAAAAAAACGTTAAAGCATAAATTGTTTTGGAGACGGGACATAAAGCAACTCTAAAAGGCTTGTGTGTCCAGCAGCAAGTGTGTAGCCCAACAGCAGTCTCTACCAGAGAGGTGGGTTGGGGGACAGTAATGAGAACTCATGTGTCTGCATCCCTTGAGAGGTCTGCTTGCTGAGGTCTCAATGAACATGCTGGATAGATACACTGAACATGCCATGCATACAACTGCCTAGTCTATGGATACTCTCTAGGGGTTTTTTCTGTTTTGTAAATAGCAGAGACTTTCTTTGATGGGCTGCATTTGATGCTCTGTAGGGATCAGTGTCCTTTGTCAAATCTATGCCATATGACCGGGTTGGTGCCTATTACTCCCTGAAGAAGGAAGAGAGACTCTGGCTCATTAGTAAAGATTGGCTCAAACACATGTCACTTTTCCCATGGCAAAAGCCTGGGGCATTTGTTGTTCCTGCATCAATCTGGACTGCTGTTTTTGTGTGTCCTGGTCTTTGACTGTAGTGATCCCTAGAGACTTCTGAAGCAGTGAAATCTCATAAAAAGCAGTACTGCACAGAGCAGGTGTTCATTTTCAGAGGTTGTGACCTGATCTTGTAGGCATTTGGGCCAGAGAGCAACAAATGTGTTTCCCCAAGCTGGGTTTTTGCTGTTTCAAAAACTCATTCATCCAGTTGGGGAAAAAACCTGCTACTTTTGAAAAAATGTGGCAGCAACTGGGGAAAGTGTGCAGCCACTATGCCTTTTGTTTGGAAGTAGTTTTCTGGCTCAAAATATAAGAGATATTTTACTCATAGCAGAAAGATAAGAACAAGTCAAAAAAAAAAAAAAAAAAGAGAGCCAAATTGGCCAAATGGAAACTTAT
>JAWWTY010000088.1:29920687-29936396 GCA_035222235.1 Margarornis squamiger | reverse complement strand
TCCCCCTTCCTGAGAGAGAGAAAAAAAGTACCGGAAGAAAATTGTAGTAAAATATATATATATTCACATATATTACAATTATATACAATTAAACACTATATATATATACATAGTATATACAGAACAGGAATCCCAAACAACCCCAGAAGGGAAAAGGGGGAAAAAGGGAAGAGAGAAAAGGACAAAAGTGGGTAAAAATAACGCAAAACAGATATACAAACTCGAAAACTCAGGGAATAGCTCAATAAAGTAACTAACACAATAAACTCTAACCAAACTTCCCTCAAGAAAATAGCAGAAATCTCCACCTCTGCACGGCTTCAGACAACAGTTTCTCAGACAGGCCTCAGCTCATATAGATAAGAGCGAAGCCAACACACTGAGACCTGCTGTCCTCCAAGCATCTGAAAGGAAGAGAGAGAGGAACCTCTCCTCCTTGTCTTATATACACCTGATTATGTAAAGGAATGGTGTGGAATACTTCCTTAATTATGACTCTGTTACCAGGGAAGGCCTAGACAAAAACCAAGAAAACTAAACTACCACAATCTGTCAGAGTGAGTCTAGAGGAGAGCCACCAAAATGGTTAGATGGATGGAGCACCTCTCCTATGAAGAAAGGCTGAGATAATTTGGATTGTTCACTCTGGAAAACAGAAGGTTCAGGGGTGACCTAATTGCAGCCTTTCAGTATCTGAAGGGAGTCTACAAGTACTTTTTACAAGAGCATGTAGTGACAGAACAAGAGGGAATGCTTTCAGACTGAAAGAAAGTACATTTAGATTAGATATTAGGAAAAAAATTCTTTATTGTGAGCATAGTGAGGCACTGGAACAGATTGCCCAGAGAAGTTTTGGGTGCTCCATCCCTGAAAGTGTTCAAGGCCAGGTTGGATGGAGCTGTGAGCAACCTGGTCTAGGTGAAGGTGTCCCTGTGCACAACATGGGGGGCTGGAACTAGACGATCTTTAGTGTCCCTGCCAACCCAGGCCATTATATGATTCTGTGATTTAAAAAAGGCACAAACCACAAAGCCCAAAAACCTGCTTGAGGAAATGACAAAACCCAAATTTAGTACTTTTTCTTTAGGTGAGATTTCTGCTCCAGATTTTTGCATTACCATGGGAAGATATGGTACTTTCTTGATCAGAGGCAGCTTGCTTGCTGATATGAGTAGGGTACCTTTCCTCAACATATGTGTGTATTTCCTCAACATATGCACATGTAACAGGGATCAGGCAATAATTTCATCTCATTTCTCTTCCTTTGCAGGCCCTCTACAATTCAATCAAGAATGAGAAGCTGGAATGGGCAGTGTAAGTATACTGGGTAGAAATTAGGAGTTTAAAAATAGTACCTGTGTAATAATCTGTTTATACCTCCTTTGTTGCCATCTGTGTGGGCTCCAAAGCCTCTAGAAGATAGCCAGCATACATAATGAGTTTGCTTTTCTGGTAATGAATGACCTGGCAATACAGTCTCATCTGTTTCTCCTTCAAGGGGAGTTGTTAATGATAGGAGCCAACTACATTTGTAAGGAAAGAGAACATTTCATTTAGTAGGAAACTTCAACCTGAAAAGAGAGAAATTAAATCCTCTGTTGTTCTATGACTACATAAATAAAACAGAAGTTGACTTCTCCTTTATCTTTCTGTACATTGTGTCAGAACCACTGAATAGAAACACACATCTTGGATTGAGTTTCCTGCTGTTGGTTTATTGTCTTGGTTTGTCTCCTGATTAACTATGGAGAACCTGACAACAACCTAATATGAAAGATGCTAAATGGGACAAAGTCTGATATCCCCCCCCCCCACCCACGCCCTACCTGCATTCAACAAGCTGACACTTGTTAACTATGGAAATACTTCAGACAGGAAGAAGCTTCTATTTCTGATTGTGTTAAATTGGCATTTCTCTGTGCTTAGGTTTCATGTTGTCTAGTTATGCCAGCAAAGAGAAGAAGGGTCTCCTTTAGATCTTCCCACTTGCAGAACAGTGAATTTTGGTGTAAAGTAGAAGAATGACACCTTTTATCTGTTTTGGCTGTACAAGATATTTCCCTACATGTATTTACATGTCTGGAATACATGCTTCTGCACCTTTCGTGGTGAAAGTCCTAGCAACTGCCATGGGCCTTGCAGGCCAATTGGCTTTCAATCTTCCTTATTTTAAGTTCATTATCTAAAAATGAGTTTCTTGTCAGGGTGTGTAACCTCACTTACAAACGGCTGCTGGTTCTGAACTGGGATTGCAGTCCCAGTTCAGATGTTTGTTAGGTAATGTCAGAGTAGTAAAGAAGGTGTCCTGCTAAGGGGAGTCAGCAAAAAGTGCCATCTCTGATGAGCATCATAAAAATCACAGTGTGAGGGATTTTGCCAGACTGTGTGTTCGAGCTGGAACATGCTGTGTGAATCTTACATGTCACACCAGAGTTGTTTGCCAGACCCTTCACAGGTGCTTTAGACCCAACAGAATCCATTATGTGACTTTCTCTGTGTCAGAATTTTCCTCCAGCTCTTGCCAAGAAACCGTACCGTGTCTAATACACTTGGGCAGCCTCCAGGTGGGAACTGGCTCATGACTGGCTGTGCTCCCATGAGCTTCAGTCAAGGTGATTTATGAGATAGCTTGCTCCTGTATAGGTGGTAACTGCTTTGGCATTTACGTAGCCTAGTCCATGTCCCTTATTTTGGAGAATATTGCAAGCAGGCTGGAAGTGGGAGAATTCAGACTCTTCCTTAAATAAGACTTTGGATGGGTATAAAGCCACCTTCTCACAGGAGAATGCTCAAAGAGACCAGTTGTCTCTTTCTGTGTAAGACTGACAGATAGCTGGGACTGATGTGACAATTACTTTCCATGGTGAGAAACAAAGCTCATTCTGGGCATAGCCAAAGAGACTGCTTTTACCTTTAAAGCTGAGAGTACTAGCTGGAAGGCAGAGAGTGAAGATGTTTTTCCTCACTTTTTACAGAGAGGTGTGGTTGGTGTAAAGTAATAACCCCAAGGAGCCCTGGGGGTGCCTGAGCTAGAGGGAGGAGACACACAACTCTCTTGCTCTGCTGTCTGTGATCTGCAGAGAAAGCTGAATAGGAAGGAGACATTGTCAGTTTTGCTGTCATGGGACTGAGGATGATCCGCTTTCTCTTCCAAAGATTATTCATCTGCTTTCCTGATGCACTTGGCAGGGGAAGAAGTGTGAAGTTAGTCAAAGGTGAAGACAGGCCGGCAAAACCCAGTATAAGCTCCCTTGCAATGCTGGTGTATTGAAGGACTGCCTTTCCTCCAGCCAGAATCCCTTTGAGGATCCAATACTCTCATGAGCTAAGCGAAGGTTTAAGAGCTGCTCTGGAAGTACATTATTTAGTGGCTTAATAGCTCTCAATAAGTCCCTAGGCAGGAGAGGGTAATGATGATACAGAAGAGGGGGAAAGACTGCTACCTCAATCCTTATCTTATTAGTTGTGAGTTAGGTATGTCATCATCCTAAATGGTTTGCTGTACATTTCCAGTGGAATTACAGTCTGATCCAAAGCCCACACAAAGAAAAGGCTACCATTGACTCCAATTTTGTAGTCAAGAGAAGTGGCACCTTGATTAGCAGGAGACTTTCAGTAGGAGTATTCATTCAGCCTTTATGAACAGGGAAGCACAAGTACAGTTCTGAATAGAGAATTGCATTAGAGTTCTTTTTCTGCAGCAGTGCCAGGCTCAAGTTCTCCATGAAGTTAAAAGTGAATCACATACCATGATCAGTAAAGAGTTCTGACCTGTTATTTGCTCTGAATTGGTGAATGTGCAATCCTGAAAGCACACTTCTACTCCACACTTCAAAAGTGTGAATTATTCTCACATCCATAGTGGATGGGCTTAAATTTGAAATGGGAAGCTTGGGATCAACCTTTGGAAAAACATTCTATCAATGAGCTTTTTAAATAAGGGCACAGGTTTACCTGGATGAACTACAGAAGTGCTTGCACTGGAGGTTTTTGTGAACTGGTTATTCTGTCTGGAACGGGTTAGGAAAAGTGGATCTAGCCTTAGAGATGGATTGGCTGGCCTCCCTTCAGTCCCATTGTCTATAATACTATATCCCAAGTTTTGCAGGTGTTTTTCATCCTTTGGTTTTCACACTGATAATCCTCATCTTTAAGCAAGAAAAGAAAAATCAATTTGATTACAAAGATGCCAGAGCTAAATATATTTTGTTTGCATGATGTCTACATGGAAATTTGGTGGTGAACATTACTGTTCTCCATTGTTTGTAATACTATGTCTTTTTCCTGTTAAAGGTGATGGGAATAATAAAATTATCATCTTAAAATAAGTCATCTAGAATTAACATTTAGAAAACTCAAGGCACTGCTTACAAAACTACTAAATCCAAATGGCTATATTTGAGACAGCTGTATCCTGAAAGCTTTCTCACAGCAGAAGAGTGTAGTTTTCAGGAGAGTCACTTGATTTCAACTAGAAGATGATACAGTTTTTTTTTCTAGACAGAGAAGCTTAGACATGGACATGGTATATTCTTTTTTGTTTTTCTCGACCACAGTGAAAAATTACCTCCTTTCAGATGAAACAAAACACGTCATTGAGACAGTGATGGTGGGAAATGGATGCTGGCAAATCAAACTGTGATGCTGAGATCAGGGTGGTTATAAAGACATCTGTTCTGAAGGTCACCTTTTTCTAGGTCAAACAGAGAAATCTTTCCCCTTTATAATTAACTCTGTTTCCCAAGTTCTAGGTTGTTTCCTGTTTGCAGCTTCTTGATTGGTTTTAGAGGGGGATCAGGTGGTAATCACCTTGGTCTCCTTTTTTCCCTCCTCCCATTGGAAAAGATGCCAAAACTTCTTTCAAGTCGATTTCCCAATAGAGATGCTATCAGTTCCACAGATGTGTGTGTTACAAATCGGATTCTTTTTCAATTGCAGTTTTTAAATGGATGAACCCAACCTTTTGCCATGCCATATAAGTTTGCTATTTGAACAAATGCAGAGACAAAGCAGACTTTTAAAAATGAAGGGCTTGACCCCATCTTTCCACCTTAGTGACTTCAAAGTTTTCCAAAGCAGAATCTCAAATCAGACTACTGAGAATACAGAAATAGTTTTGTTACTGAGAAAACTGGATGGTGCTTTTCTCCCAGAAGACAAAAATGGAACTCCCATGTATAGAATCTTTTTGGGGACAGACAAAAAATAGATTTCTTCACCAAAATGACATCTGGATCTTTATGTTTTTCACATCTGTGTATTTAAGAGGCAAACCCTTTCTACTTGTCAGTGATCATGGAAAGGAAAACATTGCTGTTTCAATGCTGTGGCTTCAAGTGATAGAGCAAGCAGATTCTGGCTTTGGTGTGCTGGTTCTCACGGGCAGCCGGTTGCTGCTCTGTCTGCATGTCCTTTTCCAAGGAGACGTGTTTAGGGAAGTGGAACTGAAGCTCCTTGTTTTGGGAAACCTTGCAAACAAATATCATGTGCCATAGGCAGAGCCTCTGAGAAACTCTACAGATGGTAGCCTTTTCCTGTTACCAGTACCCTGCAGAGCAGAGACACTGTAGGTCCCATTTCCTGTGCATGGAAAGTGGGACATACGAGAGGTTTCACAGCTGTCAACCCCTTGCTGTCATCAGAGAGGGGTTACTAGAGGAATCACTTCTAGGCCCAGAGCCAGGAATGATCTTCCTTTGCTGATCAAAGACAGAAAATCTCATAAGAATTCTGCAAAACTAAGTGAACCCTCATGATAAAGTTTTGCAACTGAAAGCTTGTGTTGGACCAATTGTGGGGTTTTTTTCCCCAAAGGCACAAAGATTTTGCTACTTCCTGTATGAAATGGAAAGGAGAGGCACCAGCTCTGCCCTTAAAAAGGACCTGAGCTGTGCCTGTGTGACAGCACATCCAAGACTCTGAACATACCTGCACAGAGACCCCACCCACTGACTTTTGCCCTCCCATCACTGGAGGCCTTCACAGCGGGGATGTTACAGTGCTTGAATGATCTGTGAGAGCCATCTGAGGATAGCTAAGGGGGCACATACCCCACAGGCTAGGGTTTCAAACAAAGATCAGCTTGCAGATTTATGTACCCAGAGAGCCGCTGAATTTTCTGCAGTTCTTCTTGCAAATGTACTTTAAAGGCTTCTGAGGAGTAACCTCAAATTGTTACATCCCTGATGAAAAGTATCCACGACCTATCTGTTCAGCCAACTTTGGAGGATATCTGAGCAAAGGCTAATCAGCTCAACTTTTTTGCTACTTTGACACTCCTCCCAGTTGTCCTGCTTTCTTCTTATGCTTGACCACTGAAGCAACACGGGTATTTGAAGTGAGTCCTAGATGCTCTGGTTTTCATCTGTTTCTTGTTTGTAATGAGTTCTACCTGCCTCTCTAGCTTCCTTTATTTCAGCTTGCAGATACTCGTGCATCTTGACCTCATGCATGTTGTCAGAGCACTCAGCTCTCAGAAATGCCAAAATCTTTTGAGTCTTAAGAATGTCCCATTTTCATGATAGATCAAAGGACCAGTTAAAGGTTTGTTCAATGCTACCAGACGATGCTAATGACAACAGATGCTATTTTGTCCTCATCCACCCTCTCTTTTAAAGAATTCCTGTTTTAATACCTGGCCCAGAGGTGCTGAGTTTAAGAGCACTGCTCCCAGCACTAAATGGTGTCCAGGATCCTTCAGGATTGCTCATCACACCACCTCTAGCTGCTTGGTTAAATGCACTGGTATATTCCCACACGACAGTTGATCAGTGTACAATAATTCAGTGCAATACCTCTAAAGGAGATGGCTTATTCAAAAAAAAAAAAAAAAAAAGTTAAGCCTTTTACTGCAGTAGGTCTCTGCTGACAAGGAGAAATCCACTGTGTCCTTGGCTGAGATCCCAGAATTCACAAGGCACTTCTGTGTGACAAATCAGCCCACATGCTTATGCCCTTTGAGAGATTTTAGTCTGGATTAAGTGCCACAGACTTGTGTTGAGAGAATTTGCTCCTGGAGTGGACATATATCTAAGAAACACGTCACACAATGATTCAGATTTGTCAGCAGCTTGTGAGTGTAGTAGACACAGGAATGGCAGGGACAAACAAAATTCTTAAATGCCTGTACTTTTTTAATTGGGAGAGGACTTCAACCAAAGCATACATGAAGAAGTCCTTTACTGCTTTAACCCATTAAAAGTTTTGCGGAACTTTCTGTACTGGAGTGGGAGAGCTCACATCAATACACTAAAAGATGTAAGGGAACTTTGCAGGAACAGGTCTTCAAGTGAAAGTTTTATTCCCCTTAACCCTTCAAGACAACATTATGAAGATATGGTACACCTCCTTGACTATTTCTCTGCAATTAAATCAAATGTCTGGCACCTTTGTGTGACTCTCAGGACAAATGCCAATGTGTAGCATCTGTATCAACACTGTTAAAAATTTGTATCCTTCAAAAGGAGACCCTTGTTTCCACCTTGCCTGTTTGGGTGGTCCTTCACTGTGCTGGTTCTGCAGTGGTGTCTGGAAATTGTCTGAGAGTGTGCTAGGCTGAGACCATGCCAATCATAATTTAGTGTCAGGTGATGAAAACATTCCCTGGTACCGCGGAGTTCACTAATATAGCCTCTGTATTTCTGGATTTGGTTTCCTTATTGTCAAACCAGTCTATTATTCTTTTATCTCCTTAGACTAAATTAAGTCCCAGAAGACCATTTGATTTCATTTGGAATCATCTAGTTCAGAAAAGACCTCCAAGTCAAACCTTTGACTGAACACCACCTTGTCTACTAGACCATAGCACTAGGTGCCATGTTCCGTCATTTCTTGAACACCTTCAGGGATAGTGGCTCCACCATTTTTCTGAGCAGCCCCTACAAGTGCTTAACCACCCTTTCAATGAAGAGATTCCTCCTGATGTCCAATCTGAACCTCCCCTGGTGCAGCTTGAGGCAACGTCCTGTTTTCCTGTCACCAGTTGTCTGGGAGAAGAGACTGACCTCTACCTTGCTACAATCTGCTTTCAGATAGTTGTAGAGAGGGATAAGGTCTCTCCTGAGCCTCCATTTCAGCAGAGCTCACGGTAACACAGATTGTTGCTCTAGCCTGCAGTTGTTGGAGGACATTTCTTTGAATGGGCATGGTAGCAGTGTGTCCTTAAAGGAGCTTCTGGATTGACATATGCCTTGCTAATCCTCATTTAATACGTGCCTTTGAACATGCACATGTGATTGGAACGTCTGCCTGAGCTTGCTCTCTCTGCTAATCTGGGTCCAGTGAGATACAGCAGCTTGAAACCCACACTCAGTGGCTTGGCAATATTAGCCACCATTATGCTCAAATGATGGTACTTTTTTTATAATCAGATACTTGCCTCAAAAGAAACATTACTTTTCAGTGACAGCCTTCATCCTCCCTGACACACCTTTCCTAGTAACCTGGAGAGGAATGTGTGTGGACTTTGAAGGACAAAGGGCTGTTCTGTAATCTTGGTGCTAGCTGTGGTTCCTCCAGTTACACCATCCAGCCAGTTTCAGTGGCCTGTTCTCTTAAAACTATTGTCCTTCTCTTATGATGGATACCCTTTGTTTTCCACATCGCTTAGTCCTTTTTAGCCTTTTCCTGTGATGAGCAAAAAGGCATTTATTAGTCAGGTGATGCTTGTGAGTTGCTGAAATGGGTTGCGTTTTTGTCCTCAAGAGCTATGTTGAATACATTGCCCTAATAAGTAATAAGTAACATTTTGAACAGCATTTTGTTTCCCAAATACAGATAACATAGTTCACCTAGTGTACTTTATATTTTTAAATTATTACTTTTATTCTAGTCTTTAGAGGAAAATGAAAAAAAGATAGAGTCAGTGTTTCATATGCTAAGTTAAAAGGTAAGCCACAGTGATCTCTAGTAGTCTAATTCTTTTCATTTATGTGTGAACTCATGAAGAAAATGGAGATTTTTCAGGAGAGCCCAGCAGGTAAATATTTCCCATTTTATCACTCAAACAAGTGGAATTAAAAATAGGTGATGTTGGAGAGCACAGAACACTCTTGAAGTTTTATCTGTTTGACTGTTACAAAAACTTGGGCTTTATTGAAAATCTGACTTCTGCACTGTGAAGTAGGTGAACTGAAGCTTTGCCGTAATACAACTGTGTTTTGGCATATATCTAGGTTTTTCTCTAAAAAAGGTCCCTGTAAAGAGAGAGGTATGTTTTGACAAGGAACATTCAAGAATTGCTGAAGAAACTTTGCCAGTCGGTCTATCATTTATGCTTTATTTTCACTGATTTTTAAGGGATGAAGAAGAGAAAAAAAAGACTCACTCAGACAGTACAGATGAAAAGGATAATGGGAGCCAGACAAAGGCTGTCAGTCGAATTGGCAATTCAAATAACCCATTCCTGGACATCCCTCATGACCCCAATGCTGCTGTGTATAAAACTGGATTTCTGGCTCGGAAAATTCATGCAGATATGGATGGAAAGAAAAGTGAGTATTTTTCACTCTTTACATATTATTTTCTTATTATGTCTGCACAATGCTACTTACCAGTGAACCCATGTGCTTCTCAAGGCAAATAGTGCTGCTTCATTAGGGGAAATTGCGGTAATAACAAACAGCACAGCAATTGGATTATCACACTCTCACTGTTAGGCCAGGATTTACAATGCTTAGTCCCATTTGCAGCAGCTGTAATGCATGAGCATAATAAGTAATGTGATATGGCAAAGCAATGTGAATTTTTTGTGCTAAAAGAAAATTAATACCGTGGCTTACAGAAGAGAAAACAATTTCAAGTGAATTACAGTAGCTGTTCTGCAGTAATTCCATAATTCTCCATTTCCTTATGTGACACCAGATTGTTCCAAATCTCCCCTCCCCTCTGGGTCTGTCTTTAAAGAAAGGCTGTTCTTTACCTCTACTTGGAAGATGCTGTAACTGTTCTCTTCCCTACTTTGCCAGCCTTCAGTCACATACCCAGTGAAGTGCAGCAGCTTTTGGCAACAGCCAGCTTTTTACCATGCAGTTCCTTTCTGCCCCTTTTTTGTAATAACCCTGCCAGGTCTCTTCCTTACTTTAATTATCCTCTTTCCTTCTTATCCTACTTCTGTTTGTGGTGCACTAATTATTGAGGGCCTGTGATTCACCTATATGTATTTTGTTGTTTGGGTATCTTCATTTGTTTTCTATTGGTATTGAAAACAGCAGAGGTTACTCAGAGCATCCGTAGTTTCCCCAGTCATTGCTGATGATTGCCTACTCATGGTTCACATCGGTGGGCTAAATGCTAAAGACAAAGTGTGGCTTTGTGATCCATTTCCGGTAACTGCCAGTGTCTCCTAGCTGGGCTAAGCTCTTTGGTGTTCACATGTTTTACCAGTGTATTTTAGAAGGTACAGTTGGAGGTTGGTGTTTTCAAGATAGAAGCTGACAGCTGGACAGCTAAATCCAGACAGGCATGTCAAAATCAAACTGACCTCATTCTTTGTGATGACTGGATGCTCTGAATAGATTCCTCTTTATTAAACATCTGCTTAGTTAACCTTAATAAGTAATTGTATCTAGTTGCCTTATTAAATTATTTCTTTAATCATAGGTATCAGAATTTCTCATTATTCAGCACGCTGGATGCTGGCATTTTGGGGCTAATCCTTTCATGAGTAATGTAATGAGGGCCGTGCTTTCAGAAGTTCCTATACAACTTAGACATCTGTCTCCTTGTCATGCAGCTCTCAAAAAAGTTGCATTTTGGCTTTCCAGTGGCAAATAAAATAGGCTTTCTTTTAAGTTAGTTAGACCTTTTCATATTTAATTTCCTAATAGAGTTGTTGCAGGGCAGAGGTCAGCTTGTGCAGGATTTCTGATGAGGTCATGATACTAGAATGTTCATATGTTTTCTCAGGGAAGGAGTACTGAGGGCTAAAACACTTAGGCACTTAGAGGAGGGGGCGTAAGAGGGGCCTATGCCTGGAAGCTGGACTGAACAAATGCCAATAGGAAATAAGGCCTGTTACACAAGATGAGAATGATTAAACTCTGGAGCAAGGGACCTCTTCATTATCACTTGCTTTCTTCAGATCAGAATGGAATGCCTTTCTGAGTGTCATGCTTTAGTTGTGCACGGGGTTGTTACTTTCAGTATAGAGGCAATGATATATATATATATATCTGGATGCAGGTCAATGGTGTGTGCTTGGTGGAGAGAGAGCTTAGATACAGGCTTCTAGTCTCTGGCACTGTAACCATACAGCCTGTGCCTTCTCCCCTCCTTCCAGAATTTCAAACTTGATCCTTCAGCCTTTATGGTGAATTTTTTTTTTTTTTCCCATTGCTTGTTTCTAGGAATTTGTGGGGTTGTCTCTGTTATGTTCTTCAAGCTCTAGCTGACTTTAGGTTTCTTTGGGGGTGGTTTTTTTTTCCCTTAGTATTTTGTTTGGCACCCTTCTTCTTTCTAAATGCCAACATGGGTGTGCAGCAGCAGTAAGGGGAAGGATGATCTTGAGAGACACTGCTTTCTCAAGCATCCTGTAGGTCCTGAGCAGTGCTTGCCAGCCTGATGTGGCATGGGTAAAGAGTGTTTCTTTCTGAAAACTACCACTGTGCAGAGCTCAGACCTAGCTGTGTACAGGCAGTGTCTCTGCCTACCTGCGAGTGCACAAAGACTGTATCTCTGTGGCCTGCTTTCTGCATTGCTGCTGTTCCCTTTCTGATCCAGTCCAGGGCTGTTGCCAGGGTTGTTGTATTACTCTCTCTCACAGCAGGTATGTGCAGGTGCTGTGCTAAGCTGAATTGTCCTTTGAAAAGGATAGTACAAAGGAGGTTTAACACAGGACTAATGTAGCTCTCCTGTTGCCTAGACAAAGTGTAAAAATGGATCTGAGTTAAATGGGTTTTCATTTGTTTTCTTTGCAGCTCCTCGGGGAAAGCGAGGATGGAAAACCTTTTATGCTGTGCTGAAGGGAACCGTTCTGTACTTGCAGAAGGTAGGGGAAATCACTGTCTTTTGAAAACTAATTAAAGAGGGATAAAGCAGCCGGCATCCTCTTTACTCTCTCAGCCTACCTCCAGGCTCCTTTCCCTCCAATGCACAGTGTAGCTGATCTCTCTGCCCTGCACCCTGTTTATATACACATTCAGGCATGAATCCTTTCATTGACACCCTCTCCCTTTTCGTAATTTCAAGTTCAGTTCCACTGTCCCATCCATATGTGCGCCCTGTCTGTTCCAGTGTGTATACCACTGCTTTCTCTCATGGCTGAAAAAAATAGTCAGCTTCACCAGCAAAGGCAGCCTCATCTCTCTGTGTCTTACACGCATTCCTCTAGGCTGCTTTTAACTTTGCATTTCATACACGACTTCCCCTTCTGTAAGGTTGTCCTCCTTTCCCACCTTTTCATGGTATATTTTCATGCAGTGCCTGCAAGACAGCTGCAAAACAATAGAACAACAGTTTGGCCTTGGTAGAAATCTGCAGCTTCTGTTCCATTGCAAAACTGGAGAATAAAAGAATACTTTTTTTTTGGCCCAAGCAAGAAGAGACTGGTTTCTAACGAAATGTGCTTCCTGACAGCAAGAAATCTAAAAAAAAAAGTCAAATGAAATGCTTCAAGCCTTTTGTCACAAGCTGAAATTTATTATGGTACATTTTTAATTATGCTGTTGGAATAGAAAATGCAACATATGAGTGAGAACTGTCAAAATCAAATAAATGGTAGCAGCTAAATAGGTTGTTACAGCTTTTTGCTCCTCAGTATAGATGAAATATTCATGGAATAGGTGCTGTTTGTCCAGACTGCCCTGTATTGCAGAAGCATGCTTCTTTGAAAGGTGTTTTACATTTCTGCTGTATTTTGCAACTCTTAGGAGTGCAAGTGCACACTGCTGTTTCCTCCTCCCCTGCTGTGACTTTCTGAAGTTGTTGGTTTCATTGGAGTCAACCAGGATATTTTCTGAGAAGAAAGAGAGAAGTTTGGATCAAATTATTACAGCATGAGGTTTACAAGGTGGATGCTCTGGGTGCAGTACGTTTTTGAGAGGGCTGAAATCCTAAAGCAGACAAAACAATCTGCTGTCAGAATGGAAGATTTGGACTGAAAATTGGATGTGATGTGCTCAAAACCAGTGCAGGAGTCTAGAACCAAGTCTGCTGAATCCCAAGTCCTCTTACTGACAGCAGGTTCAGTTTCTACTAAAGTGGCCTCTGTAGCAGGTTCATACTTGCCCTTTCCCAGGTGAAATGATGTCATCTGCTTCAATTTCTCAAATAAGTCATCATTAATGTTCACGTGAAGAGACTGCATTGTTCCTAAGAAGTAAGAGGGCTCCTTGTTTGTAATACATTAATTAATTTCTGATTTGATATTTAAGGGGGGATTAATAAACTTTCAAGGGGAAGAACTGAGGATCCAGTCTATTTTAGTCTTAATCAAATATTTTATGAGTATTGCTGGCATATTAGTTTAAAATGCTTTCTGTTTAACAAAATGTAGAGATGCTGATGTAGCATGCAAATTTTCTGCAGAATGCTGCCTTCCCCACTCTCACCCTCTTGCTTTGAAGGGCAAGAGAGTAATTTCATATATGACTGCATCTTTGCAGCATAAGATGCATTGTTGAAGCTCTTGTTCTTATTTGTTTGTTATTTGTGTGTTTTGCAGTTGTCAAAGCACTTGAATTCAGTGATTACTGGAAAAGGGCAGTGCTCTGCAAAGCTGCATTCTCCCACTTGGTCCAGAAGACATTTGCACTGAAACTGTCTTACTGTAGCATACTGTTAAGTGACGCTTTGATGCTGTAAAAGGTTGACAGAAGGGTGTGATGGGAAGTAGCTAATTCCAAGAGTGATGGGGGAGCTGTGAGCCTCCCCAGTGTGCCCCTGGACCCCGCTCAGCCATATGCTGCAGCTGTGAAAAAGCCTCTGATTTCTCTTCAGCATCAGAAAGTCCACCAGGGCTTTACTTCAGCACTTAAATAAACTGTGCTCTGTTAGGGATGTAGTATCACAGAAGGTGAGGGTTCCAGAATTTTAAAATACACAGCTAGACCAAGTTTTTAGAGGGGAAGTTGCTGATCTGTTGTTTCCTTCTGTAATATACATTTTGCAGTATAAGTCATCCTAATTTTAGGAAGTTCTTTAGCACTTTTGAGCAGCTTGATTTCTTTGTAGAAGAGCGTAGCTCTGGCAGTATTCTTGGTCACAGGATTTCCTTGTCTCTCTTCACCTTCTCTCCTGATTAGAGAGTGCTGTAGAGCAGGGTACATTCTCATGCACACACACACACATTTTTCCTCTTTCTCTCACTATCAGTATATTTGTGGAGATAACATCTGAGTGCTATTCAAGCAGGATAGAGAGAAATCTCACTGTTCAGGTGCTGAACATAAACACATGTACAAACGTCTGCAGTATTGCTTTTTCTGTTTATCTGTAACTCAGCTGTTCCCTCAAGACACTGCTGTAATATAAATATTGATTGTTTGTAGCAGCTGTGATTCCCCCAGTGGGCAGTGTGATCCCAATTCTGCTGTCATTCTGTTTGCATTCCAGCTCTCCTTGTTTTGCTGTCAAAGTCCATGTATGAGAGTGTTTTTTAAATGGTGGTCACTTGAGACTCACTGGGGAGTTTTTCTGGGCATTTTTATCTCCATGCCCACATTTTTTTTTTTTTTTCCATTGGAATTATTCCAGTGTTAATCCCTGTGTTGCATATTGCTTTGTTTTCAAATGAGTGATTTAAGAGAGATGATTTCTGAATTAGTGAGTCCAAAGGGCATTGTAGGGGCTCAGTGGAAGCATTCACAATTAGCCAACTAAACATGCCTGCACGTTATTATATAAAATGAGAAGTCTGACATGTTTGGGATGTTGGTCCTGTCTCTGGGCATCCTCAGGCCAAGGTTAATTTCCTGCCCTCTGTTCATAGCAAGAGGAAATTGCAAAATAGGAGATTCACAGAATGTCTGTTCACTAAAGTGACACAGGATGTGATGTGCATACAGAAGAGAGGTTTATAAGGAGAGGACGTAAGGCTAACTTCGCTTCCTTGCTAGAAATTGCTTCTGGGCAAGCAGTGCAGGACATGGACCTTCCTGTCTTGTTCGGACTCTTCTGTGAGGTTCGCAAGATCTTTGCTCTTTGATGTGTGACTTCATAATCTTGAAGGCTTCTGGGTATTTTTATATAACTTTTCTCAAATTTCCTCTATTAAAAATTTTAAAAACCAGAGAAAGGATGGAATGATGTAACATGTTTGGTGATGAGACTTTCTGAAAGAGAATTTTGCAGCCGTCACATGCAGCTGAGTGGCAATACCCACCCACAGTACATTGACTGATAAAAAGAAAAATGTCATTCTCTGGTCAATCAAAAACGGATTTAGAAACATGCTGACTGTGGGTCAGCAGGATGTGGGAAAAGCATTTTGCAGGAGTCTGAGAAAGATGAATTCAGCATGCCATTGCATTGTGTGCAGGACTCAAATCAGCCTTCAGGTGACAGAGCTGTCACAGTTCCTTTCTGGCTCCATATATATTTCTTGCCACTGTCTTGGTCTAACTTGAGAGAGCTACCTTCCATATCAGTTCAACCTCCATGCTGATACCAGCACAACAGAGCACGTGCTTGATGTCATAGGAGAAAATGGATGTTCCTGCTGCTGTAGCATTTCCTATCTGTCAAAAAGAGTTGAAGGCCTTAGAGAAGGAGT
>JAWWTY010000088.1:29906442-29920587 GCA_035222235.1 Margarornis squamiger | reverse complement strand
GCACATTCATGTTCTTAACAGCTTGCTCTGAGGCTACCCAACTACTTGGAGACATTTCTGGTATGCTGATCCGTGCCTTTGGAGAAGCTGACAGAACCCCAGCTGTCAAGGTAGTTTGCAGCTAACTGATCTGGTGGGATTAGCAAGGATTATCACGAACACTTTCTGTTGGAAAGAATGTGTTCTCAGCCAGGATTGCGTCTGGGACTGCCCAAATATGGAGTTTTTCTGGAACAGGTTTAAACACCAGAGCAGGTTGTGGACACTGGATGCAACTCACAGAGGAAGCTGGAAGGCAATAGGCTAGGTGATAGCTGACACTATCTCTAGGCAGTAACTCCAGGAAAGACAGAATATCATGTTTCTTAGGCCTGTCTAAATTGATTTCCTGGCTCTGAAGTTTTCCTAATCTCCCTGGATAGTAGAGCCAGTCCTTTCCCCCCAAACTACCACCAAGTAAATGAGCCTTTGAACCCATAAAGAAAGGGGCTTGGGGTGGGGCCTTGCCTCCTCCATCTTCAAGATGGGGATGTGCTAGACTTTGAATAACCTCCTCCAGTGATTCTCCTTTGGCAAGAATCTTTGATCTCAAATCTTCCTTGAAGAAGGTTTAGGAAATGCCCTAAGTGAACATAGACAAAGTCTGTCATGATACAGAGATTCCTCTAAATCTTGCTGAGTCTCAAGATAGGGAGTGGAAGGACACTTGGTTTCACTCCCAGCCCTTGAAAACCCCTTATGTCACAGATATTTAGGTTTAAGGCTGCCCTTCGGTCACACGAGCAGTAGTGCTCTGCCTTTCTTTGGGGCCTGCCAGACCTGCAGTGTGTTGTGCTGTTGCCTGGCCCAAGGTGGAGATGGTGCTGTCGCAGGATTGCTGTTTAGCTGAATTTCCTTGGGTGAAGTGTCTGAGCAGCAGTGGCAAATTTTAGGCCTGCTGAGCTGGAGCTTGATCAGAAAGGATGAGACATAGCAGAGGAGCAGGATGCTTTGTCCTGCCTTCTGAGAGGTGGTCTTCATGGTTGGTGACTCCTTATCCACTGAAATTCATCCTGGAGAGCCCCAACCCAACCTGGCCAAAAGCACAGATACCTTTGGGAGCAGTGTAGATGCCTCTGGCTGAAATCCTGCTCCATGTGCTGCCAGAGCCCTGTAAATGAATTCATGCATGTTAACCAGCTCTTCTTCAAGGTGGGTGCCTCCCTGCCTGTTGAAGCTAGTACTGTCTTTGCACATGCTCTGTGTCCTGCACTCTTGTTTCCTGCTAAATGTCATCTTGTGACTTGTGTTCAAGTGGAAGATCAATAGTTACCTTGCCTGCAGGGAGTTATTCCTCTGTTGTGCCACTGTCATATCAGTGCATGTTTCAAGTGAGACTATTTTGTGTGATGTACTAACGGGGAGAAATGGAGTAAAGTACAGACTGATTTGGCCTGTCCTTCAGAAACAAAATGATGCAGCATTGCTGGCAAATGACTTTTCCTTGAAAAAGCTCCTGGCTTTCCCAAGCCTTTTACAGTCATATAGGCTTTACACAGAACTTGTGGCTACACTGTGGTTACACTCTTATATAGTTTCTGTCACTCAGGAGATCAAAGAGTGCTTCCAGGCTGATGCTTGCAGCACAAGAGGAGTTTCACTCCTGTTTTTGTCATTTGGTGGAAGGAGCGGTACTGTTACTGTGCCAAAAACTTGGACAGAGCTGGGCTTGCCATTTGTAGACTCTGAGCAGAGAGATTTAAGGGAGTTTGCTATATTTGCTTTGTGTAGACTTATAAGGAGGCTTCTCCAGTGTGTGAGGGCCTGCCTAGGAGGACATACAAAGGTAATTGTTTGAGAAAAATTAAAATCAAGCAGTGGAGGCTGAGAACCCAAGTAGCTGAGCAGTGGAGGTGGGGAGCTGGTTATGAAGGATTCCTGAAATGAAGGCAAATAGTCCACAGCTGTTGTGATAGTCAAATACTTCCTGTTTAACTCTCTTCCTGTCAAGCAGGTAGTGAAACAACTTCTCTCCCTTGGAAAGAGGAGAACAAAAAAGAAAGAAAGAGAAAGGGAGATACGTTGAAGGTAGTAGAAACTACAAGTGCTCAAGTCAGGTTGCATTCAGTTCATATGCTTTATTGCTGTTTATGAAATGTGGAACAAGGTTTTTCCCTAGATTAAGGAAAAAAGGAGTAGCACATGCAGAAATAAGATGCCATTTTCCCCCTGTTAACTCCTGCAGGATGAATATAAGCCAGAAAAGGCTTTGTCCGAGGAAGATCTGAAGAATGCAGTTAGTGTGCATCATGCCCTGGCATCCAAGGCAACAGACTATGAGAAGAAGCCCAATGTCCTCAAGCTTAAAACAGCAGATTGGAGGGTCCTGCTTTTCCAAGCCCAGTAAGTGCTCTCTTTGTGCCAGTCATTGAGGAAAAAAAGCAATGCTGAAGGAGGGGTAAATTCCTGTCTGGACAGGTTAAAGCAGAGGCTTAAGAGGTTCAGTCTGTTTATTTGATCAGAAATAAGATTGAGTAGTGATGTGATTAGGGTGCACATGTAGTGCATGAGAAAGAAATATCAGGTTTTAAGAGGCTTTTTAATCTAGCTGAGAAAGGCATAACAAGATGCAGCAGCTAGAAGCTGAAGTTGGAGGAAATTCAATTTGGAAACAAGGCACAAACTTGCAGCAGTCAGGGTGATTAATCATTGAAGCAAATGACCAAAGGCAATCGTGGATTGTCTGTCTCCTGATGTCGTCAGGTCCTAGCCAGATGTCTTTCTAGAAGATATGCTGTGGTCAGAAACAATGCTAATACAAGAATGATTTTATTAAGTTCTTTATGCTGTGTTATCCAGACAGAACAGATGACCTGCCTTTTCTTCTGACTTGAGCCCTTTTCCACTGAGATCATATGCAAACTTTTGGAGATCTGTGATGTCCAGCACAATTGAGGCCTTAGGATATATGCCTGAATCAGGATGCTGGTTGACTCTGTCACCTGTGTCATTTGAATTGGATTAGGAAAAGATGTGTGCTAGGATAAGGTATGGACCTAACCAGAAGCCAGCTTGTGACTGAGTTACCTGTCACTAACTGCTTGCAAACATAGACTGGGAAACTAAGCAAACCCTAACAATTTCCCAATTCTGGTTGTTCTTGCTTTTAAAATGCTAGAGTAGGGTTGGAAAGTGGTAGAAGAGGCTGAGTCAACTGTTGTTTAATATGTGCTTCTTTCCCAGGAGCCAAGAAGAAATGCAGACCTGGATCAACAAGATTAACTGTGTGGCCGCTGTCTTCTCTGCCCCGCCGTTTCCAGCAGCAATTGGCTCTCAGAAGAAGTTCAGTCGCCCACTCCTGCCAGCCACCACAACAAAGCTATCTCAGGTGAGAAATTCTTATACAGAGGGTAGGTGATGACAATTTCTCTTGCTGGCTGGGGACTGAATAGTGGTCCTTGTCATTGTTTTATGGCTGTTGCCACTAGCAGTCCTGGGTGAAGGTGATTTGCACGGTAAATCTCTGCTCATTGCATGATGCCAGATTTGAAGTGCGGGGAAAGAAGGAACAGACTTGAATGTAATTGTTTTATATTTTTGAAGAAAAGAAGCAATCATCAATTCCTAGCACCAGATAAAGAATTTTCATCTTGTGCTTATGGCTCTGCAGAGGACATTTAAAATACTGACTTGTGAGGTTTTTTTGAATTTGAATGTGTATTAAAGCCACTCATTTCAGAAGAAGTAGACATACTCCTGGTCTTTGGCTTATTGAAATGATAAAATGTGAAATGCTGATGCATTCAATTATATTTTTTCCCCCAACATTTTCCAGACTACAACCATTATCAGCTGTAGGATTTCCTGTATCATATATATTTATAAGCTGTTTATTACATGAATGTCTTTGGTCTCCCCTTGTGATCACACAACCTTTTAGCATCCTGTGGCAGGGAGTTTCACAGCTCTACTTTTTGCACAAAACCCCACATATTTTTGCTTTTTTCACACTGGCTGTGTCAAATGCTTGTGCCCATATCTCTGTGTACTTTGGGAGATGTGTTGCATTCCTGCAATTCCTCCTTTCCTGGCGGGAACATGGCATTGATTGCATTGATCAGGTTTACAGAGTAACAGAGGTTCTACTTCATGAGTGTCCTCCTGTAGCTTTTAAAGTGATCTGCGCATGGATTGCTTCTTAAATAAGTTTGGGTTTTTTTAACCATCTTCATAGCTTAGCAACTCTCCTTAGAAACCACTGTCACAAAATCTGTATTTCTCTAAAGGGGTGTTTTTTCCAATATCACCCCTTCTTTTTCTCTCTCCATTGCAATAGCTTTTCTTCTTAAAACG
Source organism: Margarornis squamiger (assembly GCA_035222235.1). Taxonomy (NCBI): domain Eukaryota; kingdom Metazoa; phylum Chordata; class Aves; order Passeriformes; family Furnariidae; genus Margarornis; species Margarornis squamiger. The sequence goes on along the minus strand of JAWWTY010000088.1, from coordinate 29,916,255 downwards.
TGGTGGCCAACTTACCATTTTGTGTTCTGGGTTGATGTTTAAAGCATGTTTTGTAAAGAATAATACTAACCAGTCTCATCCTTGGGGTTTTACCTTTTGCACATGCATACCTTTTTGAAAATACTGTATGGTGCTTCCATAACTTACCCCCAGTCACCAAAGAAAGCTTTTTTACTCATCATTGTTCTGTGTAATTGTTCATTTTAGCACATTGTTTTCTAGTCTCATTGTTTCCATTTAATCTGGAAAGGAAAAAATAGATCACAGCCCTGTGGTTTGTGTCTTGAAGAAGGAGAGACACAAGAAATGGAATAAGATAAGCTCTTGTAGTTAAGAGCAGAAGAATGTTAAGTGTTCAAAGTAGGTAAATTCAAAGACAAGCAGAAATATGGCTGCTTTCATCTGTCAATGTGGAAAAGCTGCCAGCATGCTGTTTCTCATTTGGCAGACAAAAAAACCCCAAAACAAATTGTCAAATTCCTGTGGTTGCTGTTTAGGATTTTGTGGGATGAATAATGATGGAGACTACTTCTTCAAAGAGCCTGTTCCTGGTCAGGCAGAAGTTGGAATGCAGTGAGGTCCTAACATGGGTGAGGAAAAGAGGTTGGACATGACAGGTTATGCAAGATCATTGTACCAGGTGTTTTTTTTAAAAGCAGGGCAGTGACTGATCTTGGTTAGTCCAGCCAAAGACAGATATGACAAAGCCATATATGAAGAAACAACCAGTCTACCAAAGATCATCTACTAGGATGTTGTTTTTTTTCTTTTTTTTTGAGAATGTGCAGCACACACAAAAGCTCCAAAGCTGCTGCCCTGAAAGTTACAAGTGCTGTATTAATAGCTGCTCAAAGACCTCATATCATCAGGCTGTAGAATTCAGTGCAACGGGATGTCACTTGGGACCAGGGATTCAGTTCAATGTAAAGAGTGATTGGGCACTAATGGGAGAGCATGCAGATCCAGGGTAGTTACTAACAGCAACAAGAATTTTTCACAGCCAGTAGCGAGTGGTTTAAGCCCTACCATGTTTAGGCAGAGGCATATTATCCCACATGTTTCTTCCTTCAGTTATCCTGCAGATTTCTTCAGTTCTCTTGCAGAACAGTTGAAACACAAGATTAGCTGGGACTTAGCTGTCATCTGTAGATACTTTCTTACTTTCTGGTGTTTTCTGCAACTTCAGCTTGGTGAGCTGAGAAGCTCAGTTGCTGGTGTGACTCAGTGCAGTGCAGGTATGTCTAACCCAGGCTTGAAGATGTGGGCTGTGCAGCCACACCTGGCAGTCAGCAGCTGTCCCTTCCTCTGAGGCTAGGTGCCTACGTGGGAGCTGAGCTGGGTACTACCTGTTGTTATGACTCTGGCTAAGCCACCAATATCTGCATGATCATGTCTATATTTTGGACTTGCCTACTTCAAACATAGTTTCGGATCCAAGCCTAGAAATGGACAGAAGGGCATCCTGCAGAGCTGGAAATCATCTGAAATGAGGGAAGGTTAGCTGACAGATGGACTGGAGGAAATGAGTGGGCCTGGGATTATGATACAGGAAATTTTCTAGAAAGTGGAAGTAGCAACTCCTCACTTTCTCCAACAGCACAATGGGATAAAAGCTGGTAGCAGCTTAGAAGAATGAGATACCTTTTGAGGACTGGACAGCCCTTCCTCATCTGAATGCACTGTATTCTAAGCAAATAGGAACCATACATCAGACAGCTTTTGGTAGCGCAGAAATAGAAGGAAGGGCACTGACTCCATATCTTTTCTATCCTGAAAAGAATTCCTTTTACATACAAAGACCTGAGGCAGGGTCTTCGCCTGCCTCATTCTGCCCTTGGTTTCACTGCATACACAACACTCTTAATTAATTTACAAAAAAATGTATTAGAGCAGAAGTGTCGTGTTGTCAGTAATGCTTTGCAGCAAGCTGCTTTCATTGCTCACAGCAAGGCAAGGGATGACAGGTTTGCTCTCCTTCCCAGTGGCGTCCACTAGCTGTTGAGTTTTTCCACAAACTTAGCCACTTTGCTTGGGTGCCTTTGAGAGAGTTATTGGGGTCAGAGCTCTGGGGTAACAGACCTTATCAACCTAAGAAAAAGAAACTACTTGCTATTATTGTACAGGGATCTCTCTATTTTCCTTTGCTTATTGGATTTTTTAGATTCTGTCACTTAAATGTCTAATGTGTTTCTGAAGGATGAACAACTGAAGTCCCATGAAGCTAAGCTGAAGCAGATCTCCACCGAGCTTGCTGAACATCGCTCCTATCCTCCTGACAAGAAGCTCAAAGGCAAGGAAGTAGATGATTACAAACTGAAGGACCACTATCTGGAGTTTGAAGTATGTATGGGAAACATTGTTACTTCTAGTTCTTGGGTGTGGATGGGGCAGCTTATTTTATACTTGGGGTACAGTCCTGAAGTTCTGCATTTTTCACTTTACTTTCCCAAGAAAATAGACAGGAAAGTCACAGCAATCCCAGAAGCTGGAATGCAGCTCCTCTTTCTGACAAGAACTTCCTGTGACCTTTCCCATGAATTTAGCTTCCCATCTGTAACATGGAGGATAAAAATGAGACCCTCTGTCCTTTCCTGGTATATGTGTTTGAAGAGACAATAAGGTCTTCAGGCAGGAAATGTCTTGTGTTGTAAGACTTGTATGTTTCCTACTGTGTTGGAGCCCCAGTCTTTACAGAATGACTGCATTCTGCAGTAAGACAGACCATGAAAATTGTCTTCCATTAATATGTTCTGAAGGAAGTGACATTCTGAAATTATTGTCATAGGCATGCCTCATCAGTGCCATTTGTGTTGTGTATCAGGGAGCCAGATGTCGAGACGAGAAGGAAAAGGGTAGAATTAAAGATCACAGGATGAAATGATGCAACTTAGGCAGCTGCATTAGATTTTTCTGAGTATCTGACAGCAGCTTTTATCCATCATGGTGTCTGCCACATTGTAGGCCTATGTGGGAGCAAGTTGGCAACCCACCAGATGTCTGGTATTTGTCATGACTACACCTTTGAGCTTTTTCCCCCAGAACTGCGAGTCAATGTTGCCTTGGGTCTGAAAGGATCCTACTCTAAATAGGCACTGCCTGGCAAGGAAAATCCATAGTCTGAAGAAGAGGAAGAGCAGATAAGAAAAAAGTCAGAGAGACCACCAGAGCTGATGCTGGAGGCAACACAACACAAGCCTCTAGAACTGAAGTAAGCCTCCTGCCCTGTGTTACCAGTTTCTATTAGAGGAACCCTTTTTAATCTTGCACTTGATTGGTTGTGTACTTTTGCTTTTGCAGAAGGTTGTAATTGCTGTGTTGAGTTTCACATTGCTGTAACAAAGTATTCAGCATGGCATTATGAATGGGGAATCATAACCTGACAAACATGGTGGCCTTTTACAATGAGCTGTGTGGTGTGATGGATGATGGGAGAGCATTGGATATTGTTTGTTCTTCACTTTAACAAGAACTTTGACATTGTCTCCCCTAACATCCTTGTACACAAGCAGATAAAGTGGATTAGGAAATTGATAGTGAGGTAGTCTGGCTGAATAATCGAGTTATGATCAATGGCACAGTGTCAGTTTTGAACACACCACTCAGATGTACAGAGGAAGCCACACACCTTTTCTCTGGAGAGCGTTTTGTGCAACTTGGAAGAGCAAGGAATTTCTTGGCTTTGGATCCTTGACACAAAGTTTATTTTCTATTCCTTCTAGAAGCAGGATGAGATAGGATGAAATGTAGGCTGGAGTGTTAGAAGTTTTTAGAAAGATTGATGGAAGAGTAGATTGTTGTGGGTTTTTTTTCTGTTTTCTGTCAATTTTATCATGGTGGTCTTTAGAGAAATAATCCTCAGGTACATCAGTACCGATACGGCCCAGGAAGCAAAAGATGTCATCTTCTTTAGTGAGAATTTCGAACAGCAATTGAACTGTGCAGTTCAGATATGCAACCAGCACTGCAGGAGTGCCTGTCTAAGCAGGCAAGTGGTGGCAACAACTTCAGTGAGAAATGGTGATTCAGGCTGCTTCTGTGCAATGCTGTGTTACCTTCACACTTGGCACAGATTTCACAGGCCATGTTGAACTATCAAGAGACCATTCCAAAATGTCAGAAATCAAGCAGATGGAGTAGAAGGCCGGCTTGACTGTGCAGGGTTCTACTTTTAGAGCTAAGGCAAAATAAGAAGATGTTTGCCTATTGGAAGAACACTCAATTGACGTGGGAGAAATACAGTGATGCTGCTTGCCACTGTAGGGAGAAAATTCATGTGACCAAAGCTCAGTTAGAGTTGAAGCTGGCCAGACATGTGGGGGGCAATGAGAAGAGTTTTTTTAAATGCATTAATGGCAAAAGGCATTGGAGAAATAGCATTGTCCCACATGGTCACCTCACAAACAGGGACATAAACAAGGCAGGGATGTTTAATGCATTCTTTGCCTCTCTCTTCCACATGGATGATGGACCAAGGGGGTCTCAGTGCCCTCAGCTGGAAGGCTATGACTTTGAGAATGATCATTTCCTAGTCAAACCTGAAATTGTGCAGGATCTGCTGCTTCAGCTGGATCCCCACAAATCTGCAGAGCCTGACGGGATTTACCCCAGAGTCTTCAAGGAGCTGGCTGGTGTCAATACAAGGCCTTTCTCAATGACTTTTGAATAGTCTTGGGAATCTGGAGAGGTCCCACCTGACTGGAAGCTGGCTAACAATGCCTAGTGTTCAAGAAGGGCAAGAAGGGTGTCCCTGGAAACTACAGGCCTGTCATTCTCACTTCAGGGACTGGTAAAATCATGGAAAAGATTATTCTGGGAGTTACTGAAAAACACCTAAAGGACAACATAGTCACTGGTCACAGCCAGCACGGCTTTGTGAAAGGAAAGTTTGCTTATCAAACCTGATTATCCTTCCATGACAAGGTAATCCACCTAGTTGATCAAGGGAAGCCTGCTGATGTAATCTTTTTGGATTTCAGGAAAGGTTTCAATACTGCCTCTCACAGGATCCTTCTGGACAAACTGTCCAGCACAGCTGGATAAACACATACTGTGATGGGTGAGCAATTTGCTTACAGGCTGAGCACAGAGGGTAATAGAAAATAGGATAACATCGGAGGGGTGACCTGTCACTAGTGGGGTTCCACAGGGCTCCCTCCATCTTAGGCCCTGGCTCTTCAGCATCTTCACAAATGATTTGAATGCAGGACTGAAAGGGATACTAAGCAAGTTTGTTGATGATACTAAATTGGAAGGAGCTGTTGACTCTCTCAAAGGCAGGTGGGTCCTACAGAGAGACTTCGACAGATCAGAGGACTGGGAAATCATCAACCATATGAAGTTCAACAAGGGAAAGTGCCAGATTTTGGACCTGGAACAAGGGCAACCCTGGGTGTACAGACAGACTGGGGAATGAGATGCTGGAAAGCAGTACTGTAGAAAGGCACCTGGGAGTCCTGGTCAACAGCGAGTTGAATATGAGTCAGCAGTGCCCTGGCGGCCAGGAGGGCCAACCCTGTCCTGGGGGGCATCAGACACAGCATTGCCAGCTGTCCGAGGGAGAGGATTGTCCTGCTCTGCTCTGGACTGGGGCAGCCTCACCTGGAATATTGTAGGCAGTTTTGGGCACCACGATGTAAGATACAGAGGTAATAGAGAGCATCCAAAGGAGGGCAATGAAGATGGTAAAGGATCTAAAGAGGAAGTCATTTGGGGACTGGCTGAGGTTACTTTGTTTGTTCATCCTGGAGAAGAAAAGACTGAATGGAGACCTTGTTGCAGTTACAACATCCTCGCAAGAGGAAGCAGTGGGTCAGGCACCAGTCTCTCTAGAAACCAGTCACAGGACCTGAGGGAATGGCATGAAGCTGTGTCAGGGGAAGTTTAGGTTAGATATTAGGAAAAGGTTTTTCACCTGGGGATGGTTGGGTACTGGAACAGGCTCCCCAGAGAAGTGGTAACAGCACCAAGCCTAACAGAGTTCAAAAAGTGTTTGGAGAATGCTCTCAAGCACGTGGTGTGATTCTCAGGGGCTGTTTGTGCAGGACCAGGAGTTGGACTTTGAGGATCCTTATGGGTCCCAGCTCAGGATATTCTGTGATTCTGTGAGGCAGTTAAAAAGCAAACTAAACCAATCCAAAATGGCAAGCTGTATGAAAGCCATGAATGGAAACTTTTTTGCTATTTTTGTTTAAGGGGAAGGCTTTAAAACAGCATCCTGTCAGGGTCAGGCAGAAAGTAATGACAGAGCTTGCTACACATGGGTAAACCAAAAGGGCAAGAGGCAGGTGAGGCAGTATTTTATAACTGTCTCTTTCAGGTTGAGACTGCAGGCCAGACCTTGTATCTGTGTACAAAGATGCTGGTACATCTCCAGAAGCACACCAAAAGGGCCTGTGAGTCCCTAAGGAAGCAGCATAGTCCCATAATGGAGAAAGAAGCCATTTTCCTTTTCTGTAGGTCCTGATAAGTTTCTTTTTGTTCACACATTGGTGATCCCTTCAGTCTTGTTCCTGATGAAAAACTAGCAAGATAGTGTTTTCTTCTGAGGGGAGGTGAACCAAGAGATGACTGATCCTTGCTCAGGGATGCAGCCAGTAGAGTTTCCTTTTGATAGTGTCTTTGCTTATAGACTCCAAGGAAGGAACAGTTCTCTTTGCCTTCTCTCTGAGAAAGTACTACACCAAATTGCAGGAAACTTGTTGCTTGTTGCAGAAAATTTGTATTTAAGAAAGATCTTTTGACTGCTGTCAGGTGAGAGGTGGAGCCAGAATACTGATAAGTCAGAGGAGATACCTCATCTCCTCTTCATTATGTGCATTCAGTCCCCAGAGAGAACGTTGCAGAAGCTTTGGGATGGTTTCAATGTCTGTGGCTTTATTTTCTTGACAGAATTCTCCAGATTAATTTCTTTTAAGGCAAAATTCCCACCAGTTTTTGCCTAACTTGAAATGTCAGGTCACTAAACTACCAGGTTTGTTGTGGTTGAAATCAAAATAGAAATGCATCGATTAATTGCAATAGAAATCAGTGGTCCACATAGTACAGTGAAAAATGGCCATTTGCACCACTTATAGGTCCTGGATTTCCATTCTGATTGCCGAGTCTTGTGACCCTAGTAGTGTTTACTGGACCAATAGAAAGCAGAAGTCCATAGGGTAGTGAAGTCCCTCTCTCATTTGATGAATATTACACTGCTTCCAGGCTCAGAGCACTGGCTTGTCTTTTGCAGAGGTGTCTGGTTCGTTGTGTGATGAATCATCCATCAGCCCTGTGCATCATCATCAGGGTTCTGCTGGCTGTTTCTCTATTTCCATTTTTATTAAATGACACATCTTACCTGCTTCATGTGTTTGTCTCTCACATTGTGGAGCTGGAGCTCCAGATATGGAATTGATAGGAATGCTTTTTTATTAAAATGTTAGGTAAATGCTGTTATGATCCTGCTCTGTGAGCTTTTGTTTATTCAAAGGACTCTCAAAATCCAGACATGTGCTCTTCTTTTTTTATTATGTTATTAGATTTGGAAAAATTTTTCTTAAATACCTTTTCTCTGGCATAATAGTTTGGCCATTGTTTTACCACTTTGAAATACAAATTAATAATGTGTTTACATCCTCCTTCCCTGACCCCCAGCATACTGAGATGTCCTTAATTACAATGCCTGTGCCACAACTTTAGTGTATGTGCCAGGGGCAGATTATTAAACAAATCTTGTGAGGTGGATTGCTCTGTTCCCAGGAACTCCTGCCCCAGCATCTCTTTTTGAGACCCTGCAGGGATCTTCTGTTACAGTACCCTCATTTTGTTCCTTGCTGAGTTTTTTCTTGCCGAAAGATGTAATTGTGGCAAACAGAGCAAAATCTTCCTGTTGGAGTGGGAAAGGTCTGGTCCATACAAGGGATAGAACAAGTTGGCATGACTCACAGTAAAGGGAACTTTTTCCAGTTGAAAAATACAAGTGTCTGGACAGAGAGCAACCTTCATCATTCCCTGTGAGTGATCCTGGCAGGGGCACATGCCATGCTGCTGTCACAGGCTTCTCTGCTCCTTTTTGTCAAGGTCTGACCTTGCAGAAGATCCTCTCACAGGCCTAGCGGTGGCCAAGCTGGTACAATCTAAACTTAGTGGGACCCTGCTTTGGTTTCTGCCCCATGGGTAAGAAAGGCAGGAAAAGCAGTCACAAGAAAAGCAGGACCTGCTGGGGGTTGGGGTAGTGAAGGGTAGCAGGGTAGAGCAGTAGACAACCAGAGCAGGATTTTTGCTGTCCTTTAGTTTACTGCACTTTGTTTCCATGCCTCCACACACACATCTCTGTATATGACAGCATAGGATACGCCTCAGTGTGACTAAGGTCAGCAAGCTTTCACTTGTTAGTGCTACTTGGAAATCACCAGGTGTTCCAACTAGCCACGAGCCACCATTTAGCAGAGCATCGGAATTCATGTGCTGAAGAAATGAGTGCCTCTAATTGCACAGCACTCTGGGGCTCAGTCTGCCTGAAATCCTTTTTGTACAGTTTAATTAACATTAGCCACTATTGTTCATGTCCACATCAGGCACCACTGTTCACGTCCATATTAGGCTGCTGGCTTTCAAGGCCAGCAGAAACCATTAAGTTACCCAGATGGTCTCTCAAGTGCTCTTGCAAATTTCTTCCCGACTAATTTGGGCCTTTCTTCTCATTTCCCAGAAAAATCGCTACGAGATTTATGTCAGCCTCTTGAAAGAAGGGGTGAAGGAGCTCCTGAGTGGAGGAGAGAACGATGCACCCGGACTGAAGAAATCCCACTCAAGTCCTTCTTTGAATCAGGAGTCTCCAGTCAGTGCCAAGGTGAAACGCAATGTCTCGGAGAGGAAGGACTACAGGCCAGAAACGCCCAGCATTAAGCAGAAGGTCACTTAGGGTGGAAATGACAATGAGGGGAACAGCCATGCAGCAAAGTACCGGTGGCCGAAATTTTTTCATTTAATAACCTGTCATTCACAAAAAATAAGTGCATCTGCCTGAATGGGGTGTTAGTGACATTTTCTATTGTATATTTTGCTGTTTCTGTGCAGATTGTGGGAGATGTCTTTGCTCCTGCTTTGCTTTGCTCTGTTAATTTATCATTTAGCAATTGAAGCATTGGGACTTTTTTATGTTGTTCTGTTTCTAAAGGAGCTGGGGGAGGGGTAGAGCGCTGTGACATATATTCTGTCTCTTCCCCATTTACCTCCTCCCATCGGCATGTGGCTTTCATCTCTCAAGTCACTTGTCACTTTATTTACGTGGTGGGTGGGAAAAATAACTGGACAAGTGCTGCAGTGCTGTGAATGTAAGCTGTGGCTGTGAGAAAAGCTGTGCAGCTGCAGAAGGCTGGCTAGAGCCTAGGGTGCTGGAAACACTAGTTTCCTGTCAATGTGGGCATGTTGGTACTGGTACTTAGCAGCGGGTGCTACAATAAATAGTCACTGTTGCTTATTGTTACTGCATTGACCCTGAACCCACAAGTGTGAAGGAATGAAACCTGGAAGCCTCTGGCAATGCTGGAATGACGGCATTGGAATAATTTGTTTGCTTTCTTCCAAGCAAAGTCTTCTCCTGAGTTTGCAGGCTGGAAGGCATCCAAACTTGTGCTGTCTCTGCAGTTAGGGAGATTAGGGTTTACCCAGCTGGAATGAGTCTCTGGGTTTTTACATTTATTTGCAGAGAAGACTGCTGTAGATGTCAGCCATTAGCATTATATATTAAAGACAAAGGGCCTCTGTGTAGTTTTTAACTATACGCTCTCACTTAGCTGCTATATAGAGCCTTATAATATATTGTGTCCTGTT
>JAWWTY010000088.1:29867192-29901621 GCA_035222235.1 Margarornis squamiger | reverse complement strand
CGTGTTTAAACTTTCCTCCGTACTGCTCTCCCCAGGCTCTGGGATGTCACATCTGCTCTGAGAGGGCAGTAAAAAAGTCCACATTTCTCACCAGAGCACAATCATTGCTCCCCAGCATGTGTTCCCAGCATCTGATACCTATGCTGTCTAGAGGGATGAACCATAGAAGCTTTCTCAAAAAGAGCTAGTCTGCAGCTTGTGCTTTTTAGAGGATATTTTTAGTGCATATAGAAGCAGTATGCCTGGCCTCTTCTCTCTCCCAGCAGCATAGGGGTAATATAATGATCTGCCTTACTAGGAGTCTCACTATGGGGACCTAAGCTCCAGGAACGAGAGGCTTTGTCAGCCATCAGAGAAATAGTACCACCTGAGCTGAGCACCAGTGCACAGGGCAATGATTCTGTAGGAAGGATATCAGAAAGCCAGTGCCAGCCTCCATGGCTGATCACCTGCTGGATACTGTGTGCTGAAACATTGCCCTCAGTGCTGGGGGAATTAGAAATGCTGGCTCCCTTTTCCATCTAGATTGTGTTACTCGATGAACTGCCCCTACCAGGTTCTGCTTTTCTCCCTTTTCTCCCATATTCAGGGGTGCCACAGTCCCATTGTGAGGAGACTGGTTTACACGAGAGCAAGGAGGGTAGGTCCTTGAAAAAAGTGTCCAAATGCCATCTGGGAGTATGTGCTGTGCTCACGGCAACATCCAATTGAACAGTGAAAGGAGGTAGGCTGAGCCCTGCCTGAGAAAATATCCCTGTCTCATACATTTTGTTAGCTGGAGATTGTATTTTAGTTACTTATTAGAGCCCTTTCCTTACCAAATGGAAGCAACAGCTTTCCCAAAGGTCACACCATTGACCTGACATTACTCCTGTGGTCAGAAGGAGCAAATTTAGGCCCCCCCAAAGCATTCTCTGTTCCCCCCCTTTGAACACTTAATTATTCCATAAAAATTATAAATGTTTAAGCAATGAGGGATCTCCCGTGACATCTGCTGTTAAATCTGGGCCAGAAACCAGCTGCAGTACAGTCCAGAGGTTTATTTGGACCAATAAACCATACATCACTTAGCAGTGAAGGGATTGAAAGTGCTACAAACTACAAGGGAAGGATTTTTCTCTGGCATAATAGTAGCCACTCTGCAGCAGTGGTGCTGTCTGTAACTCACCTAAATGAGACCAGCACAGCAATGCTTTTTTCTAAGCAGGAAAGGTTTCAGGTTGTGCCAAGTGTAACCACAGAGCAGCTAACCAAACTTCCATGGAGACTTGTTTGATACGAAATCCTCTGACTCCTCTGAGACTCTTGCGGAGAGAAGGGAGGTCAATGATATTGAGTCTGTGTCATCGCATAGGGCAAACTCTATTGGTAATATAAGTCTTAACTCACACCCTTATGAAAACCTCATGCTCAGTGCTGTCAAATTCCAAAAGACTGTAGGATGAGAACAGGGGTGGGTTGTGGTTGGTTTTTTAAAAATTTTTATGTATCCATGACAACTATGTCCTCTTACTGAAGGCTAGGATTATAAACTGGCTAAAAGAACAGTTTTTTGGGAGTTTGAAAACTTATAAATCACTAGTCTCTGCGTGAAGAACACTCTGAGGCTTACATTACTTGGTGAATATATTTAAGTGGTGCCTATAGATGTGTATATATATTTCGTAGGTATAGTATGGCTTCTGTGGCACAGCACTCCAAAGCCTGCCGGTTTTTTCTGAGGCTTATTTTGGTCAAAGCACTTCAGCAGCTGCAAATGTTGCTAGGATGCTTGTTGTTCTAATTGTTCTCAAATGAGGTTAAGCAGTCATCAGAGCTTTTGCAGATTTAGGGTGTCTTGAGCTGCGTTGATCTCCATGTGTTGTCCACCAGGGGCTGCCTGTTGTTCTGCTTGTTGAAAGCAAAGATGTGTATTTGAGAGTCTAAACATGGGTTAGTGTGTGGGATTTTCTGCTAGCTTCATACTGGGCTGACTTTCTCCCTGTTTATATCAGCCAATGCCTGTACGGGGAGTGTCCGTGCTGACTTCTTCTGAAAATCATGCTCTGGGGATCTAATACACAGCTTTACTTCTGAAAATGTTGACCTTGCTCTGTGAACATTCAGCAAGGGGACATCATGTCCGAAATTGTCCAAGGACAAGTGCCTGTGATGTCTCCTGCAGATACAGCTGTACAGCAGTAGTGAAGGGTTTTTTTCTGCAGCTGTACAGATTTCCAGAAGAGCATCTCATCAGCAGGGAAGAGAAGAGCAGCAGGGCTGAAATATCTCGTTTGGGCGTCTTGTCTTGTATGCCTCCCAGAGGTTTCTCTTGGGATCTTTAAACAACCTTTTAACAAGTTGCTGGTCTGAATAAACCCAGGGGGTTTTCCTATTGTGCTCTGGCCAGGGCAACACTAGCATCATCTGATTATAGAGCAAAACCTGAGGGTGTGATTCGTACCTGGAGTCATAAAACTCTTTCACATGCAGTTGGCTTGAAGCACTTGAGCACCTTCAGTGAAATGCTGCCTCTGCACTTCACTGGACCATGACCACAGTGATTGTGTCTTGCAGAACCAAGACAGATTGAACTGCAGCTCAGAACGATATGAAGGGGGACATTCCCATCACCTTGCTCTATAATCGTTTTTCAGGCACTGAGCTTCTCCCTTGGGTTTCCCGCCTTCCGTGGTGATGTAGTGGGATTATGTGGGTGAGCATTGTTGTACTCAGTCACAGTTAAGAAGCATCATTTGCCTTCCACCTGAGTTGTTGCAGTGTTGCTTTCCCCTAAGCTGAGACAAAGGACTGAATTTTCAGTCAATGTTGCATGGTGGCCATATGGAAAGCATAACTCTTGGCAGTGGTAGTGCAGAAAAATGTTTTACACATGTGTGTATATACACCCTATACATCTCTTGTGTGCAGAACTAAGCTTACAGGGCCTGACAGCAGTCCTTGCAAGACCTTTCCTCTGGGTGGCCTCCTATCCCTTTAGCGAAGTGTAAGAACCTTCTTTCTGATAACCTCAAACCCAGTTTATTCTCACCAGTGAATTGCTGGAGTGTTTTTCATTCAACACACTAGAGACGCAGTCCCAGTCTCACTGCTTTGTGGTAACTTCTTGTTCTGCTGTGAAGCAGCATTGAGGTAACTGCTAAATATTTTCCAGCGGCCTGGAACTTGCTGCTCTGACTCTTGGGGAGGTCATCATCTCAGGTTTGGTGTTGTCCTACCACCAGAACACCACATTTTGTCCCTGGGAACGTGAATGGCCAGAAAAGTATACTCGGAGGTCAGAGTCAGAGCTGTGCAGACTTAAGTCAAGCCCTGGTTCATGGGAGATGTTTCCATGTGCTGCTGATGTCCTTAAGGACTCAAACATATACTTGCTTATACAGAGATGCTTTCCTGAAGCAGAGTTGTCACTCTTTTCTACAGGTATCACAGGATGCCCTCCCTTATTCTGCTTCATGTATCTGGTACTAGAATGATCATTTCCTGGTAAATGAAGGCACTTAATCAGTCCTCTTCCCCTTGGAAGAAGGACTTTTGGGGATATTGTTATATCATTTAAAATAGTATTTTGGAATTTAAGTTTACATTGCTTTATTTTTCACTTGAGGTGACTGTATATAAATATTTTCCTCTATTTTATCATTGCTGATAAAGTAAGCCTACAGTATACAGACAAATAATTTGCCTTTGATGTATTGAAACTGTGAGATATAAAGTAGACTTCTCTTGTGTCCATGTTCCTGACTATAACTCTGTTTCTCTGTGTTTTTATAAGTTGGAATAAATGTTGCTTAAGGGCAACAAAGAGCCTGCAAGCTTCCCAATAATTTTTATGTCATTGAAATCTAGCAACCCTATTGAAGGATCTCACATATGTATAATGATATATGTATATGTACAAACTTTAGAAAGAAATAAACCAAATGTATTTCATGTTCTGCAGTTGAATGTTTTTTTTATTTGATCCCTGACAGTTGCTTCCTACAGCCAAGAATACAAAGGTGGTTTTATAGTGGCTGTCTGTCCTGCTCAGGGAAGTTACAGACCAATTAGCCCTTTCCCCAGTGCACCTGTCTGATTTATATCAGCAGTTTCAAGGTTTCCTGAACTGGAGTGTACATGTACTGTCTGCCTTACAGAAACACAGTCTGGATCTCAACGCTGCTGCCAGGGCAGAGGCCAGTGCACCCCCACAGAAATATATATAGGAAATGGTTCTTACTAAATGGAGCACAAGCTGGCCTGTGATTGTGATAACCAACAGAGCCTGTGGTACTGCCTGCACATTAGTCCTGTGTGAGGGCAACTGGAGCATGCTGCATGTGTGGCATTCCTTCTGGCTCTTACAGGGTGGGTAGCCTGAAGAGTTAGCACTGCTTGGTCTAAAGAGACAGCAAGATGAGAATTAACCAATTAAAAATGGGTTTTCCAGCACAGGGGTTAAAATAGGGAGGCTGCAGCAAACAGCTGTTCAGAAATGATTGGGAGTTGATCTCAAAACTTATATGAGATAGTTTGTTTGACGGCACTGTTGAGGTTGGGAATTGCTGTTGACTTGGTGCATGGGAAGCAAGGACTCATGAAAGACAAAAAAGTCAGACATTAAAGAAAAAGATGTAGTGCAAAAAAGCAGAGAAGTGGTTAAGAAACTATGGCTAGGCAAAGTGAGAGGAAACAATCTGTACAACACACAGTATACAGCCTTGTACTCGCAGTTCTTAGGTTGGACATAGCTCAACATGGGAAGATAAGACACTGTGGAGAATAAGTAACAGGGCAAACAAACAGGTGGAGGATGCCCAAGCTTTACAACAGGTTTAGGAGCTTGTACTTGAAGACATGTTGTAAGAAAGACATGTTTCTTGCCAAGATTTCTGTGGATGTTTGACTATATTGAGATGATTGTTTCTTTGTATTTTTCCTCCTAGACACTGAGCCTGTTGCCTTCAGATGAATGGCAAGACCTTCAGCACTTGAGATAGTTATGTGCTTGTGATTGTTTTCACACTATGCTCTGGGATGTCAGATTTTTTGCTGTTCCATCCTGGTTGTCTCAAAGAACTCAGGATTTTTGATTCCAGTGCCTGCTCCTGGATTAGTATGTCTTTTATGAAAAGACTAAACAAAGTGGTGGTAAGGATGGGTGGGATTATTTTACAAAGATGTGTTAAATGCCTCCTCTAAGACCAAATGAATGCCTGAACCATGTCTGAATGTTAATGTCAATGCTGCTTGCCACATCTCTTCTTATTTTGTCTTCCTAGCTGACCAAGTCAACACTGAGTGTTTTCTAGTGATTTTTCTGCCTGGAATCATTAGTCGTATCACGTTGCTCACAATGCATTAAACCGTAACAAAGTGACAGAACAGGTGCAAAGTGAAAGACAGATACATTTATATTCCCTTCATTGTCCATTTTCTGTTAACTTTCCAAGTACAGAATATAATTATCAAAGAAGGCTGAAAGGGCTGGCTCATGTATGCAGCAGCTACACATCTTTTTGACTATTTATAAAAAACGTAGTGTGAGAAAGTGACTTAGCCTGAAGTAAGGCACAACTTGGTCTGAAATTGTCATGGGTTATCTCTAGATTAAAAATGAGAAGAAAGTTCTTACCCATCAGAGCACTGATACACTGCAGTGGTCTCCTAATCAGCAAGGTAAGGGCAAAAATGTCCAGTAGCTGTTTCTTTTCAAATTTGTTGCTAAATTGTTGTTTTTCAAAAGAAGCGTCAGCCGCTATGCTAACTGTTTCTCCCAGAAAGAGGGCCATCTAGGATGAACTACTGCACAACATCTAGCCACCTTTCCAGGTTTGCTGTGTCATGGTCTCATTCATTTTAGGACATCACTTCTGGTCCCATTCCACAGCTAGTTTTTGAGTGGACCAGTACACAAATGATGTGGGTCTTTGTTTTGTTGCTCTGTTCTTCACAATAAGATGCAAAGAGGAGCTTAACTGGGTGGAGAAAGCAAGGCTCAGTAGACTTACTTGTCTCAGAGAATGTGTAAGATAATATATTGCTGTTATAAACTGGAAATTTGGGAGGTTTTGGTCCCCTGTACCCAGGAAGGTTGTATTGGTAATATTTTTTGAGGCTGAGATTGCCCCAATAACAACTTTGGGAACCTCAGACTTTGGTACAGATTTTGCTGAATCTGACCAGTGAGATAAACTAACAGGGAATGTGTGGTGTATTAGGGAGGAACTTGGATAGAGAAAGGGAGGCCCAACAGTGGCAAAAACATTGTTTTCAGGAAATAGAAACAGTGAAGAAAAAGGCATAAAATCAGGTAAGGAATAAAGGACAGGGAAACCATCTGAAAGGAAGGGTCCAGGTACTAACAGATGCATCACTGATTTGCAACCTGAGCTGTCAGGACTACCCATCTGGCTTTCCATCCACACTGTGTCTGAAAAACTCACTGTTAGAGAGTGGGCTGCAAAGGGATAAATTTCCACCATGGTGATGGGTCATGTAGGGCACGAAAGGTAATGAATTTGTAAGTGAATAGTTGATGTATGTGATTCATAAGATTTAAGAATGTGAAATTAAGAGCTTTATAATTATGTGTAATAGGGTGGAAAATAGCATAATTGCAGATTAGCAATAGTGGTGTGTTTATTTGATAATCACTATATTGATTACTTAATAGATTGACCAGTTCCTTAATAATGTGTTGCTTAATTACTAACATCTGTTAATTTCCTTATATCAGTTACATCTTGATCTTGCAATCTAAATGGAAGGAGTTGCTTCCCGAAAGAGCAGTTACACTGGCGGAAAGCATGGTTCCTACTTAGTCTTAACTTGCTTTAGCCAAACACATTTGATGACTTAAACCACTGCAAGGTTGTTTGTAGGAATATTTATAAATATTTGAATTATGCTAGTGACTACAAGCCACAAGCTAAGTAGGATGAGTCTTGAGAATACAAATACAGTAACAAGGACATGTTGTGAAAGCAAGGTCTGTGAATTAAAATCTCAGGGACAGACTTTTATAGTGCACAAGCACTGCATTAACTAACTGCTTGTCTGCATCTGTAAAGGTACTGGAGGGTCTTTACTGATGTGCAGTCTTGAAATGTAGGTGAAATGTACTGTACAGATGGCTAGAATTCTGCAGAAGAAAGCAGAATATAGCATCAAAGACTGAAAGCTCTGTGGAAAAGAAGATTGCAAGGAAGATTTGCCCAAGGGGAGAGCAGCCAGGAGTTGTTTGAAAGCCAGAGGTGAGACAAAAACTGAACAAAATTGTAAAAAAAAAGAGCATGGGAGACAACCAAACAGTACATAGATCCAGTTATCACTTGGAAATGGCAGTCCATTAATAGGAAAGGAGCAGCCTTTTGTGAAGGTTGCCAAACCCCTCCCTTTATCAGAGTGCTCTTTGGTGAAAAGTTCTCATTCCCCCATTATTTGCAGAGGCATTTTGAATACTGTTGGGGCTGCCAAGAGGTCAAGACAGCATCCTGTGTGCTGGCCTCTGAGAAAAACTTCTCAGAGCTAGCCAAGGCAAATATTCCTGCTTTTTGTAGCTTGGAAGACAGTAGCATCCCTGGGTCTTTGCACTGCCTGCTGGGTGGGGAGTGTCTTTGCAGAAAAGACAGAAGGAAAACCGAAAACCAAGCTGAATCCCATTTTCCATCACCACTATACTGGGATTGTTCAAAATATGTGGTTTGGGTGAGTGAGTATTGTTTGTTTTCTTCTCCCCCAAGAAAATGTTTCTAGAGATCATCCTTCTGATCTGCCTCACTCATAAGTGCAGAAATGAGCACTAGAAAAAATAGCATTAAAAATGCTCTGTCAACTCTTTGGAAGGTATTTTCAGTCAGCTTGAGCAACCTTCTCCTCTATGCTGAAATGTCCACTGTGAAAAAAGCACACTTTCTCTTTTCAGGGTAGTTACAACCAGGACTTGTTAACCAAGATGTGTATCCCTGAACAGTTGTTGGGCATACTGTGTTCAGGACAGACATATGCCCTGTCCCTTGAGAACAAATGGTTTTGATCAAGGTGATGATGGGGATGCTGCTGTGGGGATGGATGTGGAAAATGCTCCTCTCCAGTCAGAAGTGTGCATGTGATACCTAACTCTTGGTGCACACTGCTTCTTGTCCCTTTTCCTCCCATCCCATCCTGGCCTGAACTCTGCTGGGCACCCTGTAAGTTGCAAGTCTTGAGACTGGGATAGATGGAGCCAATGCCATTAGCAGCATAATTACCTGAGTAATAAAGATGCCAATTACCACACGCCTGGCTTCTCCCAGAGAGATGCTCTGGCACGGAAGGAATTTGCAGTGGTCTGTGCCTAGAGCAGGAATACTTTCCACGTCTGGCTGCTGGGACAGTTTTGTGGGGGCCTTGCAGCTAGCCAACGATAGCAAGTATGGTGTAAAACACAAGTCCTGTTACCACAGCCATACCCACGCTGCGTTTCTCAGGCAACTGAGGTGTAGGCGGCAGTTAGAGGTTGTAATTGTTTCATGGGGGGAAAAAAGCCCATACACACACACACAAAATTAAAAAATGAAGTTCTCTTTCTGTTTAGCTGCAATTTCTGACTGCACTTTAGGCAAATTGTCAGAATCTGCATTCCCACTGGCAGGGAGCCAGGCTCCCTGGCATGCTGATTATATGGTGTGTGGGCAAAACGTAGGCAGATGATGGGGATCCGGTACACTGAAACCTTGGAGAGCTGTGTTTTCCTTTGCTGCTGCTTTCTTTTTCTTTCCAGACTCCTTGCAGGCTGGTTTTCTGGCCATTCCTCCCTGGACCTCTTTTGGGGTCTGAACATCCAACTTTGAGAACGAAGAAATGTGAAGCCACAGAAGCATCTGCTCATGGTACGTAACCCCTATTTACATGTTCCCCTGCAGGTGAGCATGTAACCCCCTGAGTGCAGTGAAGGTAGTTGAGACAATAGAATGCTGGGCTGCAGCAATATAAAGGGAATTTTTGCAGGTGGATGGGAAACCTCTTCTGCAAAGGGCCCACTCAGCCAGCAAAACACGTGTCTGGTCCAGCTTCAGCTTTCCTGGCATCTCCATCTGTGACAGCTGCTCTGAGGAGTATGGCTTTACTTTGGTGAGCTGTGCTGCCTTTTTCCGACCTCGGACACTGAGTTCTCTCCACCTGACAAACACTGGGGCTGGGCAGTTTGAGACATCAATCTTCTAGTCACTACTTTGCTTAGATCTTGCAGCTGAAGCATTTCCACTGCCTTCTGTGTGAAGACTGGGGACCATTGCATCATTCCCAAGATATGTCTCTGCCTGTCATGGTGGGCATCCTTCATTTACACTTACTTGACTTGCTTGTTCACTTATGTTTCTCCTAGGGCTTGGCAACACACAGTCAGGGGGGTAAGATGAGCTGACCGATATTTGGAGCCACAGCATGCATTGAGTGGAGACAATCTTCAGGAGCATAATGGCTGAGCTCCACTGTGACTCAAGGTCACCCCACTCTCATGTGGGAGCTGATGCCACCACAAAGGTTTTGATTGGATAGCTACACCTGAAGTGAGGTAGCTCTGCTTTTAAAATGGATGAGCTGCACTGCACTAAACACTCCTGTGGACACCCCAATTCAGAAGCAGAGTGACCTCCATGAAGCCTAGCTTCCAGAGCAAGGCAAGATGATTCCCTTTTTAAAATGTGGGCATACAAGCTGAATCTTTTTTTTTTTTTTTTTTTAAAATCCCACAGCAATTTGATTCACATCTTTAGTTAATTTCTCTTGAACTTTCTAAGAGATCTGGCACAAACAAATCTCTGGAGGTATTTTGCAACCCTCTGGGCTCTTGCTGCACTAGTGATTCATCAAATGTGTCTTCATGTTTAGTTCAGTGTGCAGCTAGATTGACAGGGCCTCCTTGTCAAGTGTCAGGAGCTGCACAAGTGCTGCAGGGGCTCATGTGTGCTGATCATACAGTCTGGGGCTCAGCTTCTCATGATTACAGGCAAGGGTCTGGTTCTCCTGGCAGGAGCTACCTGGAGGCTGAGGTGTTTGCACCAGCACACATGCACTGTGGTCTGCCTCTGCCCAGAACCCAGGGAGGTTTCACCCTCAGCTTCCCCAGAAGCAGACTAAGGCCAGAGCTGTGTGTGTACCCACCAGCTCTACCTATACTGTTTAAACTGCAAACTCTCCAGAGCAGAGTATTTGGCCATGTACATTCAATTGCAATAAGTATTAATCCCTATGGTTTGCAAACGTCTTGGCTTTCCCAGACTGGTACAACTTTAATGCAAAACACCTGACACAGTGTTTTATGAGCCCTGGGGACAGTTTAACTTGTTCAAATGTGTACGTGGCTTTGAGTCACTGATGTGATCAATCAAAGGAGCAGTCTTTTCCTGCTGACTCACCAAAACTGATCCCTTGAATTTGAGGGGTTTAAATATCCACTTGATTCAAGCATTAAGGAGAAATTGACTTGAAAAATCCTGGCTGCTGAAATCACAGTGGAGGCAACTGACCCCAGTTTGAGCAAGTTCAAGGAAATATCACTCAGTTGCTAAAGGCAGAGGACATCTGCTGGCTTTCATCAGCTGAGAATTGTGCTTTTGGGGCAACAGACTGTGGATTTACTGGGATGCCAAACCGAGAAAACTTCATCTATAAATTTGCTTGATCTGTCTCTCATCTAAATGGCTCTAAAAAGATGAGGAAAACCAAATCCACCCCCCTGTAATGAGATTTCCAGGTTTGTCCTTCCACTCTGGGGAACCCTGATTTTGTCAAAGGACATTAAAATGAGAAAAGAGAAAAAAACTACCATGCCCACCTTGTCCACTCAGGTACCACCTGTTGAAGTACAACTTTTATTCCATATTTCTTCAGCAGGTATGCCTTGAGGCATGGTGAGTTTCTGCAGTCCTTGCACTGTTTCACCTTGAATGGTGTAATGCTATTACAGTTATTGCTGTTTCTCTTCTGACTGCTGGTATTATTTGTAGCATTGTGACATTGTAGTATGTAATCCTTTGCTTATCTTTGCCCCTTAGTGCTTTTATTGCTTTTCTAACTGACCACACCAGGTTGTATCTTTCTCTCTGGGCTAATGTCCTCTGGGTGGAAAATGAAGCACATAAACCCTAAGTAACTCAGTCACCTAGGAATTTGTGAGCACATATGGAAGGTGAATTTCCCTATCCCTGAAAAGGCGGTGAATTGCTTTGTGTCATAGTCCTTTTTTAGCTGCCTCCAGTACTTTGACAGCTTCACTTACTTTGTGAAGATCTTCCCTTCTTGGTCTTATCCTTCATTATTGTTCTTTGTTCGGCTGTAAATTGTCCTCAGGGAAGACTTTGCAACTGGCAGAATCTCTGCAATTCTTACTAACACCTCTAGCATATGTGCTGCTCTCTTAGCTCAGTGCAGAACTCCCCTTTCAGACCAAGCAGCAGAACTGGACAGATGTATTTGTGGTCAGTTGTGCTGCAGTCATCACCTGAGTTCATTATTCTTCTGTGCTTAGCAATGTATAGGCCTCCCACACCTCCAGAGTGTGGATTTCCTCCAAAGATTTATACCCAAGCTGAAATTCAGAGCTGAGAAGCTTATTGAATCTTTTGGCATTAAATGTTAATAGGGTCAGGATGCACTGGCTTGCTGCTGAGCATGAAGATTAGCAGACAAAATAATTACAAAAGACATAGAAACAAAGACAAATAAACAGGCACACTATGGTCATTTGCCCATGATCAGATGATTGTTAATTGTTTTTAAATCTGTTTTTACTCACTAAAAAATAGGAGCTGCTTTGACTGAGGGTGGATGCTAACTCTGGCCTAGCAGTGGCTTCCATCTTGCCAGGTGAGAAAAGGAAAGCACAACTTCAAAGTTAAGCTCTAGCCCTTGTTTTCTTGCTTAAGCACAGCATAAATTGCACAGCAGAAATTACACAACATTGGCCAAGTCTCCTTATTAACTTCACTCTATAAGGAATCATAAAACATTCAGTTTTAGTATGAAATATTCAAGTTCTTCTCTGTTTTCGAATTATTTATTTATAATTTAAAGAATTTACTAACACAGAAAATATTAACTGTGGCTGTGTCAGATTACAACTAAGCTGAAGGAGGACAAGGATACTGGAAACTGAAGGCTTTACTAAACTACAACTAAGTATTTTGAGTGCAAGATTTTTTCCTTGGGTGATGTAAATAAGAAATAATCCCTGATTTTAAGGCTAGAAATGACCTTGTTGATAATGTGCTAGAGCCAGCACTGCTCGGTCTGCAAAGCACTGGATGGCGTTATTATTACTGGCACTAAGCTGTTATCACATGATAACAGCTTAGTTGACTGACTTTGCTGTGTGCTTTAGTGCGGTGTCTCAGCTTTTACAAAGGATTCTCCAAAAAATGTCACCCTGTAGTTCCCACACATTTGTGCTTGGAAAACCCTGTTGGAAGACTTCAAGAAACCCATCTTGTTCCCAGGTAAACTGCTTTTCACTTGAGAAAAGGAAAAAAGTGCCATGCCTGCTGTGCTGTGCATGTACCATGTAGCGACAAGATATTTGTAGCATTGTCAAAAACAACACAAGAACTCCATCCAGCAGGATGAAAATGCATTGTTCTGGTATCTCTCAGTGCTATCCACTTACTGGCTTTCTATGTGCACAGCCAGACTGCCTCCTTTGAAAGTGGAGGATGGTGATGTGGGGGTACAGAGGGAGAGCTTTCAAGCTGAAAGTCTCTTGTTCCTTCATGGACTCAAGCTATGTCTGAAACTCACCAACTTTTTCAAGTCAGATTTCCCCTCTGACTTTCCAAAACGCCATTGCCTTCAGCTGTAAGCATGCATGCCCTCAAGAACATCCAGGTCTTGCGTGCTTTTGGCTGCCCCACAGCATGCCAGCATGTAGCACTCTGCTTCAAAACCCTGAGCTGCAACAGGATGCAGCACCTCTTTGGTGCCAAACTCACTCCTCACTGTTTGCCTATGGATTTCCTGGCTACCTGGGCTCTCTCTATGTTTGTGCATAGCTGCAGTGCTCTCTTGCTCAAATGTCTGCTCTCATCTGAGTCTGGATTATTGGGGTACTTCCTTGATGGTCCCTGTTAGGTCCCCCACTAGTGGCACCCTCCCAGCTACCCTAAGTTACATAGGACTGGGAAATTTCCCCTATACTCAGCTGGCAAGCAGGAAGAGGAGTGTGTGACCTTCACCATGCGCAGGGCAGGTCTCCTACCAGGCACCTGCCTGCACTGCTCTGCCGGTACCGCTGGAGGAGTCAGAGGTGTCACATCAGCACTGAGAAATGCTCCCCAGAGGCAGAGGAAGAGCTCACCTGCTTTCTGGGTGGCTGCAGGGGCCTGTCTGGCATGGCAGGGATTAGGGATTGGTGTCTGCAGCCATGGATGTCCCTGGGAAGGGAAGGGAAAAGGCCGGAACCCCCTAAATGTGCCAGAGCAGAGCTCAAAATGTCCTGCCTGCGTGCAAAACACCCTGTCACAGTCCAAGGAACTGTGGTGCTCTGGAGAGAGGCAAGGGAAATCTGCCACCAGAGGGCTTGAATGGCAGAATGGGCTGAGAGGCTGAAAAGTGGAGAAAGCCAAAACTCAGTGCTGTGAATTCTGTATCAGAGTAGCCTGACAGATGTCCTCTGGCTTTCAGAGGATGAGAGAGTGGGCAGCAGGGGAGGCTTACAAAGAGTGCAGGGGCAAGGTCAAGCATGGGAGAAACAGTGGGATATCCATCCCTTGCCCAGGCTTTGGCCTCGAGATGTTTTGCTGGTGTCAGTGTCAGCAAGTCATGAGTCATTACTTGGAGCCTGCATATGCATCCTGCATCACTTCAAGTTCCCACCTGATGGGAGTTGTGCCACGTGGTGTTGATGGGGTTGGCAAGATAAGAGAGGGGGCAGAACTTGCTAGATGGAGCTTGATGTTCCTCTTTGGGCAAAAAATCTGCTATGATTATTCACCCTTTCTGAGGCTATTAGTGGGCTGTAGGCGTATAGGGTTTCAAGAAAAGCTTTATCCATTTAAAAGTCAGATTAAAAAAAAATCAGCAGCAAACTGTTTCTGAATAGAAATATGAATTTCTGGAGAGTCAAACATTTATTATTGCTGAGAAGTCAGTTGCTTGTGAAAAACCTGGCTCCTTGTTGCTTCTTGTAGCTTCAAATCTGATACAATTGCAGGTGGGGACAGTTCAGTGGTGGGAGCTTTCACACAGATTAGAAGCACAATGGGTGCAGGAGCAGAGGGAACAGTTTGTGCATTGCATCACATCAGCTAAGAAAGCCATATGTGAAATATCAGCCTCCCGTCAGCCATGCAGGCATACATCTCCATTCTTTCCTCTCCAAATGGCTCCCACTTTAGGGGACAATGAGGAATGGAATGCTGTATTGGGAATGCAATCACCGATTGCAGAAGAAAAGGCAGTCCTTGGCAAAGAGGTTATCATTCAGTCTTTGTGCCTGTTCTAGAAAAGCTGGGACTTAGCATTCTTCCTGAGCAAAGGGAAAGGAAGGACGGAGTGGGGCAAACCACTGTGCATTTCAAACAGCTTTGATTCTGAGTTGGAACTTTATGTTAAACACCATGATTCATCTCTATTTATTTTGTTAAGCAGTGAGCAAGCAGAAAGTCTAGCGGCTAAAATGATGTGCCTGAAAGGCTCCTGGCAGGCAATCCATCAAGCAACTATTGATTAGTGCTGCCACAGGAGCCATTTTGCACAGTAAGGCCTTTATTCTTTACTCTGAAAAATGCTCACTTAGATGTAAATTAGCTGAAGGTGTCATCTCACTTGTTAGGGCTGAACTGGGAATGAAGGTTTGTTCTCCAAAGAGCAGAAGTGTGGAAAGCATAGCAAGAGCCTTGAGGAGAGAAACATGGATAAGATTCCAGAGCTCCAGGAGGCGTTCTTCCCCTCTGAAAAAGGAGGAGAAGAGAGAAAATATTCCCCTAAGGAAGATAGCATGGTATAACAGAAAAGCCTCCAGTGGGCTGTAGTGGCCAAACACCAGCTTGCTGCTGACAGTGCTACTGAACAGTTCAGCCTCACTCACCTCCTGTGGTGCATAATGTGAAGGAAATCAAAGGTGAGAAAGGTACAGCTAAGGTGCTCTATACTGCCTGCATTGCCCCAAGTGTGCATGTCAGTACAATGGATAAGCCAAGTTTTGCTTTCCCAGAAGAGATCTAAATATGTTGCCCTTGCTACCTCTCACAAATGGTTAATTCTTCCTAAATTTTACAAATGTTTCTAAACCCCTTGTAAATATCTGACTTCAATTTCCAGCCATTGGTTCACATTGTACCTTTCTCTACTTAATTAAAAAGCCTGTAGGTATCCAGAAGTTTATCTCTTGCAGAGGTGCTTTTGCACTACAGTCATGGCCTATTTAGTTACTTCTTGAAGAGCTAAACAGATTGCGCTCTCGCCTTTTCTCATTACTGGGCATCTGCTCTGATTCTAGCTGCTTTTAGTTTTCTCCATGTCCCTACTCATGGGCATTAAAGGACAGTGTTCCCAGACATAGTATTATGCCTTTGGTTTTCTTCACATGGGGTGCAGAGACACAATCGCACTTCTTGTCCTGCCCCTTGCCTCTCTGCAGAGACTTCACTGCTCCTAATAGTTGGTGCTAATAGTCAGAAGGGAATGTTGCATTTTTTTCTGGGCTTCACAGTGATCTCTGGATTAATTTGCTCTTGATGCATGATCCTGAGCTTCTTCTTGCCCTCAGCCATGAAAATACGTGGGTAATATTATTTCTGCTGGCACGATGTTGAACTAATTATTCCCTGTTTTTTTCCTGAGGTATGCAGATTTATTCTTGCATCATAACTGAAACCTTCCCCCAAATTCATGAAAAATACATGGTGATGAAACAATCAGCATGAGCCCATGCTTGGCTGTTTGTAAAGACTGGATGAGAAGCACTTTGCCAGTTGTTTCTGAAGAGATCTCTATGTGCATGATTTTTAGTCTCTTCATGGATGATGTATCCTTAATAGCTTGCAGCTAATGCCATCTCCCTCCTAGAATTAATTAGGTGTTGCCAGATCATCAGTGAGCCCTGAACTGCTCAGTCTGTCAGCAGCTCAACACACCATAAACATCAACCCAAGAAGGCAGTATATTGGCAAACCTCGCAGGTGAACAAGAGTTAGCAAGGTGTTGAGTACAGCAGCTGGGCAGAGGTAGTATTTGGGGAATGTCCTGGATTTTTGACCACATAATGCTGCAATGAAGGAGATGGTTGTTTAAATGTCTGAAATTTGTGCCTAAATGCTCTCAAGAGTCACTGCATGCATTGGAGATGGCTGCATATCAGGTAAATCAGGGCCTGGATGGTGCAACTGAATGGTGGGCTCTGCTGAGCTCAGGTGAGTGACAGCTCTGCTAGGTTGCCATGCAGGCAAGGAAAAGCAGGATCTTTCTACTCCTCTTCCCCCTACCTCCAGAGAGAGTGTTTTGTACTTCCTCAGATGTAATGCTGTCTCTTTTGCTCATGAAGGTCTTAGTCTGAGGTTTCTCCTGTGCAATACTACCTTACTTCTCATCCTGACAGGGTACGAACATCTTGCTAACCTGCGATTGCTGTATGATACGGATTTTGTTTAGGTTTAGGTGACTTAAGACATTACTGTAGTCAAATGCCCTGTCCATCTCTTGTGAAAGTGTTAATAGTCCTGAAATGAAGCAGTACATCTGAGCATGGTTCAGCTTGCACCATCAGTGCACCTAAAGTAGCTTTAAAACAACCAGGCTATGAAGTACACAGCCTGTTACATCTGGGAGAGTGAGACTGTGCAGGAAATGATGTGTCAGAGAAGGAAAATGAACCATTCTAAACCACTGCCTAAATCCACTTTCTATCAAGGATGAAATTTTTTTCAATGTTTTAGCTGCACTGATTCTGGATGATTTCAACTCCTTTGGCTTCAGTGCAATTTTAGCCCATCCCAGGGATAAAATTGTACCAAGCCTGTACCTAAATGCACTTGAATCAAAGCTGGTGTGAAAAAAAGCAATCTTAGCAAAGCTGTGACTTGTAATCTTTCAGATTTGATGTTTTTATGTTTGCCTGTTAGTCTTTGTTTCCTTTGCAACTAATTATTTCAGGAACAGGTGGCAGGGGAGAAGATGAATGCTTCCATAGAGACATCTTCAATCTCAGCCATTTAAACAGCAATTAATTGTAGACTCTTTTAATTTATTAATTTATGCAAGGTCTGATATCAAAAAATATTAATGAGAGCTGGACAGGGAATTCACCAAACTATTTGGTGCACATAACTGAGTGTTCAGTTTGTTACATTGTAGCTATAGTACAATATGAAGACACTCTACTGCGCAAACTGGTGTGACCTCAGGTATTTTACTCTGTCTTTTTAGTTGCTGGGGTTTCTCAGTACTTCTCTGCTGTTCTTTGGGACCATACTGACTTCATATCTTGTGTATGGATTTCTCCTATTAAGGATAGGCATAAAAATTGTGAAAAAAGCACAGGGCAGGATCCACAGTACTGGAAGAAGAAAACCTATAACTATGAACTAGTGGTGTTTTAATTCTATCATTAGTTTTTCAGGAAGGGGATCAAAATGTGCACCAGCAATCAGATGTACACTGGCTGCAAGAACTGACAGCAGCTGATAGGGTCTCATGCACCATGTGCTGCCCTGCTTTGCCTCCATGGTACCACCTCATTTTTTGTCACTGTTCAGTGCTTTACTTTGCTATATGTGTTTCTGAGCTTGCTCCTTGATTCTTCAGTTTTTTTCCTGCCACATATAGATGCCAGCAACCATTAGCAAGATGGTGTAAGGGCTGGTTCTTCTATACAGCCATCTAAAATGCATCAGGAAGGATTTTCCAAGGACCTAGCAGCATTCCTACTGATTTTTCTAGCTGTACAATTGGCCAACCCACAAAAAAGAGGCAAAGAGGGTATGGGGCAGGGGACACAACACAAGAGATGGACCAGTCCTTAAAGATTTATGATTACAGGTTTCACCAGCAGTGCCATTCAGTGCTCACCATTTGGAAACCTTATGGAAGAAAGACCCTGTACCTGGTGGTGGTAGTACATCATCATTGCTGCCTTAGCCCAGCCCTTCTAGACAGCCCTGACATTGTTGCTCCTCTGGTGACAGCAACAGAAGGCAACGGGACCTGAAGGCACTGGAAGAATGGTGGCGACCCAAAGGGCTTGTTGGGAGTAAGGAACTCTGGCTCGCTGTGGCCAACGCTGATGAGCCTCTGACTGAGAGGCATGAATGCACACATGTCCTCTTGGAAGCTGGCACAGAATCATGAAATCATTAAGGCTGGAAAAAACCTCTAAGATCATTGAGTCCAGGCACTGCTGTGCTCTGTGTTCACCTCTGCAGTGGTCTGGTCACAGCCCTGGGGTCACAGTAGCCCCTTTCACTGGCTGTCTTAAGCTGTCTCAGATATTTGCAAGCAGCATGCTGCTGCCTGTCTCTGAGCATGGGGCACAGACAGAAGGTATGGCTGTTGCAGCATGAACATACCTTGTTTTAATCCAGCTGCTGAAAACCCTGCTTTGTGATGATAGTCAGCTAAGGAGACAGAAACAGCATCTCCTGGTAGTTGGTAAATAGGCAAAGAAGAAACTCCCTTTCTAGATCTGACTCTAATTTTCTTGTGTCAGAAATTGGCCAGATATCTATGTGCTTTCACCCAGCCAGTGAATGAGAGGTAGGAATGCAGGACCCATTCTGGTCCAATGCTCGCATCCTGACTTTGTGTATGTCCCTGCTACAACTTGACTATCCCTGCCTTTGGCATCAAGGAGGATGGGGAAAGGAAACTTTGGCAAACCAAAGGGAAAACCATTCTTGTGTGCAGACAGGGCCATAGGGCTGGCTCTGGGATGGGTGCCTGTGTGATTGCAAGAACAAAGGCTGATAAAATGGTCAGAGCTACCATTTGCAGGGTCAGGGAAAGGCAGAATGGCTACTGCTGAAGGAAAATTAGGGGGTCTGCCCTCCCAGTGCAATTGCCAGTACAGGCATTCTCCTTTCCCCTGCCAGGGGACACAGCTGACCTTCTCTGGCTTGGCTCCGGGCAGTGGTCTCTCAGTGTTTTGCATCCCCTGCTCCTTGGAGGCTTAGTGCACACTGCTTCAGAGCAGGGGACTTTGCAGATGCCTGTTGTGGCACCTTACATCCCTCTCATGACTTCAGAAGGGGCAGGACTGGGAAATAATCAACACCTTGGAAATGTTCTTCACTGGTACATAACTCTTGCATAAGTGTTTACCTCACTGCACTTGACCCCTGGAGATGGGATTGGGGGAACCCACACAATCAGTGGCAGTCACCTTGAGAATAACCTGTAGTTTAGTTACAGGCTTTGCTTATTTCTCTTAATGTGTTTTAAGCCTATTATTTGCAGATGTTTCTGCATCCATATTATCATGAGAGTGGAATTACTCTGCTGCCCATCCACTAAGCCTTTCAGTGTTTCAGACATAGCCTTAAATTTCCACTTATGACTTCTCCTTCTGAAATGAAGTTCTGCTCCTTTAGTCCCTGAAGCTACATGAGACTCTTGCCATCCTGGAGACTTTTCCTACACCCAATTTTCACTTATCCACAAATATTGCTAGACAAGGCTATAGTTTCACTTAGTCACTGCATGTTCACCTTTTGGGGAAGTTCAGGAGCTGCCTTGGCATGCAGGCTGCACATCAGCACTAGGTCTAGTTGCTACTTTACTTATTATTCATTCTCAAATGGTGAAAACAAGTGACTCAACTGCTAAATGTTTCCTACTGAGCTTAACCGAGCAACACTTGTGAGGAGAAAAGCTCCTGTTTGCCTCCGCCTCGCTTTCAGCTGCAAAAGACCATCTGAAGAACACTGACAGCCTTCTTTATGATCTTTCCATCTCACCAACCCACTGGAGTAGTTAAATCTTCCATTTTGGTGCCAGTAGGTGGCATTGCTTACTCTCTTAAGTGACTGAAAGCTAAGCAAAGCATTTGGCCTTGTCTTTAGAGGTAGTCCCAGTTGGAACATCTCACGACCTTTCCCAACAATGCGAAAACATCGAAATCCACTGTCTAAATTTTGGCTGGAAAACAGTGTGGTTTTTAACCCCCAGAGGAATGAAGCTGCATATGCACTTCCCTGCTGGAATTAAAGGGGGGGAAGAGCTAGGTACTCTTATGCTACGAAACTATAAATTTGTGAATGAGATGTTATGGTGAGGTTACCTGTAACATTATAGAACATCAGTCCATGATTTTGTCATTCCTACAATGGTGTGCTAATGCAGTCTGCTCCCAATGGAGCTGTGCCAGTGGCAATTACAACTGTGTCTTGCACTGGGTTGCAACCATGATTGCAAACATGTTATGTCACTCTGTGGCACAGACTGACAAAGATGTGGCCATGCCATCTTTCTTCCCAATGGATCGCCATTTCCTGTCCTGGAAATATAGCACTTGAGACACCATTTCTCTGTCATAAAGTGACTAGAGAGATTTTTTGAAGTGGATGTTGAAAGTTCCTGGCACTGCAAATGCAACTTTGCTGAGAATCAGCACTCCAGGAAAGAGAGCTTGGCAGGCTAGGGATGGCTATGGTGCCATCACAGGACATGACTCTCTCCAGGCTATTGGGAGAGGAGGAGCATATGAGGAGAAAGGCGAGCAGCACAAAGGCAATTGAAAGTCTAAGTGGTGAGCCCCTCTCAATGCTGTCTTGCATCCAGGAAAAAATATATAGGCACATAATATGACTCCAGGGTAAACCTCAGGGTCTCTTATTTCTTTGTGGGCAAGGAGATTGCAGGTCAGGATAACAGCACAAGTCCCACTGCTAATGTGGTATGCTTTGAGCATGGTGATGGGAGACTGTGATTCACCTACTGGCAGAGGACAGTCTGTACAAAAATGTTGAGCAGCTCTCTGAAGGAGAACTAGGTCCAAGCCATCTCTGGACCACTGTATGGAATACTCTTGGAGTGTGGAGAAAGTTTTATGAGTTGGTCAAAGCCCATTGTTTTGCCCTCCATCGGGTTGGTCTGCTCCTTTATGTCAAGACAATATACTGGCACAGGCCAGTGCTCTTGTTCCAGTATCCAGAACGACTCTGCCTTTGCACAGCAGGTAGACCACTATTTTCAGAGCTATGCATGGGATCTGGCACAAATAGGGGATACATGTGAGGCACATGAAAGCTGCCCATGCAAAGGTGAACAGGCCACTCCTGGTTTTACAGTGATCTCTTACCACATGCTGTCCCTGTCTTCTAAGTAGGACAGACTTGGACTGCACATCTGCTCTTTCAGGAGATGCAATAGCCCTAATAAACCTTACATGGTCTCTCTTGTGCAGCTGGGATCTTTTATCTACACCACTGAGATGCTACTCTAGATCTTGACGAAGTGGGAATGTGGCTTATCTGGGAGGGGAACCTAAGCCATGTGGAAGACACCCCATCAGAAAGACCTTAGGACACAGACAGTGATTTTAGGACCTTTCTCTTTTCACCCATACTTGATAGGCTGCATGTTCTCCCTCTCAACTCAAACTATCAACAAGAGGTGATGATTTTAGCCCTTGAACATCAGCTGCGAAGCAAGAGCAAGGCCTGGAGAATACACATTTCCTTATCTGATGACCATTATTAAATACCTTTTGGTTTGTTTCATAATACTCCTTTGTTCCAGAATGAAGACTCCTGAATGAAGAATATAATTAGCCTCAGATGATGCTCACTGTGAATTAAAAGACTTTCAGTTCCATTGTATATAATTTCTATGGAGCCTACTTACACTACATTTTCATGATTTATTTTTAAATTGTAACATAGCACTGAAGTCTATTCTTCTTGGAGAGTGATGTATGACAAGCTGTGGGATGTTCTCTGGGTGGACTCAGATTGTCTTACATAGTGACTTTACCATTTCTGGTTGCAGACTCTTAAAGAAAATTTGAGAGTGATTCAGGTTCCTAAACACATGTAACCAGCAACATTACAGACATTCCTAGGTTGTCCAAACCCTCCACCCAAAATAGGCAGGTCTGGTGTGGCACCTGACTATTGACTGCAAGGTACAGCTTTGGGAGCTAGTCCCTTCATTATGAAGTATAAATTGGTTCTTGCATATTTTTGTCTTCTAACACTGGAGGAGTTGTGAGGAAATTAGCCTCTTAGGCTCATCACTTGCAGATTCTATGTAAAGCACAGACCATCTCATAATTAACTTGTGTAAGAAAGGGTAAATAGGACGGGAGGGCTTCTATAATAAGAAATTCAGGGTTAAAATAAACCAGGGAGTGTAGAGGTTGCCCATTGTGACCACAAGAATTACCCATGCCCCCTCTTTCACTTGTGCAATTAAGGAGCTCACAGCCAAGTAGAAGGCAGTCCATGCTTCAGCAGAGCAATTTTTTCCTAAGAGAGGCCTCTGCTTTCCTTTTCTTTTTTTAAATACTCAGTTGGAAAATCCCACTCCTCCACCTGTGGCCATAATGGTCTTCACTGAAAATCCCATTGGTCAGGCTGACCTGAACGGGCATGTTCCTTCAATTGAGAGAGTCCTTCAGAAGCAGCAGTGACACAAAACACGATATCTCCTCCTTAGATTTTGCTGGGACCTGTTTTGCTGTTGGCAGACCTTTCTCCACTGTGCTTTTTGTCTTCCAGGGCATACCATCACTGTCATGATATTCACTCACTGGGACTGAATTAGCCCTGAAAGCATTCTCCTTGGGTACACATTATGGCATTGCTGTGATAGTGAAGAGTTGAGAATGCTTCAGCTGCCTGAACATGAGGGGCCGGTGAGCATGGAAGTCCTGGTCCTTGCAGTGGGCCATTCATCCCCAAGTGTACTGCTTCCAAGAGCATTTCAGAAGCCAAGTTGGTGATGGTGATGGGAAGGAAGACAATGAAAACAAGAAAAGAAAATATGACTCCTCACTTGCTCACACTACACATACCCATGTGGCTTGACTTCAGAAAAGAAGGATCCTTTGTGAATAACATAAAAATAACCTTTAAAAAAAAATTATATGTTTTTATCTTTAATGGTACTCAGGACAAACAAAGCTTAGGACTTAGTATCAAAACGGATCACCTGACCAGAAACTGCTGGAAGACTTTGGATGCTATCACTGATATGGGTGCAGCATGCTACCCTCTGGAAAAGAAAAGCCATGATGGAGGAAGAGGCCATGCAAAGCTTCTGAAGGATGACAATGCTGGAGAGGCATGTTGGCACTTTCTTCTAGCCCTCATGCCATTCAGAGGTAGTAAGAAGGCATGTAAGCAAGGGTCTTTATTTGTTCCTAAGTGTCTCTAGTGCCTGCAAAGACCTATCAGGAGGGGAAGGATGTGCCTGGGATATACTGCTCCTTAGAACCTCAATCAAGTCCTGAAAGTTAAACAAACCACCCAGTAGCAAAAGAAGACATAAAATGACAAATTGTTCTAACATTGCATATGTGTCCCTGAGAGACTGTGTGACTACTGGATTTGCAGCCAGTGGATATATCTTCATTAGGAGACAAAGTAATAACCTGGTCAAGACATGCTGTAGAGAATGGCCTTATTTTGTTTTGTTTGTTTATTTTTTTGGTTGGTTTTTTGTTTTGTTTTGTTGTTGGTTTTGTTGTTGTTTTTTTTTGTTTGTTTGTTTGGGGTTTTTTTGCAGGTCTAATCAATGAATTCCAGAGATCGTTTCTTCCATTTATAGCCTGTTAGCAAGCACTGGCATGGACCTGAGGTGTGCCATGTGCTGCTAGTTGTGCTAGCCTGGAACTTGTGGATGCTGCCTGATTTCAGCATCCTCTTTCCAGTATTTTCACATCCTAAGCACATAGTAAAAGCGTTTTTCAATGTCCATGAGATCTAGTGTTACTTGAGCACAAAACCAGCTACCAGACACCCAGTTTCTTATCAAAGCTTCTAAGTCCATGAGCAGGTTTGAACTGGACTTCAGAGTTTCTCTCCTTCAGTTCAGGAGTAAGCCCTTCCAAGGCATATCAGCTATTGGTAAGGACTTGCCATGGCTGTGTTTGGCAAGGAGCTGTGTGCTTTTGCAGCAGTGCAAGAGGGCACATTGAATACGACTGTGATTGCTCTTCTCCTCGAAATACCAACTAGCCAAGAACCTTAGCTGTATAGCTCTGTGGACATCAATGTGTCTTCTGCAGAGTTTGGCAGATGAAAGACCCAAGGGAGGAAACTGAGACACAGCAAAGTGTTTAGCCTCTTTTGATGGTGTTCATAGCCCCAGACTGGGAGAAATTGCTACAAGATCTTTCGCCCATGACAAACATTAGTTGATGGCACTGTGTCAGAGTTTTGAGTGACCAAGGTCTTTCAGATTAAGTTTTAAATGAAGATTTACCCTGTGCTACCCATTCTCCTTCCAGCAATCATGTCATACAGTTTTTTAGCACCTCTTTAGGATGGCACAGATGTGTTTCAGTTTCTGGGGGACACAATTTCTTCAACAGCTCACCACAAAAAGGTATTGGCTCGGAGGCCCCATCTGTTCCTGCCTGCAGACCTGAAATGCCCATTCTCAAGGCCTGCATGGCCATCTGAGAAAAGGTACAAGACAGAATTACTTCAGATAATTTTACAATCTCAATATTGAACATGATATCTGAACTGAATGTAGGATTGGGGATTACTTGCCTTAGGAAAAGAATTGCTTACTTCTCGTATCTTTAAGACTTAAACTCTGTTTTATCTGCAGTGTAATAAGTTGTCTTTGGTCAACTTATTGTGAGAACCTGAGCACTACAGGTTAAAGGTGGTGATCAACCCCATCAGAATAAATTCTCCTGCAGCAAGTGACCTCTCCTGAGGCAAAAACATGTTAAGAAATATTTCTGAACTTCTTAGCTTGCATTTAATTTAACTAAATAATGAAGAAAATTTAAAATAGATAGGACTAGCAATATGTTTCGTAATTTGTGTAATACTTTGTCCTAACTGTACACTAGGGATGAATCATAGGAGGTTATGTCCTATTGCAAAATTAACCAATTCATGCTGTTCTTTCCTGAATTTTCATAACAGTCTGGATAGTTTTGTAGCACAATGATGGTCTTCTGTCTGGAGATTTCTGTTCCTTCTTTCACATTTCACTGTTTGTAATACAGATTTAGGGGAATATCTCAACCCCTTTGCCTTTAACTTGCTCTGTCTTGTTAGTAGTCTCCCAAGAGGGTTCCTCTTTTATGTTTGTATCTAATGATGTAGGTATACGGGTTGCAAATTCCTTTACACTTTTTCAGTATTTCCCCTGCCCTCACCTGATATACCAGAAATATCTTCTCAACTCTCATATCTGAACATACAGCCTGGAACATATAGGAGCTCCCATACTTTTTCCTGCAGTCAGTTCCATCTGTAATGGCTTGTTGTCTGCTTTTGATACTGTCTACTAATGCTGAGTTCTTCCAGAATAGTTAATGGATTTAGGTGCCAAGTTTAGAAGTGAATAGGTGTCAAGAGTTCCTCTAAGAAACTTTGAGATCTCTTTCCCACAGTATAAGATCTGTGTCTTGACATCCAGTTTTACACACCATACAGTGGGAGCACTTTCTGAATGGGATTAGGCCTTAAAACTGTTTTGGTTTCATGTTCATCAAATTGCATATGTAATCTGAAAAAACAACTGGAACTTTCATCTGGCTGAATTAGCTGAACAGCTCTTGGACCTTGTGCTTGAATTTCTGTGGGTTGAATTATATTCTTGAGGGACAAGGAGCAAGAGAAAAATGTAGCAAGTGACAGCCAAAAGTTAGTCCTGAGTAGGTGTAAGAACAGCAACAGCATCATCTTTATCCCAGAGCATTGTTCCACTTGACTTTCTCAGGGTTTGCAGGGCTGAAACACGAGTGGGAAGACTTGGGATGCTGGCTGTTTGCCCTGATACTCTGGTGTTTGGAGGGGCTTAAAGGGGTGAGTACTGCCCCTTATTGGGGCGATAGGGGGCAAAACAAGCAAGACATGATACTTAGACACTCTTTCTGCTTATTTCTAAGCAGACCTCCTTGTGTGTAGGGCCTTCAGTCAACCAAAGATTTACGAAGGTGATGTGTTTCCAGTTAGCATGCATATAAATGCTTCAGTGTGCTAAGTCTGTGCTGGATCTGGACATTGCTGTGTAAGGGCTTAATGCACTTTGAAGGCCCTGCTTTAAACCGATGACAAAGTTTCACAGGGAAGGTATTGGCTAATCAAGTGAATGGCCAGCATTAAGGCCCTCTTTCTTCTCTACTTTCATATATGGAAATGGATACAAACACTTGATACAACCAAAAGGGCCAGACCCAAGAAATGAATGAGAAGTCTCAGAAGGTGGTGAGGACATGCCGCAGCTGTATTCAGGTAGTTTTACAAGGGAGTGTTTTCAGTTTGTGGTGTGCACATCAAATACCTGTCCACAAAGCTGCACCAATCCCCAGATTCACCACAGAGAGATGATGTTTGCAGGATGTAGATAAGCATCTGCTGTGGATGTTGAGTTCCATTTAGCAATCACTTGGCAGGGCAGGCTGCAATGCAAGCACAGTTCATGCAGTTTCAGCTGTGTACTCTCTCCAGAGCATTGTGTCATACAGAAGAGGCCTCTAACTTTTAAAAAGGTCATGGCTGGACTCCCAAGGGACTGAGATAGCCCTTTTCTATCCTTGGGGAAGAGGTTAATTTTCCAGTGAGTGTGGGTGTAGAGAGAGAAAGGATGGTGCAAGGTCTTGGAACAAAACATCAGGCTGGGGTTTAAGCAAGTTCGAGGCTAGAGGGGACCAGGCCTGATTTTCTTCTTGGGTTACTAGGCAGTAATTTTTTGAGATGGTTTACCCAAGTGCAAGGACGCTTAAGCGCAAGTTTGGCTTTACTGGGTTGAAAGCAAAAGACATGTTCATAAGTGAGAACAAGGCCAAAAAATGTGATCAGCACAAGAAAAAGATTAAGAAAAGGGATGTTTTTCTGCATTGGAGACTTGTATGACAGGGGAAAGAAGAGGTTTGTCACATGAGAAAGAAATCAAAAAATGATTTTACAATTTATGTATTTTTTAAATTCCAGCAAGATTTTTAGTTTTAGCAAAAAATAAAGTTTTTTACATGAAAACTTCCCTGGTTTGACAACATATCTTGAATTTTTTAAAAGATCAGAAGTCTTTCCAGCTTGTCCAGTCATAACACAAAGCTGGTGAACTGAAAGTACTTGAATTCCTGTCAGATAGATGGGAGGCTACCCTTGTGCTATACAGATGTTGGAAGAATTATTTGGCATAGAAAGAAGCAAACTTCTGCATGAACTTGTGTAGTTGTATTTTTTGTGTGGTTGGAGTTACTGGATCTTCAGAAGATAAAAACCAGTGAGACACAAAGGCCAACAAGAGGACCCATCTCTGACCACCCTTTCCCTTACCCACAAAAACCCACTGTGTCACTCTGAGAACACCAAATCTGACTTTTACATTGGGTCTCAGAATTTAGGTTCCTGCCCTGTTGGGTTGCTTTCTTTATTTTTCTTTTTAACACAGTTTAAAAGACACTTTTCACAAGAGTTGGTTATATATCTTGGTACTTTGAATTTTGTAGACACACTGGACTCATCAGCCAGTTCACGCGCTTCACACATTCCTGGAGGCCATGGCCTTCTAAGGAGCCGTCCTTGTAATTTTCACATGCAGTTTCAGGATGCAAGAGTCCTTTTCCTCCAAACTGTTTCCTGTCTCCTGTTCCTGGAGCAACCCAGCCTGCAGAGGTTTTGGAAACTTAGCTTTTGCAATGCATGCTATGATCTTTGGACGACAGGTGGTGAAGTAATATATCATTGCTGTAGGTCTCTTGATCTCTTTGCAAGTATCCAACCAATGTAAAAAAATCGAGGAAGGGGATTTCTCACTGAGCATCAGCAAGCACAGGAGAGGGAGTAACTAGACACAGATACACACACTGACACTGACATAATTCAGCAGGCCTCCAGTAGGAAACTAATACTGTTCCCTGCTCAAGTCAATCAATGCTCCCAGCCTCTTGTTTCAACAGCACCAAAATCTACCAACATGTTGGTTTGGGAGGAATGAGCCTATTCCCTTGTAAATCCTAATGGAATAATCAGTAATTCCTCTTTGAGGAGGTACAAGACTTTGTTTCCATATATGTAAACCCTTCATTGCAGAAGGAGGGGGTCATCTGGCCAGAAAAAGAAGCTATCTAGTAAAAGGCCTTGTTACACTGTAAGGAAACCTTCACTGCCAGTTCTTGCAAAGTTACTAGTAGCTAATTAGAGCTAATTTACTCTATCTAGTATATTATTACATAAGAAAATACCTTTCCAGAGAGAGAGAATGCAACAACTATACAGCTGCTAAATTATGAAAAATCATTTATGTTTTTCATGTATATTTACATTTGCAGATTCAGTTTCCAGATTTTAAAATTTATGCTGATACTATAAATGTAAATTACTTTTTGTGGATATACATGCTTCATTTTTGACAAAAAAGGGTATAATTAAAAAATCCTAGAGATTTGGTTTTCTTTTTTTTTTTTTTTTTAATAAAAATTGAAAAGGGAAAGAAAATCAGCCAGAGTCAGAAATTTAAAATGCCCATATAAATTTAAGTCTAAATATATCATACGCATACAGACTTGTTGACTCACTCAATAGGAAAGAGGACAACTGACTAGTTTTTGTTCTACTGCACTGCAAGGCAAATTGGAAGGGCTGGTCCTGCAACATTCATTCAGAGCATACATCATGCACCTCTGTGTGCGCAGATCTGTATGCAGAGACCGGCCACTGTGGGCAAGCCCAAAAGCAACAGCTTCAATGCATCCTGTCTGTAGAAAGTTCCAGATGTCTGCAAGCATGTCATTTTAATGACATCTGTGATACTGAGTTTGTCTGTACAAGTGGAATTGGGATCTTCAGAGATCCCAAACATACAGACCAAGAAATATGGCAGTGGGCTACCATTAACAGTGATACTTTTCTGACAGGATCAGGGAAGGTGGAAAGTTTGTAGCGTACTTCTCTGGCTAGTACTGTTCCAGCAAACAGAAAGAGGTATGTGTCTTCCCCTAGCAGCTGGACTGAGTGTATAGCTCTTAGCACCTCTGAGACTGACACTTGCACAGGGCACAGAGTAGCTGAATTGGTCTGTGGATTTATGGATATTTGAATGAAAAGTAGTTGGATGCAGGAAAAGACTCAGTGAGACAAAAAACCTTACAGCTGAAATACCTATCTAAGACCAAACAGAAATACTTATTAAAACTGTTGGTGAGCAAAACTCTTCATTAAATAAAAATATATTCAATATTAAAATTTTATTTCAAGAGTTAGGTTGTCATTTCCTTTTCTACTCTTTAGAAACCAAATTTGAAGGGAGATTCTAAACCAGAAAGTTTTAAAAATCTGTATTTTTCTTTAATAAGTGTCAAAACAAAGTCTTTGGGTGGGATTATTTTTCAATCTCAAGCAATTTAGTTTAAATCAGCCCCAAACTGCAAAATACTCTGAGTCATAATATAACTTTTTAAAGTCAAGAACTATTTAAGTTGAAAATACTTCCCTAAGCTCTACTTCTGCCACAAAAGAGAAGCCTGCAGCTGTTTCATCGTGAATTATCCATGGAGCACTGACTTGTTCCTTCACCATGCCTAATCAGCCCCAAATTTGCCTTCATCCATTAGCTTTGTTTGCTCTGCTGTCTGTCTCTTCTTTATCTTGGGAAGGAATAAAGGTGACAGCTCAGAACCAAACAGGGCAGCAACTGTCTTCTTCAATTGCCTGCAAAGCAAGTGAGAGGGTCATTCTCCCCTCTAATCAGAGTCATGTAATGTCCCTAAAACACAAGAATTGAATTCTTTTAGATTTTGCTTGTGAAACGAACTGGTTTTACTTCTTCTTCTTTTTTTTTTTTTTTTTTTTTTTCCTCTTCACTCTAGACTGTTAAGGAAAAGGAATACAGGGATCAAAGCAATGATTTTAAAAAAATAAAATCCCTGCCTGGCTGATATGACAAACCACAATATCCAGATATGAACCATTGAGGGAATCAGAGAGTGGCTTTACACTTGTTTGCTGGCCAGCATAAATAAATGACAGAAGAATTATTCAGTAAATCTGACTGGAGACTAGCAAACAAGAGAAAAACAGTGG
Organism: Margarornis squamiger; assembly: GCA_035222235.1. Taxonomy (NCBI): domain Eukaryota; kingdom Metazoa; phylum Chordata; class Aves; order Passeriformes; family Furnariidae; genus Margarornis; species Margarornis squamiger. The sequence goes on along the minus strand of JAWWTY010000088.1, from coordinate 29,871,454 downwards.
CAGCTTGTGAATTGTTTGCTAGTCCTAAAAGGAGTTGAATCTTTCAGGAATGAGAGCATGTCTTACGGAAGCAGGTAGTTTATGTAAGACTCCTTTTCCACTCCTGCAATTACTTATGACTCATGGGTTGCACTACAGGAGAGTAAATGTTTAGCCTTCATGGCCACAGAGAAGAGTTTGATGTTGAGAATGTTAAACCTCAAAGACCAGAAGACAAATAAAAATTACCTCAACATTTGTCCTTTGAAGCAAAACAAGGAAACCCTAACAGTTTTTAAGCTAGACTCAGAAGTGTTCATTCTTTCTCCTTTTAATATTTTCTATAGTTTCTTCTCAGGCCTGTCAGTTCAACCCTGTACCTCAACTACAACACTTCTAGAAAACAGCAGGGTATGCATACAATTGTATGCACCTCTGCTTCTCCATGTGGTGGAATTGGTGTGCATGGGCTCAGTTCATGCACAGGTGCACCTACCTTGTTGGAAGGGGCAGTGCCATCCTATTCCCAGCATCTCCTCACATTTTCCACAGCACAACTTACAGAAGGTTTAGATGATACTTCTAAAATCTGAACTCAAGATCACATCTAGGTCAGGACTGCTGTCAAAGAGAGTCCTCATTTCGTCCTTCAGGGTGCATAAGCATCAAGCTGCCAAGCACCTCCAGAATGACTGGTAAATGCAGATATCCTTGGAAAAAGCCATGTCTGTTAGGAGCAATCTGAGCATGCAGAAGAGATAGAAACTGCCTTTTGCATTGAGATCTGTGCTAGAGCTCCTAGATGGGAAAGTGCTTCTTTGGTTCTGGACTGGAGGAAAGTAGAGGTATTCAAAAGGAGCTGAATGGCAAGCCTGAGCACCAAGAAGATTGAGACCATTTGGTAGTCCTAGAGAAATTTTGTTCAAAAGAAAATTTTGTAAGGTTTCCATCAAAATGGCCTCAGGAAAGCTTCAGTGCTTGGACAAAAACATGAATCAGCAGCAGAGAGTTAGTAATTTCTTTTCATTGAAGAGGAAGAACCTAGCTCCAGCACACAGGCTTTGGTGCAGCATGGGTGTGTTGACTGAGGCAGCACCCAGCCTGTGGCGCCCTCCCATTCCCAGCAAAACTTCAGCCCATCCTGTGGTCCGACGGGGCTGGTGGATGGCTGGTGCAAGGATCCACTGCCAACAGCAAAGCAGACATCTTCCTGGGACCTTCCCACTAGTCAAAGGGAGTTTTCACTGCTTCCACACCCCCACCTCAGTTGTGTGAGTCCACAATACTGCATGCACTAGGAATTTAGGCTGATTTTGTTTCCCTCTGAGTTTTAGGTCTAAAAAAATCTTTTTATGTTTGCATTGGGTCAAAAAAACTTTTCTACATGCAAAGGACTGGAAGTCTTAGTTCCTCCTCCACTATAAAAAATACTTAAGGATGCCAATGACTTTAAACATAGCACTGGAAAATTTGAGGAAGACGTTTGCTCAACAACAAAGGAACCAATATTCCTTAAAAAAGCTTCATTCACAGAGTTCTCATGGCATCACACAGATTGAAAAATCAAGTTCACATGTCCCTAATTATTTAACAGGAATTCTTAAAATTCCCACAGGATAAGTAATTTGAAACAACCCACAGAGCTATTTTCCTTGTTTCCTAGGGCAAATTTATGTCATAGTTCAGGAGTTACAATGTTATCAGCTGCCTTGGAAAAACACGCTATGCTAATATGACCATTATCTAATTCATGCCTGGAGTCTGATCCTAGGAGATTTCTAAGGCTTTTAGTGATCCCTTGAATGGCCTCTTTATAACTTTAAACACAGGGTCATTTACTGAAGTGGCTACCATTGTACGAAAACAGGAAGGTTTTTAAGAATAACCATTTTTGTTTGATACCCAGCCATCTGCACAACTGCAGACACAGTGCATAAACATACATGACTACTTTTTCACAACCATACATGAAAAAAACCTATTCCATGGACTTCAAGAACACTCTGGGAGATGGAAATGAGATGAAAGTACTGCTGAAGCCTCACAGCAGTGGCTTCCAGAGCAGATGGAGGCAGAAAATACTTTTCCCACTTTTTCATTATTTTTCTGGTTTTATATCCCTTAGAAATGTTAGCAGGTGGGAGACCTGCCCTGCCGAAGGCTCTGGGACCCTTTCTGCTTGTGACTTTGTACACAGCCTTGGAGCAAGCCATTTCAGTCCTTGGAGCCTCAGCTTCCTACTCTCCCTGTAAAGTACTTACACATGACCTTAGGGTCTGCAAAGGATGGTTTCCTCTCCAGCAGCAGCTGGGTTTCACTGCTGCCTGCTAGGGCCCTAGAGAAGCACTGAGTCACAGCAGCAGTGAGTCAGGAGGAGGATGGTGTCACAGACCATCAAATCAGCCAAATTTTCATCTGTTCTGTGTGAGCTCTGGCTGGTGGAGAGGATCCTGAAGTGGACTGGCTGTACTTTCTGCTTCCAGGGCTGAGATAGTGCCTCTGGACTTCAGGAGCTGAAACACAACTCTTCAGTGGCATGCTGTATGGCAATGTTTCCAGCCACAGGGATGTGGTTTGCACATTACATGTGACAAACTGAGCACTTTGTGACTTTAAAAACAGTCTCCCCCAGATTTTTGGCTACCATGAACAGATGACAGTGACGGCGTCATTTGGTGTTCACAAGGCCAAGTGTATGTATTTCCCTCATAGGCTGCCTCTGAAAGAAGGGCCTGCACAGAAAATGTGATTTTTCAACTTGGAGAATCCAGTCTATGGGATATGAAGCCCTCCATGATGAGGGAATCAGGTCTGTCATTTTCCAGGCTTCTCCCACAGCTGGCATGGTATTTGGAGTTCACTGATGAATAGTGAGATCTTATTGTTGCACCCTTGCCCTTCTTCTCCCCTTCTCCTCTTGTATATGTCTCCCCTTTGTTGACATTTCTTAGTTTTGACAGGAATATCTGTGGGACAGGGACAACAGCTGAACGTGTTCCTAAAAAGTGTCAGCACACTTGTCAAGATAACGAAGTAAAGCAATGAAAGAAGTATGTGGAAATAAATACTATTTTGTAGTTATTTACACGTGGCAATTAGAATAGATCAGACAGGGAGGTTTTACTGTGCATATGCAAACTCTGTTTTCTGTTCATAGTTTGAAGACAAATCACTATCTGGGGTCAGACTTTTCTTGAAATTCATTTAAATCTCCATGAGATGTAAAACTGATACATAGAGAAGTTATGAGTACAATATCACTGCAGGATTACTCTGTAGTTCCTGGAGTCACTGCATGAGTGCACTTTGACTGCAGGCGGGCTGAACTGTCCTTTGGGAGAAAGCCTTTCACTCCATGAGCACTTGGGTTGGATGTCCACACCAGGATTGTTGGGCCATGAGAGCATTTTTACTTACCCATTGCAAAATCCCAGAGCAGCAATGCTAACTCAGATGAAACATTAAGTGAAAATTAAAACAAATCCCCTTTGGGATGAGATGGAAATGTCAGCCCAAGGAGGAATCTGTTCTCAGTAGGTTGCGAGCAACCAAAGGAGATAGATACAAGTTGAAATCCAGCCTTGGCTGCTCCACACACCATCTGTCAGCCTTGCAGAGTAAAATAAAGGAAAGCAGAGAGCATGCAATTACCCTCTCCCTCGCTGGAGACCTCAGAGGCCAGAGAAGTGGCTTGTTTCCCCTGAAAGGAAAATGACAGATTCATCTTCCCACAGTAGTGATGCTGTGAACTGCTCTCTCACCCGACTTGCTCTCCCCTTGGTAAGCAGAGACACAGACTGCCAGGCTAGGACCTGAGTAAGAAGACTCTGTTCCCATGGTTAGAGTCAGGAATTTCACAAATTGCAGAAGAACAAGAGAGAGATCAGGGAGCACTGAAGTCTCTCCACCAGGCACCCTGCTGTCAAAATGCAGGGGCTTGCTTATGCCCTTATGGGGCACCTGAGCACTGCCGGTATTGAGAACTTTCAGTCAGGCAAAAGCTCTTTTCTCTTCTTCTCCTCCCTGCCCTTGTACATTTTCATAACCTTGCAAAAGTTTCAGACATCATCTTTAACCTACTGCAGGCAGGACTTGGGAGCCATGTGAGGGATAGTGAGTGGGACCGTACTTGATCAGCACACCAGTCCCCTGGCCAATGAGCAGGGAGTTGGACTACACTCCCCTACATGGCACCCCAAAAGGGATGCCGGAATGTCTCTCCCCTGGCATTGCATTTTGAAAGATGTGTCTGGCGAGACAGCTAGCTGACTCTGGCAGGCCCT
>JAWWTY010000088.1:29810416-29863172 GCA_035222235.1 Margarornis squamiger | reverse complement strand
TCATTTGCATATTTGCATACTGAGGGGCACTTAAGGGCGAGCCGGGAGCGCAGCCCGGGGTGCCCATCTCGCTGCTCCCGAATTTCATTTTCCACAGCTTTTGAAACAAAAAAGTTACCTTTCTTTTTAAGTCTGTTTTTAAGTTTTTTTGGGCTTTTTTTTGCCTTTTTTTTTGTTTTGCTTTTTTTTTTGTTTCTTTTCCGCCGAAGCTTTTGTGCCGCGGAAGGAGGCGGGATGGGGAGGAAGGCGCTCCTGGCCGTCCTCTGCCTCTTGTGCCTGTGCCTGCGCTGTGTGCCTGCTCTCGGCGGTGAGTCCCGGGGCAGGGGGCCGGACGGAGTCCGGAGCACTCGCGGGGGCTGCCGCGCCTGCCTCCTGCTTTTGGGGAAGGGGGATTTGGGGAGGAAATGCCGCCGGCATGGCGGGAAAGGGGAGTTGGCAGCCTTTCCTTTGTAAACTCTCCCGTCGTGCTTGGGATGCTGCGGGACCCGGGTGTCGTGAGGTGGCCTCAGAAGGCGCTGGAGAGCGATACTGGGGGCTTCAACATCCTATTAAGAGATCTGGAGCCTGTTCCTCGACCGGAGCTCGGGCACAACCTGCCGGGCTGATGACACGAGCTGTCAAGGTTTGAAATGTGTCGTTTCTCCGGAAGCAAGGTGGCTTCCAAGAATCCCTTGCTTCAGCAAGGGATTGGCACAGCAGTAGCATCACAGTAAGGTCCCTTGGCTCTCTCCTGTATTCTGCATGGGACTCATCCATCCTATGGGAGCCCAGCCTCCCAGTTTCCTACGGTTCTTGGTCCTAGACAAGGAAAGGCTGAGTTTCATCGGTATCATGTAATCTGTTTGAGTCGTAGTTAATGCGTGTAATGCAGCAGAACCCATTAGGGAAGAAGGGAACAGAGATGTGTACTGTCACAGTGTCTATAGATTCACTTGCAGCTCTTCTTGCACTCTGCCTGTTGTACCCGCACTTGTGCGTAGGCGCCTCCAGGCTAGATGGAACGCAACATGTGTGAGTGTTGGCTGCTAGATGTTCACTAGGTGCCCTCCCCCTTAGTCACAACACGAGTGCAGCTTTTATGAGCGAAGAGACTACTTTTAGGAGACCGCTACTCCTCAAGCTTATGTTCACAGCGCCCTGTCACAGTCTACTTTCTTGCACTGATCTCCCACACACAGTGTCTATCTTTAAAAGTCCACGGCCTTAGAAGAAAATGTGGCTGTAGCTCTTACACTTCCTGTGTGATATTAAACCATAATATTACTGTTGCTTCTGAAACTGCTGTTTCTTCTACTGTGGGTGTCTTTGCAATTGCTTTCTGACAAGGAATCTGAAGGGAAATAGTCCAAAGTAAGAGGATGGGAAGCTAGGGCACAGCCAAAGAAATGTGTTCTTGCTTTGAACCCAATCTTATGCTGTCAGAGGCAGTCACAACTAGTTTTCATCACAGTATCCAAGCTGTATGCAGTAAAATAACTACCTTTCCAGAGCAAGCTTATATTCCTACAGGAACTGATTTGCTACAGACTTACTGATAATTTCATTATTTCTCCTTAGGAACAATCTTTATGAAAGCAGATTGTGTGTTCATCCTAAACCTATGCAAGCTTTCAGTCCCACACTATTTCTTGCACACCACAGTAAAAAATATTTTGAAACCATGAAAAACACATGATGGAGCCCTTCAGGAATCCAGAGTATTTAATAAACAACATAGGAAAAGATATTCTCAGTGAAAACAATGTTGGTGTTCCAGGAAAAGAGAAAAAACATTACCAGGAATACATTCTGATCCCTGTTTTTACCAGTGTAAATCCTGAGTCAGCATATTTTCACTGCTGCCTGATGTGAGCTACTGGCTTTTGCTATGGCTATGTTTGGGGTAGACTTACCAGGGCAGCTGTAGTGTGGCTTTTCCCAAAACAATGCATTTCTGAGAAGGCACACAGGTGAGGCTGTCAGATATCAAAAGTGTGCTGGAGGTTAGCATGACCACTAGTACTCCTCTCCTCTGTGCAGAAGTACTTGCATGACAGGGCTTTTTCATGCATCCTTTCCTCCATGTTACTGCAAAGTCTGACAGTAGTTGCATTTTAATTGTCTTGGACTAATTCCAGATATCCCAGCGGGACTTGGTGGATGGCAAGAGCTCTGCTGGATTGAGGTACAAGAGTCTCAGCTGCAGCTGAGAAAGGATTGACAGGGAGTGCCTTGGAGAGGCACATCCATGTGCACAGTGCTGGAACAGCAGTTTGCCAGCTGCAGGACTTGAATTGGGAGGTCCTTGCTCAGCATCTGAACTTGTGCACAGTAGCTTTTCAGAGGTGTTGCTCTTTCTGTTGTCTCCACCTGTGAAGTGAAGCAGAATGTACTCACTCAGGGCTCCGTCATTAAGGGATACATAAATAAACTTGAAGTTGTAATTTTTTTACAGCTAGGTTAAACAGTAACCTGACTCGTGAGGTAGGTTTCCTGGGATTGCAACACACAGTAATCTGCTTTCAGTTTATAGTGTAGATCAAATTAAACGATAGCACTTTCTACGATACAGCCCCTTTATTACAGCTCACTGCGACTTTGCATCAGAGCTCTAAGGAATTCAGTATGACTGATAGATGGATGATCCTAATGCTGGCTGTAAGCTGAGGGTAAAGTTATTCCAGTTATCTACAGCTGGTAAGTGTTTGATCTTATGTGCAGATGCTTGCTGCTGTGCATGTGTGTGTGTGCATATCTATGTGGGCTGGAGTTTACAACAGTCTAGCAGTATAATTTCTAAGGATCTTTGCAACTAGCTAATAGTATTTCGATTTCTGTGTACGTAATGCTAGGAAACTTTGTTTATCAAATATTCCCTTTATAAAACCATAGGTTTGGTGCACTCATTCTGACAACTGCATTCTTATCATATTTTGGCAACCTGTGTCTGATGTTGGCAGTATAACTTCTGATTAATATTCCAGATGTTTTTGCTTCCTCAAAACTCACATTCTCCACCCAGCTGACCACTGATAAACAGTTTTCACAATGAAAATAATTTGCTAGGTTGCCTTGGGTTTCCTGTGAAGTAAACTTGAAACTGAATCCTGTTAATTAGTGTGTCTGAATGCTTAAGTCAGTGGGGTGCTTTCAAAATTGATAATTCATAGGAGTCCCTAACTGAATGGAGTTTCACAAGTTGCAAGCCAAAAGTGTCAGAAAGCTTGAACAGAAAAAATAAAACTACTGACTTTAACCAGTTTCTAAGCTTTTTTTCCCCACTTTCTTGAGGTCTATGAGATTCTCAATACCTTCATGCACAGGACAGCTTTTTTTTTTTTTTTTAATATGAAAACTGAGACTGTGTAAGTGATGGTTTTAGAAAAATATCAGGAAAGTTTGTAGAGCACTGTAAAATTGTGAAGTTTGGCAATGCAGCCTGTAGGCTGTTAGAAAAGCCCACTTGCATCTAAAATGCTTCCCCCTTTTCCAGTTCCCTGAATAATCCCTTTATAAGTCACCTTGTTAACTGTAAGCACATAAGAGTAGAGAGAAAACTTTCTTTTGCAATGGTAGGTTGTATTTGTAACTTTGTGCCTGGAAGCTTTTGCAGCGCAGAACACATGCTGTTATAACTCTTCTGAACTAAGTCTGGAAAAGTGTGTTTTTTAGCAAAAGATGGATTTGTTTTGTCTACATGTTTTTATTTCCAGATCTGTTTTTCCCCGAGCCCTTGTTTAGAAATTGTTCTTGTCATGAAAAGCTATTTCAGTGTCTCAGGGTTGATGCATGTAAATTTCTTGATATCTATTTTCTGTGTCTCCATTAGGTAAAATGTGATGTGAATTTGGATAAATTTTTATTTGCCTTTCAGAAACATGCTGAAAATGCCCCATTTCTGGGTTTTTCTCCTTTATTTAACTTGAGGTAAATTATTATCTGAAGGGTGATGAGTTTGTAAGTTGACTGTCTCTGTTTCTTTGTGTAAAACTATTTGAATGGCTCAGTTAGATTCAAGGAGACTATTCACTTTAAATCTATGAGGAAAATATTTATGGAAAAAGTCTATGGGTGACAAAGTTTAGTTCTAAATAATTTTTTCAAATAGACCCAAGATGAATTATGAGATAAAAGTAGAACTGAGAAATTATAGTTTTCTGAAGTGATATGCTTTGTAACTTCTCTGCTTCAGTTTTAAAACACGGGACATATAGATGCTGGTCTATGTGGTGAGTGTGTACATACTATATGTATCTCTATGCCATATTCCTAAAATTTAATCTGCAGAAAGTGGAAGGTCAGGTGGTACTGCAGCATGTGTACATGACAACAAAAGGTATAGAAAATTTTCTTATGCTTTGAGCCATATAGAATTTGCAAAACCAAACTCAGGCAAATTCTGAGGATTGCTCCTTAATGAGCACACCATTGAGAAGTTTGTAACAAACCCCACCACACACTCTTCCCTTATCCAAAAGACATCTTGCCTGCTGGGAACTGACCATATGTGGACATTAGATAACATGACACTCTTTGTGTGCATAAGATGATAACAGTAATTTCTTCTGACTTTCTAATTCCTCATACAACATAGTTAAATGAGCAAAGTGGGCCACCTGCCATTTCCCTAACTCATGGGCTGCTGCTTTGCAGCTGCTGCTTTCCTGGTGTTGACTACATCTCAGTGATTTTATGTTGTTAAATCCCTGCCAAAGATTGTTAGTCTGAAACACACAAATGTTTGTGAAGCACTTATCACATCTTCAGTGACAATGCCACTGTACTGAAATCTTTCTAAATTTGATGCACTTTTCTAAGTGCACCCTTAGGTATGGTGCACTTCAAATTGTAAATTTCCTATAAGCTTGTTTTCCAAGGAGTTGTAGTCTGAACTTGCATGCAAATTCTAACATGTGTTTGTAATTGAAAACACACTACAAGACAGGATATCAATGTAATTTAGATTTTGGATGATTATCAGATAAGTTTAGTTCAGAAGGGAAATGATATCTAAGTATGAAAGGAAGCACTATTAACTGGTGAGCAGGTGGACTATTCTTGTTTGCCTTCCTGTGCTAGATGGGAGTATATGTAATTGAAAGTCCTTGCGTTGTATGCCTTAGAGTTGAAAGCTGTTCTTTTTCCTTTCAAGGTTTTTATGGATTCACTGCTGAGTGAAAAGTTGTGATTGATATTTAACCAATCAGCCTTTGGGATGACTTCTGGCTAAAACATAAATAACATAAGTCTAAAGATTTGTCTCAGAAAGGTGTTTTGTAGTCTTGGTGAAAAAAAAAAAAAAAGAAATTTTGAAAATGCAAAGATAAAGAAAAGGGGCAAACATTTGATTAGTTTGGTAAGTTTAGCTTTCAGTAGGTAGGTGAAGTGTTACACTACTACTGATTTGGAGAAAGGTGTTTTCCATAGGCTTTATTCTTTCTCTAAGGGAAAGGAGATGGGAAGGAGGTCCTCAGTGTATTATTCTGGATTAGCTAGCCAGTGTAGTGCAGCTGAGATCAAAACTGAAAACTGAGCACTGCGTGTGCTTTGCTTTTGAGAGGTGAGAAGTCTTGACGAACTTGGGCCATGTCAGGCCATTGATTATGGGTGACATCTTTTTCTGGGTCTTGTATGTAAGCATCTGTTGCAAGGCTGTGTGCTGGTTTTAGACCTCATGCAAGGGGTTAGACCCTGATTTCTGTGACCCTCCAAGCACAGCAAGAACCTCACAGACTTTATGGAGCTGCCTGAGGGTTGCATGAATTAAGGCAGTTGTGCCCTGATGACTGATAGCTCAAATGAGAAGATGAGAAACTGTTTCAGAAAAAAATGAATTGTTAGTTATTCATCACCTGAGTGATGCAGCACAACTTTATGGATAAATGCAAATCTACCAATTATCATAGAAAATCTCTTCTGCAATGTGAAAAAGAAGGGGAGTCAAATCTCTTTTGTGTGCCTATCATGAGGTCCTTACCTTGTCCCTTGGTCTTTCTTATGGTGGCTTGGAGCGATTCATTAATGTGTCTTAGCAGTTTGTGAAAGCTTTGAGGTCATGATTCCAGGAGACACAACTCTGAGCTGGACAAAGTTGGCCTGAGTTCAGCTGACTTAAAAACCAGGTAATCAATATTTTCTAAACTCAGGTTGCCAAACTGGGGCTTGGGTCTTGAAAAGTCCACAGTTAATTGGAGGGTATGCTGGATATAGAGGTGCTTAAGTGTTGAATCAGATATAAAAAGAGGAGACATTTAAGTTTCTTCTTAGGCAAAGGATGCATGTGCCTAGCATGAAGCCTAAAGTCGCTTCTATGCCTTGGCAGGAATGAAAGGAACACTTATATTTTTGAAGCCGAGAGCTGAAGGGAGTGATCTTTGCAGGCCATCACATACTTTGGGATGATCTTCACCTCCGCCCCCACCCCGGGATTCAAAATACCTTCAGGCCAAGGAAGGTGTTTTCCTGGAGCTTGTTTTTCTGTAGCTTATAGGATGATCTCAAAATGTACTGCCTTCAAAGTACAGGCTTTCTGTTTGCTCATTCAGTTTCCCTAATGATTTCAGTGTCTGATCTCACCTGCTCTTTGTTTGTCAAAACTTAAAACCAACATTTTGTAAAACAGTGGTGACTTCACAGCTCTTATTTTTAATACACTGCAACTACTGGGTGCTATAATGGGACTTGTTAAGCAGTGATTATTGATGAGGTGATGTGGAAGATGCACCAGCAAAATATGTAGTAGTACAGTAGGAACTTGCTGTTTTCCTGTATGACTGTCTGTGACTGTACTGTGTGGTTTTCTGCTTGTGGTAATTAATAGCTTTCCTGCTTAAGGAATTGGGGAAAATACTGCCTCCTAAAAAGGATTCACACCTCTCTGACAGCTGGCCAGGTTCTCACTGTTTTAGCAGGACCTTGGAAGGGGAGAAATTTTCACCCTTTGATTTCTTCTTTGCATGGCTGTTGTATGGCTATTGAGTGCTGTAAGAACTGAAAACCACATGTCCCATTGACTGCTCCAGACACGTCTCCAGCATTGTACCTCTGACTTCTGAACTGTTTGTCCTAGTACTCCTAAAACACTGCTCTATATTTTCTGTTCTCTTGCATAGCAGAATCTGAAAACAATTTTGAGGGAATTGAGAGCAAGTTTTCCTTACGGACACCTGCAGAGCCTGATGAGGATGTCTGCTACCTGGTTCCTGGGCAAGTGAACAGCCTGGCACAGTGCAATTTCAATCATACCAGTAAAACCTTTGTGGTGATCCATGGGTGGACGGTAAGACAAACTGGGAAGAATCTCCCTTTTAAACACACTTCTGCTAAACTCTGCTGAGGTGTTTATACTTCACATATAATATTAATGTATCTCCTTTTTTTTAATTAAAAAAAAATCCAACCAACAGGTGACAGGGATGTATGAAAGTTGGGTCCCAAAGCTGGTGGATGCTCTGTACAAGAGGGAACCTGATTCAAATGTCATTGTGGTGGACTGGCTAGTTCGAGCTCAGCAGCACTATCCAGTGTCTGCTGCATACACTAAACTGGTGGGAAAGGATGTTGCTATGTTTATTGACTGGATGGAGGTAAGACATGTAGACACATCTTGCATTTTACATAGTGTCCTAGGAGATAAAACAGCAATCATGCAGCTGTGTTAATCATCTCCTGTTGGGTAGATGGAGTTAGACTGTTGCAGACAGTATTTTGCTGGACTGGTAAAATTCCAGCTTTAATTTACTGGTTATCTCTTAGTCAAAGAAGACTTTTATAGTGCATTCCAGAAACTTAACCTTGTGGCCTGTGGAGCCCTGTGAGCCCACAGTATTTCCAAAGGCCCTGTGTGAAGTAGCTATGAAAGACAGATTCCTGTATATTTTACAGCAGCCAGTCCTTGGGAAACAGAAGTCTGCCTTTCCTTTGGGACATACTTAAGAAATCCAGAAACTGGTGGCAAGGGGGTGGATGGAAACCTTTGATATGGTACTCGGTCCTTGTTCTGTCTTTCATTCTACATTCTTTTCTGCTTAGATTTTTGCTGTAAGTTAGCTAGCTCAAGTGATCTAGTATGGAACAAAATTATGATTACTGTATAGAATTTCTTCTGTTTATGGCTCAAAGAGAAATCCCAGTATTAACAAAACATTTTCTTTTGTGCCTGCTAACACTTTCACATTTGGCTTCAAACTTTAAACAAATTGTTCTCTTGAACAGGAACAATTTAATTATCCTCTCAACAATGTCCACTTGCTGGGGTACAGTCTAGGTGCTCATGCTGCTGGGATTGCTGGGAGCCTGACTAAGAAGAAGGTGAACAGAATTACTGGTAAGAAAACTTGTGACTGTAGAGTGGAGAGTCCCATCTCTTCCATGCTGAAACATGTTTCTCTGGCAAATCACCAGAATCGTTGCTTGTTGACAGTACTTTCATTCTGTGTTCATGCTTTATTAAAACTGTAGGGCTGGTATTTCTGTAGCAGAACTGAAAATGGTTCGGAAAAGAACAGCCAAGGTGGTGAGTGAGAAGCCTTGATTTCCTTCTTGGCAAGAAATGAGCAAGTAGGCCATAAGAGACTAGTTGCCGGGAATGTGGGACTGGCCAAATCCATGGCTTGGAGAGGGCCACAGTATCTCTCGCAGTGTCAGAACTTCAGCTGGCTGTCTTCATCCAAGCAGTCATTCCTTGCAGCTGATGGGAGCCATTAAAAAAGAACAGGACTTAAATCCTTCTGCAGTGGGTATAGGTCCTGCAGAACATTTCTTCATGGAATAGTGCAGATGCAAGAAGCTTATATGCGCTCAAAGGCATACTGCACAGATACTCAAAGAGGTCCACTGTGGGTTATTAAAAAAATGATTCCTAACAGGCTCAAAAAGTATTCTAGGCTGAAATAATACTGTGACAATTCTGGGAAGGGGAACAAAGTGCACATATGCTTACCCTATTGTTGTATGTGCCTAGATATCTGTTTAAGGTGATTTTTTGGAGACTGAGAAGTGTGCTAGACAAGGCAGAGTGCATGGCCACTCTGGGTCTGGTTTACAGCCCAGCACCTGGAGAGCTGAGCCCTAGCACTAATTTCAGTGACAAAGGAAATGCTAGCATCAGCAAATGAGGCTAAGAAATTCCAGCTCATCTGTGTTGTCTTTGTTGCTGAGAGAGTTTGGGAGCAGCATTCAAAAGGGAGCCTAGCTCCTGACACCCTTTACCCTTTCACCTGAGCCTGGCTGTGATCTCAGATCCCCAGGCATGCTGAGGGATGGGCTAGGCAGCAGTTGCATCTGGAGAGTTGGCAGATTAAAATAAGGAGGCCAAAGCACTAGTCCCTCTATCCTTCCTTTCTCTCAGCTGCAGCTTTGTTGCTTTCACTGAGACTGCCAAATCACTGAAATACCAGTAGCCCTCTGTTATGCTTCCACAGTTGCTCGTGGTGCCCAGGTGAGTTCTTTTCTTAGGAAAGCATTGTCACCTTTGAGCAAAGGGAGCAATGTTAGGTCACTGAAGCCCTTGCAGCAGTGGGGAGGAAGCCCAGACTGTGTGAAGCTGACCGTGGTCGAGCAACCCAGATGCCTGTCCCCAGCTAAGGGCTACCTGAAAGACACATCCCTTCAGCTCTGCTTTCAGCCATCTCTCAAGTAGTTGTCTGCATACAAGAGGTAGTACTAGAACTTGTTCACTGGCAGAATAATTCTGGGTGTTTTTGATGTCACTGTTGCTGCAGTTTGACATTTTACCAAAATAATCCCCTTCCCCTTAGGCATGTAGACAATGAAGCTTGTTTGCTTCCCAGTTGTTCCCCTACCAGGTTGGTTATCAGCAAGACATTTTTCTGTACTTCATATGCTTCAGATACAAGTTGTACAATTCTTGACAAGAGAAGGACATTGAGAACGTATTTATGAGCTCGTTTCTTTCATCCACTGGAAAGGCTATAGCTCTGAGAAAGTTTTCTGGCCTGCCTTAAATGTGTTTGCATGCACTTTTATTTTTTTAAACAGTGAACAACATTTCAAGGTAGTATATTTGATTTGCCTGTATATAGGAATGCTATTTAAATGATCTGGCTGTAATGTCTGCCGGAAAACCGATGCCATATACATTACTCTAGCTCAGTGTGGTAGCTGAGTTTGGCATTCAGTATCAATGTCAGTATCTTTGACAGACAGTCTTGTTTTTTCTTTGTGGTTTGCCCCATAAAGGTCTGGATCCAGCTGGTCCTACCTTTGAGTATGCTGATGCCCCCACCCGCCTCTCCCCGGATGACGCTGATTTTGTGGATGTCCTACACACCTACACTCGAGGCTCTCCAGATCGCAGCATTGGGATCCAGAAGCCTGTTGGACACATTGATATTTATCCCAATGGTGGAGGTTTCCAGCCAGGTTGCAACTTGGGTGAAGCATTCCGTCTGATTGCTGAAAAAGGCTTTGCAGGTGAGGTTGCTCTGTAACAAATGGTATAACATTCAAAGGGAGATCTTCAATAGCTGATCTCTGAGAGGCACAGGAATGTGCTCTTTCAAGAGCTTTTAAAAACCATCCTATAAAGCCCAGCTCTGGCATAGTGGATCATGCCTGTTGACAGCATTGCTCACGGGTTCATATCTTTATATGCTTGTGTGTCTACATGTTACTCATTTTCATTCTTTCAAGATGTGGACCAGCTGGTGAAATGCTCCCATGAACGATCCATTCACCTCTTCATTGACTCCCTTCTCTATGAAGAAAAGCCCAGCATGGCCTACCGCTGCAACACAAAGGAGGCCTTTGAGAAGGGTCTCTGCCTGAGCTGCCGCAAGAACCGCTGCAACAATTTGGGTTACAAGGTCAACAGAGTGAGAACAAAGAGAAACACCAAAATGTACTTGAAGACCCGTGCTCAGATGCCCTATAAAGGTAGGTCCTGCTTGCTTACTGGTGAGGAAGACTGGTACTTGTGCTCAGATGTGTGTAATGGTGGGTGTGTGCTGCAGATGACAACTTTGGTGCCTGTGGTGAGCAGGAGTGCCTGTTGTTTGCCATTAAAAGCAAGCTAAACTACAGTCTCAAAGAAAAGAGTGCCATCTTACTCAAGGTGTCAAGGTGGGGATAAAGTATAAAAAGAAATGTATTTTGTAACAAGTTTCTACGTAGCAAAATTAAGAAGACTTACTCTGGGGCCTGATCACTTGGAACAACTGTGTCTTCCAAATTTTTCCAGTATTTTTCACCAAATGAATTTTTACTACTGCTGAGGAAATAATCAGTAGAGTTCAGTCTGATAAGCAGCTTGTTTAAAGAAATGCAACCATCAGACTTGTATGTTTTTTAGTGCCCTTGCTAGAGGAGTGCTAGCTCTCATTAAAACATCATAGCATTTTTTGTCCAGTTTGTAGAGTGATAGATCTGAGAAGAACACTACCAGAGAGAACTGGAAGGCTTCAACAGGGGAAATAGCTTCTAAGTTGGATTTTACTACCTTATTTTTTATTTCCCTACTTTTGCCTGTACCCCATGGTATGCATGTTGTGTGCATTTTGTGATGGACCAGCAATCAGAAGGCACATTCCTGCGGGGTTAGAACAGCTGCAAGACTGGTGTTCTGTTAGCATTTTGTGCTTAATCTGCAGTGTCAGTGGATTGAATTTTTTTTTGTTTGTTTGTGGTTTTTTTTGTTGTTGTTTACCAAGGTATGAAGAGGGCACAGCTCACTTGTTTTGAGTCAAGGGTAGCAATTCTTAAACATTTTGTAACAGTTTTAAGACAGTATTGCAGACTCTGGGGTTATTATAGTGGCAGTTCAAATGCAGAGTTTAGTTGCAAGAACTGCAAAGGTGTTGGCCTTCCATAATAATATTTACCTCCCCTCAAAAATAGTTTCCTAGATACCTGCAGAGAATTAAGCTTCTCATTTTAGTGAAGGTGGCATATTCCAGTCTAGAGTTTTCAGGAGTGGGGGTGGGTGGTTTTGTCATCAGCATGCTCTTCAGAGGTTGAGTTTTCCTAATGACATTTTCTTTTGCATTCTTTCAGTCTTTCATTACCAAGTCAAGATCCATTTCTTTGGAAAGACTAACATGACCAAGACAAACCAGCCATTCCTGATCTCTCTCTATGGCACTCTAGATGAGAGTGAGAACATTGCTTTCACACTGTGAGTAGTTATGGAAACAATTACAATGTAGTGTTGAGTTTACATGAATTTGTTAAAGACCCAGCTGAAAAACTTTCCTAGCTCCAGCTACAGAAGTCTTACAGGGCCCCAGAATCTGCTCAGAATCTATCCTTGATGAAGGGGAGGCATCCACTTCTGAAGCTAATGAACTAATCTCTGCAGGAACTCTTCTTGATAAGAC
Source organism: Margarornis squamiger (assembly GCA_035222235.1). Lineage (NCBI taxonomy): Eukaryota > Metazoa > Chordata > Aves > Passeriformes > Furnariidae > Margarornis > Margarornis squamiger. Next base: position 29,850,858 of record JAWWTY010000088.1, on the reverse strand, counting down.
ATCTGAAATATGGAAATGTGAAGTCTGACCTGTGACTCAGTCTGATAAGAGTTTTTCTGGTGCTTTCTTATTTGATTTTCAGTATCTTTATGCCCTGTTCCAACTGTGTTAAAACTTCTTAGGTCACCTGCAACCTGGAGGTAATTGTTTGATGGATCTGAAAGCCTCATTGCAGAAGCTGAGGGAGACATGGGATTTGCTCTCACAGCTCTGCAAATAAGCAGAAATTTGTGTGCACATCCCTGCGCATGGGCTGTCAGGGAATGGAGCTGGGAAGTCTGTTTTCTGCTCTGAGGAACCTAAACTGTTTTTGGGTGGTGCTTGTCTGGCTTTTCTGAGAGTCACCAGTACAGGAGAAGACACCCCTCTCCTGGCAGACTGTCACAGGGTTTTACCAGCCTTGCTGCAGAAAGCTTTTCCTTTTGCCACTACAAAAACTTAAGATGCTTTTTCCTTATTACATCCATCAGAACTATGGAGAAGGTTGCTTCCTTCTCTAGAGTATAAAAAGTTGTGGGTCTGTTGCTCCTTAATTTTCTTTGTCCAACAGTTTCAGAGGTGTTTTTTTTCTTCCCCTTATTTTTCTCCCCACAGGCCTGAAGTATCCTCAAACAAGACCTTCTCCTTCCTGATTTACACAGAAGTGGACGTTGGTGACCTCCTTATGCTAAAGCTGCAATGGGAGAAGGACACTTTCTTCAGCTTGACTGACTGGTGGAGTCCTTTTACATTTGACATCCAGAAAGTCAGAGTGAAGTCAGGGGAAACTCAGAAAAAGTAACTTGTTTTGATTGTTATAAGCTATATTACTATTAATTGACAGTGTTTCTTGATTTCAGATATCTCACAGGGTGGAACAAACATGTTAAGCAGTTACAAATGGGTGCAGCACTGATAATCAGGGCTCCAGTGGCACCACACCACCATTTGTGTCAGCCAGGTTCAGTTGTTTGCTTCCACAGGGATCTGCGATTTCTAGTCTTACTCCCACATAATTAATTTGCCTACCTCTGTCTCAGGTTAGTTATAATATGCAGGAGAGTATCTCTATGAACCAGCCTGAATGATTGTTTGCAGTATCCTCCATTTTCATGCTGGGTATTTGCATAGGTTTTCTTCAAAGAGCATGCTTAGAAGGAGATTTTTAGAAATCCTTCCAAAAGTGTGTTTGCACAAGAAATTATTGCTTTGTGTTAAGCTGGATTTTCTTAGGAGTTGAATACCTGGATGGTGGAAGAAAACTGAAAAATGTTGACTGTTGCAGGACATTGCTAACGCATGAATGTTAAAACATCAAAGTCTGAACAGAATTGCCTTGACATGAATCTTTTGAAATACTCATTCACTAGACATGAGATCTGTTTGCAGAACATGGACTCAGAACAGAGTATGTGTGTCCTATGTGCAGTATAATAAATAAAAATTCTTTCTTTGAATAAACAAGGCAGTCACTTGATCAAAGAACAGTTATCAGAGCTAAACAAATATAGGGGTGGAGAAAGTACTGATAAATCCAAAAGCAACTGCTCAGGTTTGCTGGAATTGGCAACTTACTTCATTTGCAAACATTTGAGGGAGTAAGGCTTTCTTCCAAGTTCATTCACCTGACAAAAAACTCACATGAGGACTGATGTAAATAAAGATCCGAGAGACTTTAGGATAGAGCTTCTACTGTGTTAGCTGCAAAAAGATTTTATGCAAAAGTTCACAGTAAAAGTTATGGCTATAGTTTGATGTCTGCATAAACCATTTACTAATTTTTCTTACACAGTGTTTCATCACAGAATTCTTTTAAAAATCATTTTCACACATGCTTTTAAAGTAGTAGTGCCCCACATAACAAAGTATAAAGACTGCTTTCAAGCACTAGTCCTGTTTCTAAGGTTAAAAAGGCATGTCTCTCTCAGCCATCTGATTTTCCAATATTTATTCCAGAGTCGTGTTTTGTTCTCGAGATGGCAGCTCACGTCTCAGTAAGGGAGAAGAGGCAGCAATATTCGTGAAGTGCTTCGAGCAGCCCATCAACAGGAAGAAAGGAGGGTAGGAGTGATCACTGTTATTTTTGGTTTGTTGGGAACATGAGTGGTAATCAAACTTCTCTATTAGTTTACTTGTGCAATAGTCTTCTCAAAGCTTCAGAAGCATCACAGCTCAGACTAACCTGAGGGTTGCTTATGGCAGCTTTAGTAGCTTAAAAACTCTTAATTTGGCTCTCTGCTAACCATCTCCTTGTGAGATTGTTAGGATGTCTGAAAAGAAAGTACGAGTCACTGCTTCTCAGATTCCTGTGGTGGCCAAGTATGAGTGACTGTTAGCACTGGCACGAAGAGAAAAGCGTGCCTCTGTCTACAGATGCCCTACACTTAGCCTTAACTGAAGAACATTGAAACATCCATACTGAGTCAGTTCAGAGCTCTTCCTCCTCACTGGCCAGCAACTGATTTGGCAGCTGGTACAGGAGTGGAGCAGGCATGTGCAGATGCTGTTTTTGGCATGCTGCTTTCTGCTGTCAAGCATCAGGTGAGTGACTTCCTGAGATTTGCATCTCTGATTTGGATCAGAGATTCAGACTGTGTTTAATAGCTCTTGGTGCACTTTAATATTTTTATCAATTTTTCTAACCTAGAGTAAACTTTCAAAGTGGGGCCAGTTTTCTTTGGACTTTATCCACTAAAGTTTGAGATAGAGTAGTGGTTATATTTATTTTAGTTCAGTTGCTGTGTGTGAAAGGTCTTATAGGGACACTTTTAGACTGAGATCCAGCTCTGCATAAAAATGCACATGTGCTGGCCTTCACTCCAGGGCAATGACCTGGAGAGTTCGTGTGTATATCTGATGTGTAAGATCAAGCAGAAGCCATGAGAAGCCCAAGCATGTAATTTGTTTTCCTGTTAAGTAGAGGGTTTTCTTAATCTTTTTTCTCAAAAATAAGATGAAAAGGAACAAGAATCTTACATCTTCCTCATCATTTTTGTATTTTTTTTCCCCACAGAGCCAAGAAAGCCTCTAAAGAAAATTCTGCTCATGAAAGTGCTTAAGTGACAAGAATAAAGATTTTTTTTTTTTCCACACTGGGGAGGAGGAAAGTCTGTTCGTCCCTGTGGACTGGATGTTCAGCACCAAATATATAGAAGTATTTATCCGCTGCTGGCTTTTTGCCTGCTATTCCTAGCTATCTTAAGAGACTTCTTGTAAGAAAGTCTCAGTATACAAAGTTACTAACCATACAGATGCATTATCCAAATAGTTAAACACAAAAAGAGACCTGCAAAACAACTTGCTGAAGTCTTGAGTGCTGGAAGAAATAAGTAACTTTGCTTAATCATGGTGCCTTGTGACAAGGTTTCTTGACATCAGATCTTCTACAGCAACTTTCTAGTATTTATTGGAAAAAAACAAACAAACAAACAAAAAAAAAACAAAAAAATCCAAAGCAAAACAAAACCCAAAGCCCTCTGCCTGTGGTGGTTGGTTGGTTTGGTTGGTTTTTTGGTTGTTTTTCTTGTGGGTGGTGTTTTGGGGGTTTTTATGATTTTTTTTTTTTTTTTTTTTTTGAGAGTGAGGGGTTGAGTTTTTCTTCTTTTCAGGAGTCTTCTGAAACGACAGAATTTTTTCTGCCTTGGCTAACTGAATTTTCAGGCAGTTCAGTAGTGAGAATTCATTGTTTTCAAGTGTGTTTTTAGCAAATAAGTAGGTTTCTCATATGAAAAAACACCTTTGCTCTGTGTGTTGCTAGAAGGTGTCAGGGACTGATTCAATATGGGGATGAATTTTTTAGTTTGTGGTTATGAATGTATTTTTACTGGGGTAGATGCCAGTGCTGCTTAGCAATAGGTATGATCTCTTAAGCTATATATTCTATGCAGCTTACCCTGGAATAAATAACAGTTGTGGGAGAAGGCAACAATACCAGTGTCCAATGCAGACATTTTAAATTTTATCTGTGCTTTCAGTTGTTGAAAATGAAACCATCTAGCCTCCAACACTGTGAATAAGGAACTGCAGAGGAATTGAGTATCAGAAAATGCAGGAAAGAGATCTATTTCCCCCACCCCATTTGCTTGCATCCTGTATGCCAAAACTGTGATAGTTTCTCTGCTCTTTGACACCAAATGTCACTTATGCAGCTAGAGTGGCTGGTATAAGCAGTTTTCAGTGCAAGTGAATCCACTTGACAAACACACTCACGCTTCCCTGTACTGGAATTGTGACTGCTGGTGACCCACCTCAGTTTGTTTCTTGGCTGTGATGTAGTGCAAGGAGCTGCTTAGTTTTCTGATATGAGATGGGATTCAGCAAAGAGCAGGTGTTGTGCCAGTTAAAAGGAGCCTGATTGTGTGCTGCACAAAAACATGTGCTCTGAAAAACACAGGAACTAGACATGCTGCAAGTTGACAAAAATAGGTATATTGAAGGCATTCTGCTTCCTCCTTTTTAAGTAACATGTAATTTTTCTAGTGCACTGAAAGGTGCATTAGCCCTCTTCTAGGTAGAAGGGCTTGAAGGTATACACTTGGGAAAGTGTAGTGTGAGCTATTGATGCTGGGTATTGTAGTCCTTTCCTGCATATGCAAGGCAGCATGGAGATGGTGATTTGTCCAACATCATCCCATCTTGAAAGCAAAACAAAGATGTATGTGTTAGTTTTTTCCAACTGTAGCTGCTACTATATTTGGGGATAAAAGTCTTAAACAGTGCAATATGTTGCAATATAAATATCTCTGAAATTGCTCACATTTGATTTCCTGACCCTTAAACTACAGCAGAGATGTGATGAGTCACTGAGGGTGGGGTTAAGTATTGAGCCACTGCATTTGTGACCTCTAAAATAAATATACTGATTTGTTCCCTATAGATTCCACTTTTTGTTGCAATTGTTTCTTAAGAGTCAAATTCTTCAGAAGAAAAGTATCTGAACAGCTGTGCTCTTCATACAGGATCAAATACAAACACATTTAGAACTTGGATAAAAAAGTGAGGGCTCTTTTCATGAGGAAACATGATTTAGCTCTGAATGTTATTTATTAGCTGTAAATAAGATATTTATGAGTGTAAAGGTAGTTTGTATATATTGCTAAAGTTGCTGACAGTCTCTACATTCATACAGTTGTGTAGTATTAATCCTGTATATAGCTTTTAGAGGTTTTTATCAACCAGCCACTTACACTGCATTATTTCCTCTGTGGTTAATAATTTCTCTCTTTTTTTTTTTTTCTTTTTTAAGGAAGCTTCTCAGTTTTGTATAGAATGGAAACCTATGGTTTTAATAAAATTATCAAACTGATGCTGAAGTCACTACTTTCCTTTTCATTAAACAATCTGCTGTCTAATGTATACCTTTTATGTGAAGGCCAGAGCCTATCCTTGGATTCTATGCTGAAAAGATGGGATGGGACTTTGCCTTTCTTTTTCTTTTTTTTTTTTTAAAAAAAAAGTGTGGGATTTCTGTGTGTCCTCTTGACCCAGTTTTTTGGGAAATGCAAAAAACATATGTTAAGGCATCAAGGAATCTCTATGTAAAAGCAAGTATCCCACATAACAAGGGAAGTAGCTTGTTGCTTGCAGGTTGTGGTTTTCAAGTTTCAGGACCCTTTAAGAACTCTTGTTATTTTGAAATGCTCATTTCCTTGGTGTCTTTTGTTTGTTTTGTGTTTTTTTGTTTGTTTGGGTTTTTTTTTTTCAAACAAATGTTGGAATTTATGCTTCTGCCAAAATACAGGTGTTGTGATCCTGTGGGTACAGGAGGCAAGCCTGGTCCCTAACCACCACTACTACTTAAGGAAGTAACAGCGTAAAAACCACTTTCACCCACATGTTGTGAGTGCAACTGAGCTCAAGAATGGCTGTCACGAGAAGTTTGCTTTGTCGTGCAGCACAACAAGGCTCTACCAAGGCAATGGAAGGGGATTGCTGGAATTAAGGAGAATTGTAGTGATATGCACATATGGAGCCATATTAGGAGTACTTAGAGCACTTGGAGTTGACTTGGGAAACTCTGCTTCCAACACTTGGTCAGAGCAGCTGACTGCTCTGTGACAAGAGCAGAACTTCATTCCCTGTGAAAGCAGAGGGAAGCTATACCATGGAAAATAGATGGGTGAAGAGGATGAATGGAGGGAGAGAGATGAAGGGAAGAGGCATGTAAGGAAGAGACACAGGGAATTGATGGAAGAGGGAGGAACCCCATCTGCAAAGTGAAATGCATGGAAATGCTGGCAGTGGGTGTTCTAAGGATGCTGCTCTTTTTGCTGTGTCAGTGTCTGGATTGGGGGACTAGAAGTACTCCTACAGTTGTACAAGATAAGGCCTGCGATCACATCTGCTAAAAACACCATGGCAGTACTACTTTTTTAATGTCATAGCAGCCTCAATACAACAAATGTGTTATTAAGTAAAGCAGAGAAATAGTTTTTGTTGCATGTACAACAATCAAGGTCTCTCCTGTGAGCCTTCAGAACCACCCCTGTCCCAATTACTCTTCCATCTTGCTCTGCAATGCCCAGCCACATCAGAAAAGGTGATGATCTCTGTTCACCTTGCCAGCTTTCTCTGGAATGGATCGGGCAGGATAGACTGGCCAATAGCTAACCAATGGTTTGGACAGAAAGGCAGAAAGAGACATTCTTGGCTGGAAGGAAAGGGTGAAGTAAAAGAATTTTAGCCAGTGTACCTGCAAGGCAAGGCAATCCTGACTGAAGTTCTCGTGGCTTAGATTTTAATCCTACATATTTAATTCTGAGAAATTTTTGGAACCAGCAATGACTTTGATCTCCATAGGTGTCTCTGTATTTTCTCCCTTCAGATATATTTATATGCCTGCTCTTTTGTGTGTTGTGAAAAAAATGTCAGAAGCTTGCTGCTTTGGATGAGAGAGACATTGCAAATGTGTTGTTTCTAAAGTTGTTCAAAACCAGCTATTGAAAAAAACAAACAACCAGTGAGAGAGAAGTATTAAAATAGCTATAGTATTTTCCTTTTTGCTTACAGCTGTCAGTTCAAGGCTCTCTGTATTCAGACTGCCAATACCAACATAGCAATATTAAAATCCTCAGGTTCAAAGGAACCAATCCAACTGCCATCAAGTTGCCATCATTCAGGAAAGAACTTTCCATCTGCTCTTGCCGCATCTTTCCAGAAAGTCTTCCAGTCAAGTATCTTTAGCAAGTCTGGAAACTCACTAGTTTATTTATTAAAAAAAAATAAAGGGATTAGCATTCTCCAGTGACTGAAGGAGAACAAGGAAATGAGAAGAGGAAGGGAAGGGAACCATTTGGCAGAACATCCCATGTAGAGCTTTTATCAACAATGCTTTTGTATCCGTGTTTGGTGCTATCTCTGCTCAACAACACTCAGAATGCTTTCCTAAATCAGTTCAAGTTAAGTCAGCCAGAACAATGCATCCACATCAAAAATGCAGATGCTAAATGGGGACCATTTTGGATATAGCAGGTGTCAGTGTGTGGGTGCAGTCAGTGTGTGTTCAATGATATAATCTCCCAGCCATTCATGTCAGATAAACACCATGTTCTTCATTGTAGGCCCTTCCTGTAGGAAGTAACCCACTATCATTAGTCTGACTGCTTGCCAGCGACTGTGGAGAGTGTCTGCTACTGCTCATCACCCCACCATGTTGAACCATTCAGTGAGCAGTAAGACAGCCTGGCTGGCCACATGTCTGTCCTCAAGAGAGCCAGGAAATGAGGACATTTCTCATGTTGTTCCACCTACCAAAGGCTTTTTTAACCACAATTACTTGTACACCTGGAATCTTCTAAGTAGTGAAACAAGGACACTCCAAATTACAGACACTAGGATCTGTAGAAACAGATTCCCATGCTAGAACAAGTTGAAAAGATGCTAAGAATATCTACACTTTTTCAAAAGAAGCATTAAAAGAATAAAACTTCAAAAGTTTTCCTTGCTAGGTCCTCAGACCTCCTTTCTTCCTGTGACATGCTGCATTCAGGAGCTTTTGAGGTTTGCTCCTACAGCCTGAGCAATTGCACAAAACTCGCTTAAGCCTTGGGATTAGAAACCTCTCCTGTGGGTGACTCTGAAGGTAAGGAGAAGGCTACCAGTCTTGTCCTCCTGGTGAAAGAGCCAAATCTGTCCTCAGTATGAGGTCTAATCAAAACTCAGCTGAAGCTGGGAAAATTCTTTTTGTTGACAACGTGGGATTTTGAGTGCTTTCCTAACACCTGGCATGATATTCCAGTTTTAAAATTAAAGCGTAGCTCAGACTTTCTCTTCTTTGCTACTCTAATGCATTGTTACCAAACTGAGTGCATACAATGTCAGGTCATGATCTGCTCAGGCACTAGGTTAAATATCAGCTCTGAATCACTTCTCACAAATATTCCCAGTATCTCTTGGACAGTACAAACATATTTATCTATGGGACGCCAGAACAAACAGCAAAGTTGCAGTGATGTAAATAGCACACAATTGAAATTAAAACTAACTAACAGAAAAAATAACCACAGAGAAAAACATATACACTACACAATACCTCATTTAACATCTAGGGGCTTTTGTAGGAAGGTACAAGAAGAAGAGAGTCCCAAGCAAGCTCCACTGATTTCCTGTCCCTCCTTCTCAGGCAGGTCTGATGTTCCCATGGGCAATGACAGCCGTCTTAGGGTAGTCTCACATACCTCAAGCTCACTGCCCTGTGTGGCACACTAGCCCCACGTTTGCCCCTACCAGATCCTTGCTGAGTCTTGTTCTGAAGTCAGGAGTGCTCACACTGATTCTTAAATTCCTCTCTGCTGCCAAGCTGCAAAACAAGAAACAGCATAGCTAGAGCAGTTGGTTCCTTGATCTGTAGCAGGGAGGTCCAACAGGCAGAAAAGCTTGACAGAAATCTAAATCTTAGAGCATTATGTTACTTGCCAGCATAAATTTCGAGTTATATCAAAACAAAAGCAAAACAAAATGGAAAAATAAAAAAATAAAAATAAAAATAAAAAAAAAAAAAAACACCCACAAAAAAACCCCAGGAAGAGCAGAAATGTCTAAGAAGAGACAAAAGGGAAGTGGGGGAGTCTTTCATGTGGCAGCGGGTTGTACAGCACAGTGAAAACAGACATACCAACACTTGCACAGCAGAGCTGTTAAGCATTCAGTTGATTTTAAATACACATTCTCTTGACACCAAGAAAATGGGAATGTGAACCAGAAGCTAGGTATACCCTTAAGTGCTTTACCCTCTGTTGGTATCTATTAAAAATATTTAGCCATAAAAAAGCAATCCTAAAGAAAAGTGTGTAAAGACCCATTATAGAAATATTACAGAATGAAGAACAAGATATAAATAAAGGTTAAAAAGTAGAAGTACATACTCAGAAAGAGGAATAAATTCAGAGGAAGATGAAAAGCAAGGAAGAAGAGCTCTGCCTTAGCAAATTATTCCACCCAGAACACCCACCCACATATGCTTGAATGTAATCGAGCTATTATTTATATATGACTAATTTTCCCTATTTTTAATGTATTTATAACCCAGATACAAAATTAAGCCAAATTTTGTTGTTTATCTTGGCAAAATTTTGCCCTTTGCTAGCAAAGTTTTCCAGTACAAGGGTAAAAAGTAGATCTTAATCTCTCTGATTTTATTTCCCAGGCCTTAGACAGGAAATTCAGATCAGACTCAATGCAACAGAAAGACTCCTTCTAGTATCAGTCTTCTCTTAATATTCTGAGCACAAAGCATTGATGGAGTAAATAAATGCTTACACAGTGGCTGATTAAAAATTTGAAAAATGCTTGCTTTTCTCCCCTTTTTTATTTATAGAGCTGTGTTCATGTGCCCTTCTGTGCTTCTTTGTTTTCCTTTAACATCATTTGAAGACCCTAGGGAGAAATCAGGGAAATGTTGGGGAACATTCTTTTGACAGTAATTTTACTCCCTTACTTAATGTAAAACTAAAAACAATTGAATTTTCATGCCTCGATATTTTTTAATGAAAGGCCAAAGCACCGAGTCACAGTCAAAACTGGATGTCATTTCCACCCCCCAACCACCCTCCCCACCCATCTGCTGCATTTAAAAGTATCATTTTGAATTTGCATGGGAGGCATCGGGAGAGGAAAAGATGGCCAACCTTCTATACAAGCCTTATTTGTGGGGTTTTGTCAGTGCTCTAGCAACCCCCTCTGAGACATTTCAGTTACTTTGTGCTAACACTGCAGAGTGACTAGTCCCTGACCAGCACTATTTCCAGCCATTCTCTTGACAGGATCCCTATGGTGGCACCTGATTAGCTGTCAAGGTAGTAGTCCCACTGCCCTAAAGATGTCCTTGGCCACCTTAGGGATAAGTGCAGTTATATGGGAGCGTTTTCTTCCAGAGTGTAACGAAATTGGCAAAGAGCTCTGACAAGTAACTTTTAAATAACCAGAGAGGAGAACTTGTGTTTTCTTACCAAGCTTAGAGCAGATGCTTGGACATCTTTGTGTAAGTATGACTAAGTCTCTATGACCTTCTCTCCAAACTTATCCTAGCTTGCTGCTGAATCCTGTTTTCCGTTTCTCCTTTCATTTCTGTTTTGACAAAATTTGCAGAATCCAGCATCCTTCCTCCTACCAACACCCTTGTACTCCCTGTCCCGTGATCTCATAGGAGCCTGGTGAATTTTTGTATTACTCTTTGCAATACTATCCTCTCTCCAGTCAGATAAGAGATCAGCCAGAATCAACTACTTCTCTAAGGATTCCACAATATTTTTTTGCCTTTCTTGTTAGGTTCTGTTTAACCCCACCATGTGGTCTAAAAGCCTTCACAGATGGGGAGAAAAAGGCACCATATTGAGATAACAAAATAGGTGTTTGAAAGTCCTCCATAAGTTGATCAGAATAAAAGGACCTACCTGTCATCTTCAGTCAATTGCAGGGTATGTCCATTTAAAGAAATAGCATAAATCTCCTATTTGAACTTTTCTCTGTGCCACTTGATGACATCTTGAGGATTAGGGATCCATATTGTGTGGAAAATATCTTCTTCATTTCATGTCCTGTTTTCTACAGTATTCACTGCTGATGTGCACACACTGTTGTTAAGCAGGAACAACATTTCTCTCTACAAGGTTTGGCATGTGTGTTGGCAGTAGGATTCAATTTACATGCTTGCCTAGTATTAGTCAAGCCCCCCCGCCCCCTTTCTCAATATATATCTTATACAGTTATTGAGTTCTATATTTAGTGTTTCTAGAAATGAGACTAAAAAACACTAAATCCTTGAGGAGAAACACTTTCATCATTGAATTAAGTAGCATACTCTATATTGAACTGAAGGAAAGGTTGTCCTCAGAATAAACGTTGCATTGAGTTCAGGTCTCCTGCCACTTTACTGGGCTAGACTTTCTTAAATAGCATAAACTAATGGCGAATGGAAATAAATTCAGCTGTTTGTGGAAGAAATGCTTGAAGATTTGGAATAGGAATTTGATGAATCCCCAAAGCTATACTAAAACCAGTTTGATGGCTGGAGAAGATTATTTGTCTGTTCCCTATAGGTCAAGCTTAGACAGTGGGGCATTTGAACACAGCACAACTTTAGTAATATTTTTCCTCAGCCTTTTTTTCCTATAATGCAAGTCCCTTCTGCACTGATACATTTTAACTCTGAAATAATCAATACAACCGAGTCCTGAAGAGCCATCACATTAAGGCAGAGACAGTGAAGACCTATCTTTTGATAAGTGTATTTCACAGAATCACAGAACTGTTAGGGTTGGAAGGAACCTCTGTAGATCATCCAGCACAATCCCCCTGCCAAGACAGGGTCACCTACAGCAGGATACACAGGAAGTCATCCACGTGGGTTTCGAGTATCTCCAGAGAGGGAGATTTAACAGCCTCCCTGGGCAGCCTGTTCCAGTGGTCTGCCACCCTCAAGGTAAAGAATTTCTTCCTCAAGTTGAGGTGAAACTTCTTGTCTTTTAGTTTCTGGCCATTACTCCTTGTTCTTTTGCTGGGCATCAATTAAAAGTGTCTGGCACCATCCTCTTGGCACCTGCCTTTGAGATATTTATATATATAGAAGAAATCCCCTCTCAGTCTTCTCCCGACTAAACAGGCACATCTCCCGCAGTCTCTCCTCATAAGAGAGATGCTCCAGATGCCTGATCATCTTTGTGGCCTTCTGCTGGACCTTTTCCAGTAGCTCCTTATCTTTCTTCTGTGGAGGACCCGGAACTGGACACAACACTCCAGATGTGGCCTCTGACAGACAGAGCAGAGGGGAAGGATCACCTCCCTTGACCTGCTGGCCACACTCTTCCTGATGCATGATCACCCATGATCCCATTAGCACTCTTGACTGCTTCCAGATCATGGTCAACTTGTCATCCACAAAAACCTCCAGGTCCTTCTCTGCAGAGCTAATAGTTCAGCTCCCAACCTGTACCAGTACTTGGGATAATTCCTCCCCAGGTGCAGAACCCTACACTCACCCTTGCTGAACCTCATTAGGTTTCTCTTCATCCAACTCTCCAGCCTATCAAGGTCCCAGGGAATGGCAGCACAGCCTTCAGGTGTATCAGCCACTCTCCCTGGTTTTGTATCATCAACAAACTTCTTGAGGGTACATTCCATCCCTTCATCTAAATTGTTGAGAAACAAATTGAATAAGGATGACCTTCATTTCTTTCGTGTGCTTGGTGACGACTTCCAAAATGGTCTGTTCTGCCACTTTCCATGGATAGAGGTGAGGCTGACTGGCTGGTAGAAGGGTCCTCCTTCTTGCCCATTTTGAACATTTTGAACTGTGGCTTTTCTCTGGTTATCTGGCACCTCTCCTACTCTCCATGTGTTTTCAAAGATGATGGAAAGTAGCTTTGGAATAACATCTGCCAGTTCCCTCAGCATCCATCAGTGTTCATTCCATCAGTGCTCATGGATTTATGGTGTTAAGTCTGTTTAGCCAATCTCTGATCCAACCTTCTGTGACCAAAAGGAAGTCTTCCTTTCTCCAGCTTTCTCTCTTACGTCCGAGGTCTGGGATTCCTGAGGGCTGTCCTCAGCAGTAAAGACTGTCACCGGGACAGATATCTGATTCAACAGCAACCCTAGCTAAGGTCCTACATTTCCCCTAATCTTCCTTTTGCTGCTGACGTACCAGTAGAAGCTCTTCTTGCCAGACTCAGTTTCAAGTGGATCTTAGCCTTCTTCATTGCATCCCGGCATATTCTGATGATATTCCTATAATTATCCCATGTGGTCTGTCCCTTTTCCATTTCCCATAAATTTCGTTCTTCCATTTGAGATTTGCTAGAAGCTCCCTGATCATCCATGCATCTCTTCTGCCCCCTTTGTTTGATTTCTTTATCATGAGGATACACTGGTCTTGAGCTTGGAGGAAGGGCTGCTTGAATACTGACCAACTGTCTTGGATCTCTTTCTCTTCTAGAGCCCTAAACAATGGGAGTCTTCCAAATAGGTCTTTGAAGAGGCTGAAGTTTAAGGAGCTCTCTGGGAGTTTTGGTTTCTACTCATGCTTGCTGTTTTCTTCCCCCATGCAGGATCCTGAGTTCCGCTATGGCATGGTCACTGCAGCCAAGTCTGCTTGCAACCTTCGCATCTTCAACCAGTCATGAGCAAGTGAAACACCTTAATGTGGGAACACTGAAATCACTGGTGTAACACTCAACATGGAGATTTCAAGTGCTGCTGCTTTTGGGAAAACATTGTACAGCTGTCTGCCTTAAGGAAAGACATCTGCAGTGTGGCAGTAGCTATGACAGAAACCAGCTATTGAATGCAAAGCTTAGAGAAAAATAGCTTGAATTCAGGAGCAAGTGTAAACTGCATCCTTTTGTTAAGGATTGACACAGGAGAACACATCACAAGGTAGCTTCTGTGAACAGTATTTCTGTTGTCTTTACTGAAGCACTTCCATTGATTTTGTAACTTTGATTCCATGCCACCTTGTCTTGTGAGAGAAAACCTGTCAATATTGCTGTCACCATGAAGAGGTGCATGAAGTGTTGTAAAGAAGAGTAGCCAGGTACATAGCTCTTTAGTAGTACAAGCAGGCTGACAAGAAACATGGCTGTGTTCCTTCTACCTCTGCTGAATTAACAACTGAGTACAAACCTGAGAATAACTTTTCCAGAAAGAAAGAAAAGTCCAGTGTAATAATCTGAGCAGCTGAAAGCAACAAGTGTTTACACAGAAGAGGAGACCCTGATCAATATTTGTGCTTCAGTCATTGTGTGGAAGAACAATGAAAGAAAGATCTTTGTTCTTTAACAGTGTTGAGGCAAATTCATAACCAAAGGGGAGCATGAGCAAGTAAATACTGTATCGTTCACTTGCAGTATTTATCAGCACCTTTCACATTTGTTAAAAAACAGTGAGGGAAAGAGAGAGAGAGGGCAGAAGAAAGCTTTCCTAGTAACTCAGTACCCTGAAGACTGAATGCTGAAGATAAGCTAGTCACTGCTGTGCAATACTGGGATACCGTGCATACTCACCCTCCCAGCCCTGTGAAGTAGTGGCAGTGTCCTTCTTACTGAGTCAAAGCACAGCTGGGTCTGAGTTCCTCAACTTCTTACCACACTCCTTACCAGAAATGTTGTACTGGATTCTTACTGGTTGTTACTGACTCAATCTTCCTCTTCTCTCCCAGGCAGCATGAAGAAACCCCCATTTTCCTTAAGAGCATAGATGGTATGAAAGTAAACTCAGGAATCTCATCCTGTTCTCTTTTTTGCATTCACAAATTGCAGTTTGCAAGCTGTGTTTCTAGGGTCAGAGGATTTCTGTCTGTGACTGAAAAATACCTCAGAATAAAGCTGGAGGTGAAAATACCCTTTGACAGTGTTACTGACTGTGCTCTCAGGGATACGCATGCAAGGGCTGCCTTGCAGGTGGGCTAGGGGTCTGTAACCTCCCTGTGGATGTTTAAGGTCCTTCTGATATGAGAAGAATGGATTTCCAGCCTACTTGACTAGACTTGTCCATCACATCTCTTCTCAGCTACTGCACAGTGCATGCACACACATGCACACATACATATGTGCACACACGCACATATTTTTTAATTTCCTGCCAGCTATGGCCAAAGAGAACTTGCTCTGCATGAGCTCTCCATGTTGTACAGAGCAGCTAGTAGGTTGCTTCAGCTGTTTTGGGAGATCTCTGGTCTCTTGGTAATTGGCAGAATTAGGTGAACAGTTTTAGAAGGCTTTGCTTCTCCTGGAGAGATCAATTCTTGACTACTGCTCCCGAAAAGAACCCTCATTTGTACACTTTACACTGGAAGAAAAGAAGCCCTGAGCCAGGGTATTTCACAGAGCTGTGGGTAGGCTTTGGCCACATGTTAAAAATGGTCCTTACGCATTATCAGCTCCTAGAAGACTTGTTTGTCTCTCTCAGGCTCCATGGTGAGGAGATAAGTCGGCAAGAGCTAGAAGGGGGGACAAACGTTGAAAGAGGACCTAGAGCTGTCTGAGAGCTGTAAGAGTAGCTAAAGTACCAGTTGTTGTTTTTGACACTGGTAATGGTAAGCTAGGCCCCCAACACTGTCTAGGAAAACCACAGCCCCTGCAGATGTGCCCTTCTCCTTCTGGTGTGGGTAGACATGGAGCAGGTACCATGATCAAACAGACTGGAGAACCTCTTGCTTTGAAAAAGTCAGTAACCTGAAAACAATATAGGCTAGGAAAAAATGATATGCAAATGGCATGAGTGGGCAGTGAGAAGTTACTCACTGTATCCTTGTCATGCTACCCACCTTCCCAAATTTATTTTGTACCCTGCCTCTAGTGTACAAATGAATGCTTAGCTCTTTCTAGTACCTTCCATCTCTCTCTCTCTCTCCCCTTTGTGATCTCGATCTGACCCTCTTACACCTTCAGGCTGACCATTCCTTTTCTCCAGAAGGTTTTCCAGAATGAGGCACATGGGAAAAACCAGAGAGGAGTAAAGAGGAAGATATACAAATATATGTCAAAGTGCCCATGCTTTCCCATTTCCACATGGATATTAAACCTTCCTTCTTTTGCTTCTAGGGGACAGCAAGGCTTCAAGTCTCTGAGATCAACAGCCTCCAGTCCTACCCAATCTAAGATCACTATGTATACATATAATACTTAACAATATACATATGCATATTTGTACATAGCTTAAATACATATTTATGTCCTGAGTCCTCTAAACTCCTTTCCCTGCTTAGATTTCACATGTATAACTACTACCTAACAACCACTGTAAATCAGTCTACCATGAGAATAACATGAGAATGGAAGTGAACAATGCCACTGCTTCAGAGGAGAAAGGTTACTTTCGGACACATTCCTGCTGAAGCACTAGGATGCCTATTTGCATGTGACTCCTCCTTGTGAAAGGGTGAAAAGAAGGGTTGGTGCTGAGGGAAAATGGTAGGCTATTTTGAATACTTGGCTTTAGAAGTAACATATCTGAAAGGATTGCCTTGTTTTTGGACACAGGCAGGCTGAAGAATACTATTAGATAAAGCTTAAATACTGGATGGGGTTTTTTTTCATCAAAGATATTGCTGGTTAGCATGGATTTGAACTCACATATTATTTCCTTCTCTATTTTCCCCCCACTTTGTTATCTAGACTTATGTGGGCCCACACCTTCCTGAAGTTTGCATGTCCAACAATCATTAATGAGTTTTACTCTCATTAGAGTATATTTAAGAAATGCAAAACAGAGATAGTGGAGTAGACTAAATGACTCACCTACAGGACTATGGATGCTTATCAATAGTAAGCAGGTCCCTCAGTGCTCATAACAAATCTTTTATTAGTCTCTTTCTTGCCAGTCTCTTCAAATGTAATTAGGAATTGAAAAGAATTTTACAGTCATCTCAGATTCAAGTGTGTTAAAAACTGGGATCACTGTAAAAAGGTACAGTGGCAAAAAACAGTTCAAGATTCGCTTTCAGGAGCAAGTTGAGTCCAAGGAAAGAAAAGCAAACAGAGCACGACTCTTGTTTTACAAACCCTTCTTTCCTATTTCTGATCCCTGATGAGTCCATCACTTCATGAAGTCATCAACATGGCATTCCTTGGGTTTGAAACTGAACAGTGCTGTACTGAGGAGTGCAAAAGAATATATCTATAGTGTCTTGAGGTAAACTGCAAATGAAATTTAGGCTTAACCATGGAGAAGGCGCTTTGACTATCTCACTGTTAGACCCTGGGTCTTCTTCCTCTTTCTTTCCACTCCTTGCACTACTATTGCAGGCCAGAAACTCTGCAGTGAGACCTTGGACCTCAAGACTATCACAGCAGTCCTAGGTGGAAGAGAAAAGGCTCTGTAAGTTCTTTATGTGTGCCTTTTCACAGACTGGTATTCTCAGCTGTGCTGCTGCTATGTGAGGTGCTCTTGTCTGGAAAACCTTTCAGGACATTCTCAAGAAAGGGGGATTTGTTATTCTGGTCCTACTTACTAACAATACACAACATCCATGCAATGTGGCCAAAAAACATAGCAGGTTCACTGAAGCAGTAGTCTGGAATGTACTGTGGTGTGCTGAGGACGCTTGTGGGAACTTTCCCTCCTCACAACTACAGTTGAGTTTATCTGTGATACACCCAAAATTTCAAGATGAAATACAAGATTATCTCACAGAACATGTAGTTTAAAGGTGTGATATCTTGACAAAAGAATTTTAGATGCCAAAAGTCTATGTGGTTCATAAGTGATCAGACATCACTCCTGAAAAAAAAGTCTGTATAGGGCTGGCATGCACAGCAATACTGCTTGTAGTATGGGATATATCTGGGCATGATATGACTGAAGACTATGAAGTCATGTCTTAAAACTTGGCTAAATTAGCTTTGTTCTGTGGGTACTTTGTCAGAGAAGGATTACTAGCTTGCAAGTCTCTTGCCTAGTCTAGACGTCCTCATACATTCTAGCTGATAGTCTTATTTATGTACTATTCACCTTCCAAATTAGAGCAGTTCTAGTACACCCAAGCAAAATGTATTTTAGTGTCTTGTTTCTTAGCATTACCCCAAAGAATTGGTTAAAAACAACTGTAAATGTATAAGTTTTTCTCAGCTAATGGGGCCTAGAAAAGGGCTGTAGGTGGGCTCTTTTAAATTTTTTTTGTTTGTTTTCATTGTGAAAACCCCTAAACTGTGAAACTTCCCAGATGGTAGATAGACAAATAATACTTTTGATTTTCTGTTCTAACTGGTTTAATAATTTTTGCTTCAACAGAAATTCAAAATACTGAGTAGTGACAGTGAGGGTTTCATCTGAAAAAGTGAAGGCTTCTAGATGAACTGGTAAGGAAAATTTTTCTATCTAACCATCATAACCAACTGTATGTGGGTACAAAGTATGTTAAATGATACCAACTATTGCTAAATTGTTTATACTGAAGGCCAAGGTACACAGTCCTTGAATGTTCATTCGTTAACATGATGAGTGAGTTAGATTTTAAGCTAAGGCTTTTCAATGAATCTTTGCTGAGTTTCACTGTCTTGGTCCTACAATGCAACCTTTGAGACCTGTGCTGTCTTACAGTGTAGACACAGCCCAAATGTCTCCCTGGGTAAACGAGTATTAAAAATACCTTGTATCAGGACAGAGACATGGCAGAGACAGGTTAGTTAATAGTTTAGGGGATGTCTTCACATTTGGTGGGTTTTGATTTAATGGTTTCTCAAGTCACAAAATACGATTTCCCATTTGTTCTATGCTGAGGGACTATTGCTCCTGAGGCAAAGATAGTGTATTTCTGGAAACCTGATCATTATGTTCCAAAAGCTCTACATATATACTTCTCCCTAGTGCCAAGTATCAGATGCTATCATGGGAAGATGTCCTCTTCCCCTCTAGTCTCAGCAGGCAGAGATGCTGTGCCCTGTGATGGTGTAGGAATAAGATACTGTGCAGGAGCCCAGTAGTAGGCCACATGATAACCTGGCCTTCTGAATCCAACATTTTTCTATTTTCTTTGTTTCCACAATTTATTCTGTGTTTCAAGTTTCTTCCTCCTGTGTGCTACAGAAGGAAGGTGATGGATATGGTGTTGTGTCAGAAAAATACAAGTTTTGAGAACACAAATTTCCTTCTCTCTGCGAGTCACGCACTGGGGTTGCCCACATAGAAGAGTGACATGACTTTCCACCCTTTGTATCTCCCCCAGAAAGGCAAGGAGCACAGCACCCATGCTTATGATCATCAGTCCTCATTAAAAGGCTATGAAGAAAGATGGCCTCTAAACTCGAGAGGAGCACATCAATGCAAGCAGAGGAGGACTGGTTAGATTGCACCAAACTAGAAATGGCATATATGACTGCTGTGTTCACTTCTGCAAAACATGCAGCCACTGTGCCACCTACTTCTGCAAGGTTTTCCAGAGAAATTGCAATTGCAGAAAGCAGAACCAGCTGCCCTTTGACACAGAAAAGTGAGTGTGTGTGTACTGCCTGTTTAGCAGTGTGAGTATTCAACTGCTCTACTGGCTCAGTTCCCATTTCCTTCCTGGGCTCAAGCCTTCATTGATCATATTGCACACATGTGATATAGCTTCTGGACTTCCCTCTGAAAAGGTAGCTGTTGTGAGCACAGCTTGGTCTAAATTGGCTGACTATGTACTGTACTGCACATACATAAGAGTCCTTCAGCTTTGCCTCAACAGAACTTGCATGCTCAAAATCTCTTTGTCCTCTTCAAGCGTATACCTCACAACATAACATCATCATGGTGATCTGCAAAAAGGCCCTTTTTACTACAAATAGGAATGACTGTCCCAGAACAAATACAGTTGAAATTATTTGTAATTATTTGTAAATTCCTGGAGATATGGTCTCAATACACAGTGGGGATTGGTCTTGGGTTCTTGTCCTATCCTCTCTTGTAAAGGCAGCACAAATGGTTTAAACAGTTTAGGGCAGAAAAAGGGAAGTAGTCAAAGCAGCTTTCTGCCTACAGTATCAGTTTTCTAATACACCTCTGCTCTGTTAATCCATTTTTGCTCATTGAGAAGGGTGTATTCCTCTGGCATTTATCTGTCATGACTTCTCTCAGAGCAATGTGGCAGGGCAGAAGAGTGTTGTCTTCAGCATTAGGAGAGAACTAAGTACCCTGTGGTACATGCACAATATCTTCAGGAAACCCATATAGCAGAAACAAATGAGACAGAATCTGGGAATCAGGAGGTAGAAAATTTGAGATTTTAGGCATGGTGTAAGTGCCACTTAGTATAGTTCTTATCCACTCCTTGATCATTCACTTTATTCAGCTGAGGGGGTCACAGAATCAGATTAGTTTCTGTGATTATTTCTGTGGTTACAATTGAATCTGTCACATACCTAGACTCCTTGGTAGCACTAGCATGAGTCAGTCCTCAGTTATAACTACCTACAAACAAGGAACACAGGTAATTTCTCTTTGCTTTGTCATATTTTTTTGTCTAGCTAACTTGTTTGGATGCCATTCCCTAATGGAGCATAGCTGTTAAAACAGAAATCCCTCCTATAGCAGATCCTTGCTCATTGAATAAAATCTGGAAAGAACAGAAAGCTGTGGTTTTATTGTTGTGCTTCTTTTTGGTTCCAGTACAGCACCTGAACTATCCAGCCAACTGGGGGGACTTCAAACTGCTTATAACTTCAGTTATGAGCAGGAATATGCTTTGTTCCTTGGAGAATTTTGGAAGCAGTTCACAAGAGAGAGCAGTTAGTGGACTGGAGAATTCTGTAAAATGCAGACAAGGTATGTAGTGCCAATAGACTTAGCTATTCTCTTTTCTCCATCTTCTTTTTTACAATTTCTAGCTGTTGAGGATGCTGACACAGATCAAAGTTCTTCTATATCCACAGCTGTCCCTTTTTCTAGAGGTAAGCTAGTCAAAGGTTGGACCAATGAGTTTGTATTTGCACTCTGTCATGGCTTATTCGCTATAAAGACATGTGGGCAGTGTAGGAAGGCTGGCACCACACCAATATGAACAGAAGTGGTTATTTATTACTTTTCCATATAAGGCTAATCAGAGAAGCTGGCAGATTGACACTGGTCTTCAGGAAAGGCACAGAACTGAAGAGGGGAGTGGGAGGGAACCTGTCCTATTACCCAGTCATTCTTCTGAGGTCCTGTGACTCAACTGCACTCATCCACTGTGAGCAGCTCAGCCCAAAACAGAAACATCATGACATTCACAAATACTACTCTCCACACTTCTCTAAATGCAGGAGTTGTCCCAACTACAGAGAAGTCCTCTTTGCTTTATTTGCCACCCATGGACCTTGACACTACTCAGGCCTGAAAGTGACAGTACTGAGTTAAAGAAGGATTTCTTCCTCAAGTGGGCTTATGGAGGATCCTCAGGGAAAATGGGCCTTAGCCTTTGCAGCTGATAAGGCAGTTTTATGGATGGTGTGGGTTAGAAGTATCTGTAGTGCAGTTACTGTACTCTGCACATTTCCCCAGTCTTCCCCCACTCCCCCAGGCAATTTCTTGCATAAACACTCAGGACAAAGTTTTCTGTTGTCTGAGGCCAATACACAAACAGGATATTTCAAATTTCACCTACCAGCCTGAAGAGCTGATGTATCACACACAGTCACAGGACTGGAGAAGATCTAAATCCGGCTCTCTGGGGTATCCTTAACACCTCATCCTGCATGTTTCTTAGGGCTGGAGGATCCACATCATACTAAGAAAGATGCTCTGGGAAAACTGGAAATCACTGTCACCTGAAGACAACAACTTCTGATTTCTACCAAGTTTCATTTTGGCAAAAGAAGTTGTAGCTCTTCCCTCACGTTGGCCAGCTCATTGCATTTACAGAGAAATGCATGAAGAGATTTAAAGTAAGAGTTCCCTCTAGAGGAGTGAAGCAATAACATACACATCTTTCTATGCTCTGCTAGAGCCTGTGCTCCATTTTTGTTACAGATATAGGCTGATAGTGGGATAAATCCATTTGTGAATTCCACTGCCCATGTATACTCAGTAAAAACACAACAGTGTTAGCTATGCAGAAAAAAAGCCAACAGGACCTTTAGAGGACTATAATGGCAACAGAATAATAAAAAATAAAGCTTTTTTTAAAGGTAAAGCTAGACACAGTTTACACAGTTCTGCCACTAGAAAGGAAGAAACCACCATTATTGCAAAAAACTGTAATAATTCCTCAGAGCGATCACGACCCCATTGTGCTTAGATATTGTACATCCCTCCAGCTAAACTGAAGAGAGAAAAGGAAATCAAGGCACAGCAAAGGGGTTAGGTTGTGGTCAAGGTCACAAAAAAGAGCATTTTCATGAACAGAATTGATTTTTATGGAGTCATTGTGTCCCCATATCTCATTACTATTTTTTCATTAATATTGATTTAGAAGAACTGATTTTTTGAAAATATTTTGTTCTATATTCTCTGAATATTGCAATACTTCCTTAAGAAGTATGTAGCATTATGGAAAGGCTGTACAACTGTATAAATTAGATGTAACTTTTTTTGCTACTTCTACTTGGGACTCTGATCACAGTAGGAGTACTGTGAAGACCCACTGTGATGTATCAAAGTTTCTTGTCTTAGCAATATCTGTTCAGAAATCTCAATGGAAAAAGATGTGATATTAAGTTGTCTGATTTCCAAATCAAGCACCTGTGAAGGCAGAAGAGACCAGCTCACTTGCACTGGGAAGGAAGACAGCAAATGCCTACCTGGGAAAAGAAGAAATATTCCTGAAAGGATTTTGTATTACAGCAGACTGATTTACATAGAAGTTGTTAGTCTGAGTGCTTCAAAAGAGACCAGAAGAGGCAAGCCTACACGTCCCACTTACAGTCATCTGAAACTTTCAGCTGCAATAAAAGCATCATATGCTTTGGCCTTCTCCAATCTGGGTTTAAGCATAATGCCACTTTGTATTCACCTGATATTTTTCATCCCAAGGGAATAAGATTCCTTCAAAAACATGTGAAAAATTGTAGATGTCATTTTACACATGAGAATGGAGAGACAAACAAAGCAAATTCCTGCACTAATAAGGGCAAACATGTTTCTGTGTCCAGGCTAAATCCCCTGCAAGAGTAGCACAGAGACACCCTTAGGTAGAGACTGTGGGTAAACTCCAGCTCAGATGCAAACTAAGTACATAAACCTACCCAGAGTAAAGGTCCAAAGTCAAAGAATTTTACTGCAACAGGATACAGATCATATTCTGCTTATTTGTAATGCCTACACAGAAAGTGGTGAATACGTGAAAAACAAGAGGCGTTACCAAAAAAACCTGGTAATTTTTTTTTTTTTGTGTGTATAATTTTTAATTCTGAATTATAGTATATCTATCAGATATGTGTATAAACACACATAGGGACATATATTTGTCCACCCATATTTTTTCTGTATGCAAGGATTCAGGCAGGAAAGTGGTCTGAAGAAGTTAGACATAGCTAGTGAACAGAAGATTCAAAGGTTTGCATTATCTAAATGACCTTTCCAATTGTTTGTGGAAGAACATCTAAGTACTATTTCAAGGCAACTGAAACAATAATAAATATGAAAGCCACAACAGCCTGTCTGCATGCTAGCTTCTTTCTTAAGCACGAAGGTCCCAAAAAGTTAGTGTAGATTTAATGGCTCTCATTTGTTTTGGCTTTGAGAGTTAACTTCAGAGGAATAATCTGCAAGTTAAAGACAAAATGTTAGAGCAGTGCCAGATCCTGCCCCAACTAGAGTGCTTTAGTGACACAGTTTCGTGAAACAATTCATTGCAAGCAAGTGGAACATGAGGCAAGTGTTAAAAAGTGGTTACAGAAAGCCACCTAGAGACCAGCCCAGTGTTTCAAGACATTTAGCAGCAGTTTCCTAGAGTGTCTCTGTGACCCTGGATAAATCTTTTGAATAGTCTTTGCCTTCACACCTTCAGCTATAAGACGAAGTTTTAAATACTCATCCCACCTGACTGCTTTGTCTACCTCTCAGACACAAATTTGAGGCCATGTAAATTCAAAACAGAGGGAAAAAAAATCCAGAAATTGTAAATTTTATGAAAAGTGCATTATAAATTATGATACTGATCAGTCTTCTTCAGTTGATGTAGCTCTATGCAGTGACACAATGTTGTTTATATTACCTAAGAAACAAGATTGTGATTGTTTCTGTCAGCTGTTTCATACAATACTGTTACTCCTGTGTAAGGTGTTTGGAACATACTGTCATGGTTGAGTCAGGACAAATTAAGTGCACATGGTCATTAGTACTCTATGGCCGTGAGAGCTTGGTCCTAGGTGTGCCTGTAGGTCCCCTATAGCCAGGCATCTCCCATGGCAGAGTCATGCCCTTCTCCCTCCTGGGTGGAGGTGGAATGGGATAAATGAGGAGAGCATCTTCAGGGCTGTTGGGTCTTTCTTGGTCCATGGACCTCTCTGAGACATTGCTTCTTGATGGGTGTAGTGAGTCATGGAGTAAATATTCTTGAATCTGTTTAGCTGTGTTTTTTGAGTTTTTTACCAATAGCTGGACTGGTTTTTTTGTAACACCTGACTACTTGTGCTTTACCTAAGCTGTGTTACATCCCTCAACTACATAGCAACATGAAGAAGGTCAGAAAATGGGCCTTTGATATTTGTCTAAGTACTCTGTAGACTCTGTGGCTCTGTAGCTCTGTAAGATAAGACACTAGGCAAAGGTAATGTGAAATCAGACTCAGCATTGTAAAAGGGTATTTTTCAAAAAATCCCCCTCAAAATCTCTTTCTCATACATTTTTCTAATGCTGAATATATCATAGTGCTACTGTACACCTCAAAGAAATCACTCTATTCTTGCAATGAAAACATGTTCTATATTAAAACATCAGGATATTACTAGCACACTTTCTATTACTTCAGCACTGTCTTGACAGTGTTAATTTGAGTCTGTTTAACTATGCAAAGTAAACAATACCAATTGGTCCAGAAAATAACTGTTGATTGATTAGTAAGGTAGTCATGGAAAAATGCAGAATATTTATCATTTATCTCTATTGCAAGGAGTGGTTTAGTTTCTTTCATGCAACTGCTTAATTGTTTGTAAATAAATTCCAAAAATTATTCATAAATTTCTATCTTTGATCTTTTAACTGAAGAATTTGCACAGTCATTCCGTTTTTCTGTAACGGAACCTCTGTCTTTTTTGTTCATCTTTTTTATTCTTGCTAATATAATATTGAATGTTTTTTTCTGCAGCAGGAACTCTGATTTTACCTGTAGAATTCTATTAATTACACCCTCAGCTATAATGTCCTGGATCAGAATTAACACAGACAAAGCAGGAGGTCTCCCCTGGACTGCAGATTTGCTCATAAGTTAAAAGAGCCATTTTTACTTTCTTTGCTAATTCAAGCACTTCCATTCATTCCTGGTAATTATTACAGTTTTTGTACTTTTTAGTCCTCACAAAGAATACATTTGTGAGGACTTCTGAAGTCTTAATAATCAAAACTCAATCATGGTTCTGGAGAAAAGTCAGAAATTGAAAAATAACCACAATAGTTTGAAGGAGCTCTAAGGAAGACAACAAAATCTGCATGTTCTAGCCTGGTAACATGAGAAAAGTTCACCAGAAAGCTTTCTTTTTCTAATGCAATCTCTACTATAGATATAAGATTGTGTTTGATTCTGCAGAGCAGGCAGGGCACACCATGCTCTGAATGCATGCAGCCCATAAAATCAGTACCAGAAAAAAAAGCAAACAACTGCAAGTGAACTGACAAATCAAAACAATTCTGAGCCCATTTTAAGCGGCTCCAACTTCTTCGAGAACTTTGAGGAAGTTGATTCCTTTCTGACTGTCAAAAAATTTATTAGGTTGTTAAGTGTTTTGTCCAAATTAGAAAAATTTGTGTGTTTCAGTTCTTCTCAAGTGACTTTAAATTATCCCAGTGTGTCACATGCATCTGATTCTTCATTGTCCTTTCATCTCTAAAAGCAGAAAGGGAAGTTAAAAATTCAGGGAGGTCTGGGTTGAAAGCCTGGGTGAAATCTGCCCTGCCTGACTTCCAAACAACAGGAAGCCTGGGCCACCCTCAGGGTCTTCTCTTCACAGACCCCTCACCCATGTTAACAACCACTTACAGCTCACAGATTTCGCCTCCTTGTTCCTGGTCACATGAACTTTCCACAGGTCTTGAAGATGGGTAATACTTGCTTACAGTACTCCCTGAATTCCTGGCCATGCTTTAGCTATTTTTGAGGTTGTAAGCAAACTTAAATGTTGGTTTCTCCCTTGGTGGCCCTTACTTTGGTTCTCTGAAGTGATGCCTTAGGATTTTTATATATTTGTAGATTTTAATATTTTGTATATATTTGTAGATTTTTTTATAGCTGTACAGTTTCTCATACTCGAATAACAAATAGCAAATAATAGCTTCTAAGTTTCTCACAGTTGGTGCCACATTCCTGAATTTCTATTTAACAGTCTTTTCAACAGACAAGATTGTAGCAAGGGCATTGTGTTTGGGACACATATCCCTGGACTGGAATAAGAAGACATATTGTAGTCAAAACAAAATAGAAGACCCCAAAACCTTGGAGGCGCTCCAACAGGACAGTTCTGAGGAAGGTACCAGGGTGGTACCAGGGCAAAATATTTTTGGGTTGGATTCACCCATTTGATGTGATAATTAAGTAGTGTTATAAATTTGTAAAAACCCTGCAGTGGGTGTGCACCTGTTTACTTCGTGCACCTGAAAGCTTTCATTAAAGAATTGATCTCTACTTTACCTGTACTAATGTTGTCTTGGAAGTTTTTTCCTTGATTTTAGGCAACAAACTACTACACCTACAGCAAAATGGTCCTTCTGAATTACCATGAGTCCCTGCCCAGAGCTTGGTCCGTGCTTGTCACAAACAAAATTCAAAAACAATGGAAAACCATAGTGTGCAGAATGTTCTCTCTACCTTGTTTTTGATGTACAGGAATGGATGACAGGACACTTCTCTGCCTGCTACCATGTCTCTCCTTGAAAACATCTAGGCACATGCTCTGCTGTAGGGCATGGGAGGAAAAAACAGCTAGCTGTGCCTGCTGACTTCTCTTCAGCTGTAAGCAGACGTGTGCTCTGGCATCATCTGGGCATAGTGGTTGAGATTACTAGACAAGTTCAGGGTAGAGGATAAGGAACACAGAGAGCTGGATTAGAAGTATATACTCAGAATATCACAGGGGTATCTGCACTGGATTATGAAAGACTGAAACAAGAAATAGATCCACTGAACATTTAGGCTTATTAGGTGTCTACCTTTAGCATGTCATCAATAGAGGCATGAGGGTGTGTGTTTTTTGAGATTCTTTATCCACATTTCCAGATCCAATTTGATATGGAGGTTCTCAGCATTGAAGAGAATCAGACCTGCAACCAACCATATTTGAAATTAAGACCTGTCACTATAAAATTGCCTGATGTGCTATGATCAAGTGCCTGATGTTGCCTATGTAATTGCTATGTGGTTTTCTATGGGCAGTACAAAATAAAGCATCCTGCTGCAGAAGACATCTAGTTTCAGTGTTAAGCACAAAGGACAGACAAAGGGTTCAGAAGAGCACACACAAGGAGATAACACTGATTGGTGTGTCAAAAACTGTTGTGTTATCCCTGCAGCTTAGCTTGGGAGGCCCAAGGGAGTGCTGAAAAGAACAATATAGTAGTTATGCAGATGTTGATGACTGCAGATGGGACAAATCTTCTCATCTGACTAGTCTCAGTCATAATAATCCTTAGAAATCCTGTTAAAGTGAAGTTTTCAGGGGTCCTGAGAGACTGCTATGACTCCTAAGGTACTCTATGAGGTGAACATTAGGGCACAAGTAGGCTCTGAGAGATGTTCTAAAGGGAAGCCAGACATCTTATATTTAGATTTACAAAGAGATGGGAGCCCACAGAGGAAGGTGAAGAGAAGGGTGTACTATTTTGAGTGACAGTAATGTGTATCTTTTTCAAGAATGCTACCGAAGGAGCCCTGTTTTGGACAAACCTATGTGCTGTCCATGATTGGGTTTCCCCATAACTTTTGCGGACAAGAGCACTACAGCAGAATAATCTCAGCCTTTAACCTCAGCCTTTTATGGTATCACTAACAAAGCAGCATAATGTGAAGAAAGTCATTATAACAGGCATCTCTTTTAGTTATGTAGCCTGCTATTGTAAGAGGAACATTTTCAGGTGAGAAAAACAGATGAAAGACTACAGAGGGCAAATCCTCTGATGCTGAATTGAGACTATCCATCTGGCCAGGGCTACATTTAAGTCATGCAGTGAATCTGTATTTCAGTTTCCTCATGTCACACTCTAGACCCTGAAAAATTGTTTTTCTCAAGATTCTTTACTTCATAGACTGTACTTTCAGGAGCTGAACCTCCCAGCTCTGTCTCCTCTGTTTCAAATGATGTTTATACTTTGGCTATAAAAACCACTTTCCATAAGAAAAGTGTATTCACTAATGAATTTGGAGAATGGCCTTTCCTCTGGGAAATAGATTTATTTTGCCAGTTCATATCTATGCAATCTCAAATGGCAAGACTTTCAGAAATGGGAGAAATTATTCTTCTTTTAACTATATAGATAGTAATTCTATCTCAGAAGTTGAGTTTTGACAGTCTCAGTTTCCAAAGGAGCCTAAGGAAATTGAATGCTCCTACTCCCACCTTCTTATCATACCACAAATTCTCCCAGAGTGAAAGAAATATTATATGGTTGCAAACCTAGCTCACATAGTGTCTGACCCACTATAGACACTGTTCAGAGATAAGGAAACATAATAAAAAAAATTTGCTTTCTTGGTATCTTTTTGTCTCTCTTCTAGAACTACGCACCAGTCATACATACAGGAAGAGGAACTGTGGATTTAAGTCACAGTTTTATAAAGTGCCTGAGAGGAGTCACCAGGTGGAGCAGACTAAGTATCATGATGCTGCCTGTCTTGCCAATGTCTCCTGATAAATCGCTTTAACAAGTCTGCTTGGCTGATGACATTTCCTCTTCCAGCAAATATCTTTTAACTGCATTGGTCCTTGACTAGCCCAGAGCCCTTCTTGCAGATGAGGTTTCTAGCGGAGTGCCATGCAGCTCTGTCTTGCTTTGATTTTAATGAAATTCATTTTAATGCTAGTCAGAAGTCTTTGCTTTTTTTCTTAGGTGGCAACTCTGTGGATTTGGAAAAAAAACACACTTTCCTTGTGATTAATTACATTTCATCAGATTGGTATTCCTCCTTGTTTCTATGAGGAAAACCATTAAAATAAAAAACTAAGGAAGTCAGACAAAACCAGTTTTGATTCACCTTTTTTCCATGGAATGCAATTGCATGTTAAAATAAGTAATTCTTTGGTAATTGTGATACTGGCTGCTTTTAAATCTCTTTAATCCTCCATTCTTTATGTACAGACTTGCTTGGATTTCAGCTGATTCACTACTGAAAGAAGATTACTCAGTTTGAAAATAGGTACTGTTTGGCCTAGTTCAGGACATAGCAAACTCTCAGTTATATTTTTGAGCGTAGACTTTCAAGTAATAGCCCATTTGGTAAAAATGGGTATTATTACCCAGGAAAAAAGGAAGTACACTATCAAATGAGGCCAGAAGATAGCTTTCTGTATTATCTTAATTTGTTATCAGTAGTCTGATGAGACTAGAGTGTGTTAATATGTTCTCCATCATGTTGATTTGAAAACTCACACTGCAAGTTTCCTGCAGTTGTTCAAGGAATGACCTATCTACACTGTACCTGGCACTTCCAGGAAAATCACCATGATTCAGTTCACTGATATTAGATGCCTAAGGAAGATGATAGATATACTCCTTTTAGTAAGAGACAGTATCTTTCAAAGTACTCAAAAAACAACAGGGAAAGAAATGGTTAAAGAAAAAACTCAGCAACCCAGAACTGAAGTGATTTGGCCTGGCCAAACAAGAGGTGGTGAGAGGGGCAGAGATAAAAAGTTTGCACCCATGGACAAATAAGTGTTTTATCTAAGCATCACAGCAAACATTTGTTAAGTGATACCATAGTCCTGAACACCTACAGTTTATTCTAAATAAACTTTCAGTTGTCCTGGTCAGATTACACTGTCAACTGCCATTATGCTTTTTGTGGGCACATTTAGATGTGTTCTGGCTATATCTGTGCTGGTCTGGATTCTTCTCAGGAAAAAGAATTGTATAGTTTGACCAGACCAGTTTAATGAGGGGCTGCACCAAAGAAAAATACGCTAATTTGAGAGGCATGCCCAGAGAGTTTCGAAAAGCTTTTTCAAAGTGAGGATGATGTCAGCTCGAAGTCCAGTATTGTGCAAGAGGTCTACATCTGAGTGACTTTCATAGCCAATTCTTGGTTATTATCAGGAACTTATGGTATTTTTTGCAGAAGTGAGTGATGGTGACTCTAGAAATCTTGCCATTTGCTCCGTACATCTGTCAAAGGTAGGCATTTTCTATTGTTTCCTGTCTTTGCTGAAGTCTTTGTTGCACCAAATCAGAGTGTAGAGTTCTAGGCAAAAGGAAATGTATGCTCATGTAATATGAATGCTAGCATAAACACGCTTTGTGAGTTCACTCAGCAGTTCCTGCATCACACTTGCATGTTCTAATGAAAAAATTACTATTAGAAACATAATAGGCTGTCATGTCATGTCATGTCACGTCATGTCATGTCATGTCATGTCACGTCATCCCTGTTCCAATGGCTAACTGCCTCCCATGAAGAACTTATGCATAATATGAGCTTTTTCACCTTATAGAATTTAAAGCAGATCAGGTGCACCAGATTTAGAAGCCTTCACATAGCAGAAATCCTGGAGGATGCTAACAAACTTTAACTGAAACCCTTCTTCACTTTTGCTTTTTTTTACCTTAAAAATTTGAGCTATTTGAAGTGTTGGTTTTACACAAAGAAAACTCTGTGTAATTGGGTAATAGGTTTTCTGTTCTTGCAGACCTATTCCCAGTAGATAAAAATCTAACTGGAAATTGAAGGTCATCATCCTTTTAAAGATCAAAATCTTCTAGTGCACAGAAATCCTTGTTGACTTAATCATAAGACTAGCCATAGTCAGAGCATGCCAGTTTCTCACAGTGAAATTGCACTCCAGATTGTAGTCCTATCCTTCAGAGAGAGGAGCCTATTTGCAGTTTTCACTTCAAATAGACAGGGGATAATGTGTTCACATGGACCAAAGCCAGAAATTTTTAGCTGTGAACATCTTAGAGGCATCATCTAATACCAAGATTTAAAGTGACATATACTAAGAATAATGATGATATTATTCTCTTCTTGTAGGGCCAATTACTGCCTCTAATTCATGATGTTCTAGTTACAGATGAGGCAGTTTTTCCATTACAAGCTTCTTCTCTGTGTATGTGTCACTTTAAGCTGACATTTCTCATAGTAGCTGTCAGTCTAGTCATAAGAGGATTCTATGATTAAGGAGATTCACTTTTTGCTGTTTCCAAGGTGCTTCAAATCCTACAGACATAGTTTACCAGAGGGAAAAGTGGGACAGTAAAGGCTGATGTGTTCAGCCCTGAACAGCATCAGCTGTTCTACTGATGCTTAGTGGTATGCAGGTGATTTCTTGACACAATGACCAGAGGTTTTGGTAAAATAGTAAATAGTGTCTTCTCTGATCTGCAGCCATGCCCACACATTTCTCTAAAAGTAAGCCTTCTGAAATGCAAAGGGAAGCAGCATGATGTGTGTCTTGGATTGGAGTGAAGGTTGCAGAAGTGGATATTCTGATAGCTTTTGCTTCCTTCATTTAATTGTAAAAATATTTCTGGACTATGTCAGATTTGATTTTGTTAGTTTTGCTTTTGCTTTTGTCAGTTTTTCTACCTACTGTATTTGTACTACAGTAGCTTTTAGAGTCTCCAACTAGTATTAGGGTCCCGTGGTGCTTTGTAAGTACATAACACTGGGATTTTGATGGTGTAGAACAAAGCAGGATTTTTTAAGCATAGTCAAATGACAGGAATATGATACTCTCTATCCTGAGAGGAATGGAGAAACTAAATAAGGAAATTAGTGTTTCTCATAGTAAAAGAATTAGGGGACCTCAACTGAGACCAAAAGGTAACATGTTCATAACAAAGGAGAGGAACCTAGCTCTTCACATACTATGTAGGTGAGCAATGGGCCTCCTTGCTCCAAAAATTTTGTACCATTGATTTTGCATGGATTCAGAAGAAGATAGAACAAATTCATTGAAGACAATTTGTCCTGTTCCACGTGTAGGGCAGTCAATTAACAGAAAAAGGCTTGTGGCTTATTACGTTTCCAGAGCCACAAAACTCATACAACTGTGGTACTGTTCTGGAGTAGTATCATTGCAGGTCTGTCCTGACGTTAATGGATTCTTAAGTACCTGATTTTGTGTGTTGCTGAGATTCAGGACCATACGGGACTTTGGTGTGATACAGTTTGACTGTTCTTAGATGCTTTATATTACAGTATTTGAACGGTTTTTTCAAGAATGAGAAATGAGCACTGGGGAGGAAGTCCACATGAAAGTGCTTGTTGATTTCAACGTAAGTCTGGTGACATTCAGAGCATGTCCACTTCTCATAGCAGAATCAAAGAATACCTAAATAAATTTTGACAATTGAAGGTACTAGAAAAATAATTATTTTCTCACATGTCTACACAAGGGCAGACCAGGATAACTCAATTACATGAATCCAGGAGTATCTGGAAATAGGAAGGGCAATCTTTGGACATGTGTGTTTCATAATGGAAAAAAATCTCTTGGTGGAACTCAGCTTCCCCTGAAATGAGACAGTCTCCAAACTGGTTCAGGAAAGCCCTATAAACTTAGTACATTATGGAGATATACGTATTTTATGATGGCCAAGGCTGTCCTTGGTCTGCAGACTTCTGTCATCAGCAATTTAGATGGCCAAGCCTGAATTCAAGGATCTTAGTGAGTCTGATGATCTCAAGCTGTCTGCTGAAAGGATTGGAAATATTTTAAGTTGGATGAAAATCTGATATTTTCCACTACCTCTGAAGAGTCCAGAGCCTATGCATTAAACAATAAACACTAGTTACATTGTGAAGTCCAGAAAATAATCCATGCAAAAACTGCAAAGTCCAATATGCTTATATCCATGTGACAAAACATAGACCTGTCGGTTTTATACAGAATATCTGCTAGCAATGAAAAGGCAAAAATGGTCCACAGATGCATTTACAGATAATCTCTATATTCTCTATATTCCAGAAGCTAATGCTTTTTCCATTTGTAGTGTTTTCTGACTGTATAAATTACTACTTCTACTAAGAAACTGAGGGTAACATTATATTGGTAAGTGGACTGGGAGCTGCTTGATTCTGATAAGTCAGGGAACTTGCAGAAGTCTGCTCTGGGATTCATTGTTAGATAACGTTTTCTGAAAAGGTTAAACTAGACAGGTAACTCCCCCTAAGTTTAGGGGGATTAGATGAATGAGAGGCACAATGGTCACTTTTTCCTACACCTAAAGTCTGGATGTGACCCAAACAGAAAATTATGAGACAGAATATATTTAAAAGAAGAATTTTGTTAGGTACAGGGACCCTTTTATCTGTGCTCATCTTTGGAGACTCAGTCCATTAATCCATCCATATCCAAAAAGCACTGCCTTGAGCTCTTCCCTGAGAGCATACACAGGCCCCACTGCCAGCAACAACTGCTCACACAGATTTGGTTAAGGAAGCTTGCAATCATGTATTCCAATTTTCGCTTAAGAATTTGGGAGAATCAGCTTGCAAAGTAATGCATGGATGTTACAAATAAGATTCAGACTCTGCAACTAGCCAAAGAAGAAAGAAAGACTTGCAGTAAAAGTCTTTCTCTTTGGAAGGCACATCCCGGTTGCCTTATCTTGATGATCTCTTACAGGGAGCAATACAGAATGATTGTCTACTTATATAAACATATTTTCAGGAGGCATAGATGTAAGTTTTCTTAATTATGCTAACGCCTCCACTAAGCTTTCTCTCATAACAGCTCTCCCTTGTTGCATGTTTACTTCTTTGCTGCCATTCATTGTTTATCTTTAAAGTACTCTGAAATTTGGCATCCAGATTCTTAAGCCACAATCAGTGATCAGAGTCATAGAGACTACAAAGCTCTAATTTATAATTTTCAGCTTTGTGTCCTGTTGTAACATTGTCAAACTGTCAAGGACTCAACTTTGATCTTTCTTTGTTCTGTTGTTAAGCATAGGAGAAGGCAGAGAAAGAGAAAGAAAAGGGAAGTGGTTTTCTGAAGGACAGAGAAGTGTTTTTCTGAAGAATTTAGCTTATATTTAGGAACCTCAGAGACATGGTCTGATTTTCAAGGTTCTCTCTATTAATAAGATATTTTCTTTTCCAGGTATTACTTTCCACTAATAATAATAAAAAAAAATTCCTGTGGTTTTCTGTTCACTTTAAAATTCTGTATACCTACAATGGTGCTCAAGAGGAAGGTCCCACCCTCTCCTCACTCTAATGGGTTCCCACTCTTATTCTTCTACTGGCATAAACATTTGTGCAAGAGAATAGTCAGCTAGGTCTAAGAACAGATCAGCTGAAATACGTCCTTAAAAAATACTTTAAAACTGTCAGACTTGAGCTATTGTAAAACTGCATGTGTTCTTCACCTAGCACAAGGAGAACCTACTGCATTGCAATGGGCTGCAGCATGAGACTACCTCTCTTAGTGGTGATAAGGATTTTCAGGGGGTTGAGCTCTTTCACTTCATCTCTGCCACACCAGAGAGCACCTGTGTCTTCATCCTGCATTTACAGGGTGAACCTTCTGCCTGTGATAGTATTGTGTCTTAGTGTTTCCAAGGGGACAGTCGAGCTGGTAAATTAAAAATGCTGTCTCTCTTTATCTTGCCCCAGAGAGATCTGTAGTTGCCAGGAGAGACTGTATCAATAAAGGGGGTTAGTCTAGCAGTTTGCTGTTGTGCTTTTATGTTTTAACCACAGCATTAAGACCTTCAGATTATTGCAGAGAATTGGCATATCTGCTCAAGAGATTTGGTGTCTGGCTGTTGTTATTCTTGGAGAAAAGCATTTGTGCACAGACTGACACTGAAAATGGGCCAGACTCTGTTCTTGTTCACAGTTCTTCCCATGTGACTTGACTGTTTCCTTGGCAATACATATGCTACACAAAGACACTTGCATTGGGGCCTTCAGAGCTGATGTGGCACCAAAGGATGAGGTTGCGCTCTTGAACCCTGTTCTTTGGCTCTAGTCAGTTCTTGGCACACAGCGAGGAGAAGATGTAGGATATAGGTTTCTTTACGGGACTGTTCACCAAAAGATGCCTTTCTGCCCTGCAAAACCAATAGGTGCAGTATCTGTCATTGTCCACAGGCAGGGGAAAAAATGCTAGCTCCTAAAATGAACTGGGATTTTTCAGAGAAAAGGCGGCTCAACTACACCTGAACAGAGCAAAAATGATTTGATTGCATTTTACTAAACAGACAAAATATCTTGGCCAAGACTGCAGGATAAATTTACATTTTGTTTCAATGCAATTTTAACATCTGAACCTGAAGAGAAAGAATGACATTTTTCTTAAATATCTTCACAATAACAATGATATTTTACTGGATCAGAGGTGTACCTAAGTGGGATTATGAGCAGGAAATATTGAGAAAATGAGAGTAACTTGAACTTTTAAAGGCATTAAACAAATGAACTGTCATGTCTGCAGTCCTGGTCATATTGGATCTAGGGGCAGGAAGCAGAGCCCAGGATGCTTCCTCTGTTTATAGAGTTCTTGAGGCAAAAAGTGTTCTCCATTATGCCAATCAGCATCTTCTTTCCTGCATCTCCTTTTATATTTAATAGCTGTGTTGATTAATCATTTCCTCTTATACTCTCCAAACAAAACACTCTTTTCCACCTGTTTCTACATAGACCTGATGCTAGGGATTCTGTGCTTCATGACAGAGTTTGATAGAGGTAGGTCTGTCCTTTGGTCAAGCCATTTTGGCACACGATAGAATAAAAACTGAGCAAACTGATCTAGTAGAAATGTTCCTGCCCATGGCAGGTGGGATTGGAACTAGATGATCTTTAAAGTCCCTTCTAATCCAAACCATTATGTTATTCTATATTCTATCTCCTATAAAGAGTATTTGAGGGTGAAACTGTGGTTACTTAACCTGTTCTGTACTTGATATGAGGTGATCCCTTGTCAGAGTCGTATTTCTAGAGTGCACCCCAATATCTAGACTGTGCTTCTCCATCATGTAGTTTCTGCAAGGTGGATAAACATAGTGCAGACACACTAACCCACAACTCAATAGTTCTCCTAACAGCAGAGCCTGATGAACAAAGGACCATTATAAAACTGGCATGGCTAGACACCTGCCTGGGGTACTTCTGTACTGTGCTCCATTCATGGGCAAAAGATTCCCAGCATAGCCCTATACCTGCTTTAAGTGATTCAAGCAAAAGCACTAATGGAAGCTGGCCCTCTAATTATGTCACTTAGCAAGGAAGTCTGGTTCACAGGCAGGGATCTTGTATTTCTATGCTTGACCACGACACTGAATCTGTTTACAGTGGGTATTTATAAAGACAGGTGTGATCACACCATCTGGATGCTCCTTTTATTGTCCAAAGCCTGATAATCTTTATTTTATGTTCAGACTTGTCTTTTAAAATGGTGACATGTCCACAATTGCCATTAAAGTTTATGGCACAAGGTAGTAGCAATGTAAGTATGAAGCAGTCATATGTGAGCCCTGAAATTGCTTTGGTTTTGTAATTCAGTACAAACTAACGGAATGAATTCTGTTTCACTGATGGTGTGTGTTTCTCTTCAAATCCCTGGATGTTGTTGTCCTGCAGATATCAGATTATACCTTTGCTGCCAATTTCTTCACTTTAGAATGAGATGCACTTTTTCATTCTTTGAAATGAATTTATTCTTTTTTACAAACTTACCATTGATCAACATTAAAAGCAAATATGGAGATCCCAAGGTTTTCTGACACTGCTTGATGATGGCTGACAAGATAGATGTTATTTAGTACAAAGTTTTATATTTTGATTTCAAAATAAAATCGGGAAAGAGATCTGCTGCCCAAATGACAAACCACTAAAACTTATGGCTCTAGTTATCTACAGCTGGTAAATCACTTTGTTTTCAGAGAATTTAGATGAATACCACCCCTGCACTGATATTCTGCCCTCTTGGATGAGATGATAGTTCAGAGAGAACCTTGACTCTTGGTTTAATCTAGATGCCTATTTTTAAGATGTTTGATTACAGCCACAGTGCTCAGCATATTGTCCAGCCTGAACTGAGTCTAGTATAAAGAATCTCCTGAGAATATTACTGGACCAACAATGGCAGTGGGGAAATCCAATTTAAACTGATCCATGTAAACTGATTATACTGACCTGTGAAGTTCTTATGTCATTCTCACTATAGCACTGCAGAACTCCATGAGAAGGCCTATTTAGGGAATGATAAAGACAAGATTATAGCTTTTTAAAAAAGGGAGCCAGCCTTGTTGCTAGGAAGAAGCATTCAAAAACTTTAGAAGAATTCAAAATAAAAATGAGAAAATCTTCTGAGGTTCATGGCCACTTTAGCAAAATAATGAAACCTGAGTGGGAAAAATGTCAGCTGAATACATTACCTACAAAATCAACCTGTTTTGTTGGGATGAAAAGGATCCCTAGCATATGCTGTGAATCCATATTGGAAGCTTTCCTAGAACGTGTTTTGCTCAGCTTTCGCATGAAAGTGTGACACACCTTTTCTTTATGGTTTTGCCTGATACATGCACAGAGATATTTGTTCAGACTTCTTTAGGTCATGCTTGTTTTCCTTGATTTGTTTTAAAGGAGTTTTTGTTCTGAGTGGGAGACACTTCTGAGTCATAGTGACGTGTGTGACTGATAATGCAACTGATTAAGCACTGGAGAGTGAGGAAAATCCAAATAATCTCTGGCTGGTCTGTAGTGCAGAGTTTAAACTGGGGACAGCACCTATTGTTCTGCAAACATTTGGATGTCTTTGTAAGTTATCATGTGATTCAGGCAGAACCTGGTACTGCCTGAGACTGGAGTGGAGAAGTGACTTTCTGTAGGGATAGATAATGTTGAAAGTAATAACAGGTTGAAAGCACATAGGAGGGAAAGAATAATATTGTTATTTTTCATGCAGGTAGCAAGTCAGTGAATGAAGTCTGCTTTTAGGAAGACATAACTAGTTAGCTGTAGGTTAACAGGGTTAAATGAAGCTATATTCTGTTACAAAGATATTTGTTCCTATCCATGGGTAAGACACTTTGGGGGAGGCCTTCTTGTGAGCAACAGTGAAACTGTAGGTAGGTGTTATAAAAACCACTGACTTCTCAAACAAAGCCTATAATTTATCAGGCAATGTTTTCTGCCATATTCATTCTATAAGATGTGTTACAGTGAGGTGCAATCAGTCAGTAATAGTTTTAATTTCCAGGACAAAAATCTTCCATGATGCTACCTGTGCTCTTGAGCATATTTAAAAATTAACTTGTGAAGATTCCAGTTTGGCTAATTGCCTAGAACAGCTCCTCTAATTAAAGAAGAAAAAAAAAAGAAAGAGGAGGAACAGGAATCTGAAGTGCAAATTAGAAAATAGGTAAGCTGATCAATAGGTTTTGTCGTCCTAGATTTCCAAATAGTCTGATGTTGCTGCATCTTCTGCCAGTAAATTAAAAAAAAAAAAAAAAAAACAACAAAAGAAAACAAAACAAACAAAAAACCAAAGCAGAAAACCCCACTGCAAACCAAAAGATGCTTTCGCAGTGAGAATTGGAATGTTTGCAATATTTTATTTGCTGCACCATGATGCTCAAGAACTCTCCTAAAATACATGCACTTGCTGAAGTTAAATATCCATCTTTCAGTCCTGAAAGTGCTTATGCACAGCTTACATTTGCATTTGTGGTATGTTTTATGGGCTTCAGGGCTAAAGAGAGATGTAAGTACTTGCATGGCATTTGACAGGACTGCGAGGAAACAGGGCTGTTTACAGTCTGACTACTGTTTCTGTCTCCAGCAGGACTGTGAAATATTACAGCAGTCTGCATTTAAATTCTTTGATTCATCGCTCTACTGTGTAGAGAAAAGGTCTGTAACTCAGAAACTGAAATTACAATTGGACAGGAGTGGTCTTTGAGTTTTAACAGATATGTCATTAAAAAGCTGTTACAATGATACACAGGAGTAGAATTCCAACTGAACCTTGAAAGAAAAAGCTTGATTGTCTAAAAATATTAAGCTGTTTAAAATGGTTATGTGTTTTTTCTCTCCCATATATGAGGAACATATAAAGCAATGGGGTTTGAAGTGCCTGCTTTTACATTCCAGATTATGCAGCTGCTGCACATGCAGAGTGCTTAGCATAACATTGCTCAGCAGACATAGGTACCACATGCAGTTTTTTTAACTCTGGGATGTAATTTGTACTTGCGTGAGTCCTTACTCAGCTGTAGTCTTGGACCAGAAACCAACAACTTCCCATGCGCAAGGGATGATAATCATCTCCTGAAGTCCACTAATTCCTTCTACACTCATAGAATTTTGGTTACTCTTGCATGAGAAGGCTGTGTAGTCCTCTCACAAGAGCAGCACATCCTTCTAACCCTGATAACTACAGTTTCTCACTTGCTGGCCAAGAAGTTTCCATCTTGCAAGTGGTGCTACTATCTAGAGTGGAGACTTGTAATATAGGAGTAGGTGTGAATTCAGATCTCCCTTCCATGCAAACCCAAAATGAACTAACTTGGTAAGCAGCAGTTAGTAGTGATTAGTTAGTCATTATAATTTTAAGAACTATAAATCACCAGTCATGATTATAATACCATAATAGCAATGTTTTAATATGTTAGCTTCACCAAGGTAGGTACTATGGCACCATCTAAATTTTATTTTCTCCAGGAAGGAGAACTATTTCACAACAGTGAATGGTAAAAGCAGGACATAGCTGCTGACCTGAATATCTGTACAATCAAGGCAGGAAAAATCCTTTGGAGCAGACTATATCTGGCTAGTAATAGAAATGTGTAATAGAAAACCAGCTATAAAACAATTCCATATGTTTCTAAGAAGTTTTTCTAATTTGGTTTCAAAACAAGGAAAAAAGGCCTATGAATGAAGGCTTTATCAAAACTATGTATGTTTGCATGGACTGGGGAGAAACGAACAGGATGAATGTCTTGACTTCAGGAAGGCTTTTGACACTGTTTCCCCTACATCGTCTTAGTTAAGCTCAGGAAGTGTGGGTTAGCTGAGAGGACACTGAGGCAGATTGAAAGCTGGCTGAACATTGGAGCTTAGAGGGTTGTGGTCAGTGGTACAGGGTCTAGCTGGAGACCTGTAGCTAATGGGGTTCCCCAGCGGTTAGCACTAAGTCCAGTCTTCTTTTCTTCATCAATGACCTGGAGGCAAGGACAGGATGTACCCTCAAGAGTTTCCCCGACAACAA
>JAWWTY010000088.1:29775153-29802533 GCA_035222235.1 Margarornis squamiger | reverse complement strand
AGGTAAAGAAAGCATTGAATACCTCTGCTTTTTTCTTAATCCTACTATTCAGATGACCATCTTCAACAACTGTCAATTCAGTGGTTTTCTTTTTATACATGCTCTTTCTTTTAACATACTTTAAAAAGCCTTTGTTATCTGAAAGAAACACTGGATATTTTCAACACTAGTTGAGTCTCTTTGGTCTTTCATGTCTTCTCCCCACATATACAAACAACAGCTCTGTATGTTCCTGTGAAGCCTGACCTCTTTTCTAGAGATCATACAATTTTTTTTCCCTTTTGTGCTTCCTGAGCTTCCATGTTCAGCCAAACTGTCTTCTGCTCTTCTTGCTTGACTTATGGCACAGAGAAATTGCCCGCTCCTGTGTTTCCAAAAAGTGGTTCTTGAAAGCTGACCAACACTCATGAATTCCTAAGCTCTCAAAAGCAGATTTCCAGGGAACTCTGCTAAATATCCCCTAAATAGCTTAAAGTTTGCTCTGCTGAAGTCCATAGTAGCATCTCTGCTGTCCTTCTTTTCTCATTACACTGAAAGTTTTAAACTCTGACATTTCATGATCACTGTGGACAAGACATCCACCTGCCATCACTTCTGCAGGGAGTCCTTCGCTATTCACAAACAATAAGTCCAGAAGGGCATTTTTATTTCTTTCTGGCTCACTGAGAACTTGGGACAAGAAGTTATCTCCTATAAACTTCAAGAATTTTCAAGAGTTTCTTGTCACAGCAGCATGATATTCCCAGTTAATGTCTGGGAAGTTGTTACCTCCCATAAGAACAAGGGCTACAGACCAAGATATTTGTCCTAATTATCTACAGAATAACTTAGCAGTGCCTACATCTTTCTCGAGCAGTGAGTAGTAGGCACTCACTAGAACAAGTATTTTTTTTCCTCATCCCCCTAATCCTCACTCAGAGGCTCTTAACCACATAATCACCTACTGTAAGGGTTGAACGTTCCAAACTCTGCCTTATATGTAGTGCAACACCCCAACCTCGTCTACTCTGCCTATCCCTCAACAGCCTGTACCCTCCATCCCAGTGCTCCAACCATGTTACTCATCCCACCAAGTCTCACTAATATCAATGGCATCGTAGCTCTGGGAACTGACCAGTGCTTCCAGTTCACCCTGTTTACTACTCACACTGTGTGCATATTAGAAAATATAAATTCTGTAAAGTTGGTACTCTGCTTCTTCATGACTAAAAATATCCTGGATTATCAAAAGAAAACTGCTGTTAATACTAGCACAGTTATCACATATTTGCTAAAGTTGACACTAATCTCAAGCTTCTCACAACACAGTTTTATTCCAGGAAGCTCTTGGAAATATGAGTGACTGTATGATGATTTTATGTCTCTTTGGCACAACTGTTGCTTTGCCTGTAAATTGTACACTTGTACATCACAGTCTAAGTTGCCTGCTTATATAAGGTATGTGACCCAGCTGCTTGGGTTTTGTGTACAGTCTGAACCAAACTGCCAGGATAATCTTCACTAACCCTTTTTCTCTTCCCATGATACTGATGTTGAAGAAGGTATCTTTGTATCTGTAATGTTAGCCATTCTGAGCTTAGTTAATTGTCTGAGAAGAAAAAAATCCAGATTTCAGGATTATTTCCGGTTAGAGGTACCCACTCTTCATATGCTAAATTGAAAAAAAAAAACAAAACAGCTGAAGAGTGCTGGTGCAAAAATAAACAGAAATCTTTAGGACAGCTATCTGTTCCTGGAATGTAAGCATACTGCTGTCTTGAGCAAGAGTGTTAATCAGTCATGTCTATCAGTAGATACTGACTTTTCACCATAGAAATGAGAACAGACTGTATAACTGCAATGGTAAGTGTCAAAGTCCTGGTCAGCAAGGCAAGACCAGTTAGTTATATTTCAGCTTCTATGGGGAAACTGGTTTTCCCCAAGATGAAAATCATGGCTTTTACTTCAGACAAACTCATATAATAATGAGGTACTGCTGAAAGAAATGCTAATAATCACTATACCTCAGCTCTTTGATCTGCTCTCTTCTTTCAAATCAAGTGATTGTGTGCCTGCAGAGCTCATGAATGAAGCAGAAATCTTTATTTCTTTTAAAACAGACTTGATTTCCCACAGTTTGGCTACCAGAACTGATTTTCCTACAGTTGTACAGACCTAACTGTGATGTCCATTCAAAGGTGATGCCACCAAGAGAGACTGACAAACTCTAAGAAATCTGTACACCAGGGATAATTTGTGTCATGGCAGCAGAAGGATTCCATTCACAACCTCAGGGTCTTATCAGGGAAATGTAAAGCACGGGAGACTAAATCACTGTCTTTGATATTATATTGAAGTTGGTATTATATCAGTGTGTATGGTAGCCCCAGGCATACACAGTGTGTTTCCCCTAGCTTGTTTTTTTTTGTGTCTATGTGTATTGTTTCCTTCTTGGGAAGGCTCTCATATCAGTTCTGTCAGCTTGCAGATGTACCCGAAATGTGCTAGGTCATGCAGAATGGCAACTATAAGCTTTGAGGTCTGTATCCTCCCCCTCCAGCTATGCATGATCACCTCTTGAATGATAAGAAGGCAGCTGCAAATTAAAAAAATTATAAGTATTGTAGCAGA
Source organism: Margarornis squamiger (assembly GCA_035222235.1). Classification (NCBI taxonomy): domain Eukaryota; kingdom Metazoa; phylum Chordata; class Aves; order Passeriformes; family Furnariidae; genus Margarornis; species Margarornis squamiger. The sequence goes on along the minus strand of JAWWTY010000088.1, from coordinate 29,799,923 downwards.
TAATATCTTCCTTACTTGTGATTTACCATGAGTCAGTATGATGTAGCCCTTAAAATGCAGAACAAACGCTCAGAAGTGGGGCTGGTCAGAGTCTTGACAACTATTCAAACATTTCACAAGTTCTTTGACTATCAGAAAAATGGGTGAAGAAGAGCAGCACAACACTTCCCTCTTGACAAACTGTGTAATAATCTGAAATGCAATTAGTTTGAGAGAAAAGAATTTATGCATTAAATTATAACTTGGAAATTTGAAGGTCAAATTTACATTTCCCCTGTTGAAAGCTTTCTTTCTGTCTTTTGCCATTTTTGCATTTCATCTACTTGCATAAACCCTTAATAGTTCCTCATGTCAGAACAACTCACTTGTTTCTGGCTGAATTACCTGACAATTCTTTAGATAATACTTGTAGGTCAAGAGAATAGAATTATTCCTTGCCTGCCAAACCTTGCTGTGGTCTGTATATTTCAGCAAGGTAATATTAACAACACAATATAGGGACACAAACCTTCATCCAATTCATTAAGCCAAGCTATGACATACAAGAATATTAGAAGGAAAAAAAAGCCAGAAGAATCAAACTTGGTATTTAAACTTTTTAATAAGGCAAACCAGAATAAAATTGTTCTTGAGAGCTAGCTCAGTCTTGCCATCTTAATGTCCCCACTTGCTCAGTTAAATTGCAAGTAGCTAATGTTAGCCACAGCGATATGCAGAGTGGTTGCCAATAATGCTGTTTTGAAGATGTCCCAGTCTTAACAGATGGTACTTGTGTAAAGTGGGGTGTTAGATTTACCCTTAATTTCCTTGCAACACTTCCTTTGGCTGCAGTTTTTGTATCAATATCAGCTCCAGCTTCCATTAGTGGAAGCATATGTTCTGTAGAACTGTCATGGTGTCTCCCTCAATGACAGTAAGTTCCTAGTAGAATTCCCACTCACTTTAGTGGGAACTCAGCAAGGTCAGCTGGTCAGTTCCAAACAGCAAACGTGTAAGAAGGGAATTCCTGATTGCCACAAAATACAAAATAAACAAAAAATGCATGCTCTGGCTGACTCCCATGTCACACACTTAAGAGAACAGATCACGCTCTTGAAAAAGTCCCAGGATATCTTGAGCTGTTTATTCAGAAGGCAGATGCAATGAATAACAGACAAGGATATTTGTTTAGGCCATGATCCATGAATTGCCCAAATGAAAGCAGTGATAATATTGATCAAGGATGGTGCAAAATAAGGACATGGCAAAGTGTTCTGCTTTAGTTTTGCCCTGAACAAGATAATGTGTGCAAATCTCTAGCTTCATTTAGAAACTTGCAGACAAAGCTTTTCACAAAAAAACCCTCCATTCATCTACCTCCATCAAGATATTTTCTCCTTGTTCTTAAGGCACACTTTCCCTCTCATTCACACACTTGTAATAAGACAAGCCTGCATAATCCACTGTATAAGAAGATCTCCAACAGTGTTTGCAAGATGTTGTGCAGCATAAAATGACATTTCAGGCAGCAGTAACTAAGAAATTCTGGAGAGTAGATTTTGTTTTTCAAGAGGAGGCTTGCAATGAGCTAAAACCAGACAAGAGCATTAACATTTACGTGAATAGTGACGGTGTTACAGTAATGGAATAAGGGTAAGGTATGAAAGGAATGAACAATTTATGATAATTGTTTCTTTCTCAGAAAATAAGATGATATGGATGACAGAATACAAATGTGGTTATGCAGATAGTTACACCACTATTTTCAAATAACACACTATTTGTTGTATGTGCATATTTATAAAATAATCTAAAGATTCCAAGCAGTGTTTTGAATTCTATTTTCTCATGTGTTTGCAATAACACATAAATTAAAATAGAGCATACATTAAAAAAATAAAATCTTTCTCTCTGGATGTGCTTAGCTGAATATGTAGCAACACTTAGTTGCTGGTGTACCTCTTGGTAAACACTACTGAAAACAGACTACCATGCAAAATAGCATCTTATGTTTTGGTAGAGTCACATAGATGATGTCTTTTGGTGTTCAGAAAAACAAAACAAAACAAAACAAAACAGAATAAAGCAAAACAAAACCAAAAAACCCACAACAAAAGAAAACCCCAAACACTTCGATTCAGAAACAGCTATTACCTTTGTTTATTCCCCCACAAACCATGTCTTCCTCTTTTCCTTACTTTCATTACTATTGAAAATATCTGAAGAGCAGGAGGTGGTTTGAAGGAAGATTAGGTAGCTAGAGTACTCTCTATTTATAGAAACAATTTTAGCTAGCCCAAACACATTCCACTGATGCAGTATGTCATTTAACATTTCTTCTCTTTTGCTGTCTGTTAGCTGATTCTCACTCTGCTCAGCAAGTCTTAGTCTTGTTCAAGTATGTACACTGACTGCTTTTTTTCTAAACTAATGTAGCTATCATCACCAGAATACTCAGAAAATTAAAGTACCAAGGTGCGTACAGATTTATTGTGCAGCTTTGGTAGGTACTGCAACACAATTACATTCATATAAAAGTTTTGTGATTACTTTTGGTTGGACTAAATTGTCATATTCACAGTCAGAACTAAGAATCACCTGAGGAGACTTTATTTGTTGCAGAAACAGTAAGAAAAATGTCCATATTTGTAAAAGCAAGCCATTAATTCTCTCAAGGGCCTCAATGTTGCTTTCAGCAGCACCTGCACAAGCAGTGTAGGCAGACACATCTTTGCTATGTATGCCCTTGCTAATGGCAAACCAGCTCCCTTCCAGGAACTGAATAGTCTCATTCAGTATACATGCAGCTCTGAGCTAATGCCTTTAAATGGCTCTGGCCTGTGGCCAGCAGTCACACAAGTGAAGCAGATGTGACTGTGTATTTGTCTTTGCCTCCAAAAGTTGAGTCCTGCTCATTGTTTCCAGCATTCCTGGTATTGAACCCTTGCTAATACCACTAAATTGTTCTCTTCTTTTTGATTGTGATGTACCCAGCTGCATATCAATTAGCCCAGCAAGGGAAAGCACAACAGCTCCTGCAGTAACCAGTTGTTTATTTCCCACGTCTTACTCTCTAATTCATTCAGCTTTTACTTGGCTGCATAAGCCTAATTCACTGATTATTCTTTCTTCATTTATGTAGCTTTAACTTCAGCTGTTTTTTCTGTTCTATGCAGCATGCCAAAGGGTAAGTTTATTTCAGTTTTGCTTACCCTCAGACAACTATCCTTTCAGTGGATATTGCTGCAGGTAAAATTGAGCCTGAACTGAAAGCCTGATGTATTCAAAGCCATGGCATGGAATTTTAATATTGAAGTCTTGTTCAATAATGTTCACTGGGCTTCTCTGTCTCGCAAAATTTGTTTTAAAATTTGCTTCAGAATTCCTACCAGAATGTATTTTTCACTCATTTTTTCTCTAAACCCATAGTTTTGTTCAGTGGTGTGATGCTTGTCCTGCCTGGCTCATGCTCTACTGCCTTTTTGTCAGTATATCTCTGCAACACTTGACACAGGGAGCTCTGAAGAAATGCAGGTGAGTCATATTAGAAAGGACATTTGGTTCTAAGAAATCATAAGACAAGTCAGCCTGGACTTTTTGAATGTAAATTTCAGTGAAACTGTTCTGGGTATTCGCAGTGTTCTTTCATTCACAACCAAAGGGCATCAAGATCTCTGCAGCACATTATTTGCGTAACGGCCACCGTAAGCTTAATGTACATTATGTTAGAGTACAAATGTTGTTCTCACTGCAAGAGTCCTGTATACTATTTAAGAAGAAGGCAGAGGACAAATGTAAATAAGACTTAGTCTTGCAGTCTGGTGATGGAAAAAGCAGGCATAATAACTGAAAAACTTCATATCTTTCCAAGTGACTATTCAATGTCTTGGAAAAAGGACCAGAAAGAATTAATAATCATTATCTTTAAAAACCACACTCAGATAGTTTTCTCCCTCAAGCTTAACGTCTGTAGTTAAGGGCCATTTCCCATTTTAAGAACCAGGTATTCACTGATCACAGGTGACAGGCACTGGTGATACATCTGATATGGCCACAGGATAAAGACTCTGTCTGCTCTGTGAAGTGCTTGTGTCTGAAGGGTTGTCATTCCAGTACAAGCTTCCATATTGCAAATTGCTGTGGAGAATAACTAGACTTCTGCCTAGACTTACCTACAGAGCTGACTGCACACATTGATTAGAAACTGAGGAAATTACATAATCCTTTCAACTTCCCTTTTCTTCCGCGGATGGGGTGGGGTGGGAGTGGGGGGCAGAGTGGGTGCACCAGCCTCTGGTGCTGTGCTTCATGTTTTTATTGGCATATACAGTGGATGAGGAATATGTCTGCAAAATCCAACCCTCCGAGGGGGATGTCAAAACTGAAAATTACTCACCAGCCTCAGGACAAAAACTGCTATTGCATGGAGATATCAATCAGATGCAAGAAGGTTCTTTACTTCCTGGAGCTTTCTTGTAATATTGAGGGGAGTGATGCCCATCTTCCAGAATGGATCCTGGTGGTCCACAGTTCTGGACACTGTGGCATGTGTTGGAAACAATTTTCCAAGTGAGAATTTTCGTATGTATCCTGCAGGTTGAAGGAGAGAGATTCTTGAGGAAACACGCACCACTGCCAAGGCAGAAGGAACTCAGTTTCCTCCTAGAAGCCTTGTACCTTTCATTTTATAGCCCAATTCCTCTGGACATCCAAAAATAGGCAGTTGTACTTGGACTACCTTGTACTCTGATGTCATGCAGGAAATGTAGCCTAGGAGTTACTGATCATGCTCTTCCAAGAACCTTGAAGTGCCCTGTTTAGGTGCCATAAATGTGTTTCCTCTGATTGGCTAAGGCGATCTAATAGCCTGTTTTCCTGAGGCTTGTAGTAAAGCAATAATTATACTATTCAATGCATACAGTTATGGGAACTTCAGCATGAAGTTCTTTATTATTTGAAAGAGAGGGAAAAAATTATTAACAGCAATTTTTGTTAATGCAGTGAAGTACTGAAGATTTCTTGTTCATGCTGCTGTATGTTCATGTGTAGGGTGGCATTTACTCCATTTTTCCTGTTAAATATATCCTTGGTTGCAAACAAAAATGCATCTAAAGACAGAGGTACTTTTGTGACATCCTTCTGTACTAGGAGATTGAGTCTCTGTGGGTATTATCTGAGAAAAAGGTATGATTAAGTAATAAATATTTATTCCACCATGCACCATGCTTTAGGATGAAGCACTAAAAGATGTATTTACACCTGGGGACAATAGGTCAAAGTCTCAGAGACACAAATACTTCTATAACTGATAGCTGTTGTGGACAAATGGGAGGGGGAAGGGAAATGTAACCAGCAAAAGGGAAGGTCCAAGATGAGGAATCTGTTTATATGTAAAGCAAAGGGGAATAAAGAGAGCAAGGATGAATAGAGGACACCAGAAAAGAACACAGGCCTAATTTTACCACCCCAAACAAACTTTTCTCACCTGAAGGCAAGGTTAGAGAAGTTCTCCTCAGCATGGCTGAAACAGTCACAAGGCTTTGCTGCATCTGCACCTAAATAATGTGAAAAAAAGGTAGTGATAGATATGTTGAATGTAAACCACACTGGCAGCTCCATATCTGTTATTGGGAGTTACTGGTTGTTTCATAGGTCTAAAGTTGTTTCATAGGTCTAGGTTGTAGTAATCAGTGGTCATAATAGATTTCATGATTGCACAAGGATTTTTATTTCTGCAAGTTTTCATACTCCATTTAAATTCATTCAAGCATTTCTAAACCAAGTGAATTGGATCAATCCAAAAATATGGAACAGTTGCATAATATGAGCTTCTTTCCTGGCTATTTCTTCTCATCTAACACTTTTCTGAGCACTTGAGCAGCCTTACAACAGTCTGTTGTACCCATTCATCATATGGGAACTTTTTCATACGTTATGGACATACAAATCAAAATTCAAAGCAACTTGCTCAAGTGCTTTCAGGTAAGTGATAAGAAATAAGGAAGGTGAAAAGAAACAAATGTGGGAACTCCGGGCTTTAGGCTACAGCTGATGTCTTAGTCACATTAGTCAAGTTCTGGAAGGGAAGAATATACTTCCAATATGTAATTATCTTTCTCTACCCATTTCCAAAGAGGAGGATAGCTGCTTGGGAAAATTGTAGAAGAAATATGGACACTTTTCATGTTTCCATTTTCCAGGAGTTCAGTCCTGTAATGTCATCACCATGCTCCACTTTTGGAAGTTAAGATTTATTAAAGTCTTGTTTTGTTGGAGCTCTTCTATGATTAGGAACATCCAACAAATTTGGGGAAAGAAATGAGGATTCTGAGATGTCTTTTGAATCACTTATTGCACTGAAGACTTTCCTCAAGGATCCAAGTGATAGCAAGGTCCTACAAAGAATTCCTTATGGAAAGAGCAGAAAGGATCAAATTTGACAGGAGAAGGGCCAATAGTAAGGCTTTTCAGGTGGAACATTGTAGCAGAGGAGGCACACCAAGCTTAAAAAGTATTACAGAGGGGATGTAAAAATGAATGCATCATGCAGTTAGTGCTCCTGTTGAAGTATGATGCAAAACAAGACAACTTATTACAGCAGCTCTAAAGATATAGTACCTCTTTGCACAAGTCAGTGAACTAATTTGCTCTTTACTGTCTTCTTTCATTTATACTTTGTGTTTCACTTCAACATTGCTCCTTGACTATTAAACATATCCTCACTGAGCCTTTCCCTCTTGCCTTTTAGGCTGTGTGTCCCTGACTGATGAAGGGCCACACTGCACTTCTCAAAAGAGTCGTCACCCAAGGAAACGTGCAGTACCCAAGACAAGGCACAGTTAATCATCTAGTCCCTACTGGTGCTGGTCTGCTTTGCAGAGAGCACTTGTGTTCCTACTATGTCTGTGTGGCAGAACACAGAGAAGAAATGCTCCTGCAGAAGTCCCACAGACAGCTCAGCACTCCTGTATCGAGTTACAGCCTAGGCTTCCAGCAGTGATCCCATCCTCTCCGTCATACAAGACCAGCACTGCACACCTAGCTCACTGCCCCTGGGACCACACTAGAATTTTGACTTATCTATTAGAGCTACAGTTCCTTTTCAAACTTTATCTCAGTACTGCACATGGCACCTGGAAAGGCAGTGAGGGTCTGAAACCTGGAAACAATATTATTTCTTTTATAAACTCAACAAAAACAAAACAAAAATGCCAGAGCTGGCATCATGGAGATTGGTGCGAGAGCACAGGAATGAATCCTCCTGCTTTGTCCCTCACCTAAATATGCAAGGTTTGTCCAGCTGCTTTCAGTGGATCAGAAAAGAGATTTCTTCCAAAACATCAAGCCAGAGACTTCTGCTTTTGTTTGTTTGTTTGTTTGTTTGGGCTTTTTTTGCCTTCCAGCTAAGATCATCTGTTAGGACCATCTGGATATCACGAGTTCAGTGAATTTCCTCTGTTAAAAGTAAACTTGTCTGTTTGTAGAGTGGCACATCCCTTTTCTATTTGTGGCTGACATTGCTTGCATTTTCCTGTTTGCCATAATTTCTGGTAGAAATTTTTTTGGCTTCAAGTCTCCTCCCCCATTCTGCCCTCTTTTGGGGAGATTTTAAAAAGCATAATTTGTAGAAATATTTTGGAAAGCTGAGCCCAAGAAAAGCCTTCAGTCTTCACCAATTGTTTGTAGTTGAGAGCATCTCCACCCCCAAAGACAGAATAAAGAAAATATAATGTAGCTTTTCTTTAATAACTGGAGCCCTTCTTTCAACTGGACATTCCTATCTGTGGCACTCTATTGATTGACTTTCATGGCATCTGAGCAGCTAACAACTCTCATTGCCCTATGGTATTCCCAGGGGAGAGGGAAGGGTATGGAGGAATGTCTGAAGGCTGTTCTCAATAAAAAGTTTGGTATCTATGCTGCAGAAATTCCCAGGAATTTAGTGATGCTTCAGTCGCTGGAGAAAAGCTTGGGCTGTATTCAAAACACCCACAACCAATGTCCCATTTACATATCACATTTAATTTTCTCCTATAACACAGGAAGATGGGACTTGACAGCCATCAAGAGCAGAAGAACTGGATCGTTCTGTGTTAGTTGGAATTTAAGCAGTATGGATGGCACTGGCAACTGTTTCAAGCTCTGTCATTTGACTGGTCTTAGTGGGACCCTGTAGACTGCTGCTCTCCAGGGATGGGTAGATGACTGAGAGAGCTGTACTAGTAGAAACATAGCTGCAGCTATTTCACAGAGTGTCAACTGTAGTTTAAGTATGTACAAAAAGTCAAGGCAGTTGGCCTTATACTGATGCAATGTATAGGTGTTCACATGGTGGTAAGCACTTCTAGAAGCAATACAGTCTACATGATCTAACTTACAGTTTTCCACTGAGGAGTCTGTGACAGACCAGAGAATTAAAGAGGGTCAATAACCCCTCTCATGTGAAAGGTGGGTGTTTAGATATTTATCTGTCACTACTCCCTGGAAAGTTGAGACTCTGTCCCACATTCTGTCAGCACTTGTAATGAGACCCTTCAGCAACAGATTCACAAGGTCAGAGGGCACTTTGACCAGTCTTGTTAGGGAGGCCTCAACAGAGTGAAGACCCCTCAACAGGTCCTGTCAAGGTGTTATCTGCTGCTGGCAATTGAAAGGACTCACTTTATGGAATAACACTCTTTATTAATACTAATTGTGACAGATTAATAAGATTGAAAGGTTGTCAGTGATGGTGTCTACTACAAAAATATGTTTTAAAGGAATTGTCTTAGCTTAGTGGAAAACTAAGGTGCCTATTCAGACTAGAGGGGCCTCCTTCCCAATAACCACCACACACCTTTAAATTTAAAACAATCTTTAACTAGGAAAATGTATAGAGGAGGATAACAGTTCTTAACTACAATATATATATATATCAAAAAAACCCAGAACTGAACAAACAACAAAACCTTTAAAAGATTGGAGTCTCTGTTCCCTTCAGTGCAGTTATATTTACAGACAGCAGGCAGTGATGTCTCACCTTGGCTGGCTGCGGGGTGGGTTTCCCAGCGACAGCAAAGACAAAAGGCTAGGGAAGATGCTGGTAGCTCCCTCTGCGTTGAGTAAACTCATGTAGGGCTGGCCAATGCAAAGGGATGGGGTAGAGTCCTTTCCATGGGGCAGTGCAGACCCTCTCCTTTGCTCAGAAAAAGCATTGGGCTGGGGGCAGAGGGGGCATTCTCTCTCTCTCTCTCTCTTAGGGGTTGGAGGGTGAGAAAGAGGAGCCAAGCAAAAAGGGCTCCCTCCAAGATGCTTCTACTAACAGTAGCCACTGAAACGAAATGAAACCAGAAGCAGGAAGAAATCTCTCTCCCTCTCCCTTCACCTCCCCCCAAAAATCAAGTTGGAATGCCAAGCAAGTGGGCACTCCTTTTGTTAGCTAGTAGTGGGAGGGTTGGGCATTAGCTCCCAAACTCTGTGTTGGTAGGAGGAGGAAATTCCATGACAGGTTCTGAAACTTTAACAGGAATTTACTGATATATATTTATACATATATATTAGGCAAGCACAAGCTCTAATAAGAAGCAATATACTAATATGCTATGGCGGAAGTAGAATCAAAAGCTCTGGTCTTAAAAGCAGCATTTAACATGCCTAGAGTGTATTCCTCATTCAAGGTGTCCCTCGCACTGCAGGGAGAAGATAGACTCACTCTTTTGACTGACCCCAACAGTTCTGGTGGAGGTCTATTTCAGCTTTCCCCCTATCTTCAACTTACTTTTATACTATTTCTTTATGTTTGGGTGGAGTTTGAGTAGCTCTAGTCATAAAAACCTTTTATTTCTTGTGGTGCAAAGCTATCTTGCCATACCTCATGGGAGGCAGTGGTCATGGCTAGGCACTTGAGGAGGGTGTTTTGACATGGTTGTTGGCTTTAGCAGCAGAACACCTTGATTCTCCCTTGGCAGACAGAGACTATATGGTCTCAGTACCACAATGTTCCCTCATTCTGCTGGGATTTGAATGGAAAGGCCCACATAGTCTCCACACTCCACACTTTGTTCCACACTCCATCTGTTCCTCTGAGGAGATAATTATCTCAACATGGGGACTGTGTCAACATTAGTCTGTCCAGGGAGTTGCAGCTGCTTTTACTCTAGAATTCTTAGTCTCCTCTAGATTTAACCCTATCTATCACCCCATACCCCCACTGCTGATATCCAAAGATTTAACAGGTATCTGCTGCAAGAAGAAAAGGCACCTGGAAGATGACTAGCATTCTGGACTGGGTCTGTGACTGCCTGCACAATTCTGAGACACAATCCATTACTGCTTGAAGCTAACTTCATGCAAACTATGACCTGAGTCATGCATACCTAGCATTTTGTTGAAGCAGGAATCCCATTATTTACTCCATGAGAAAGGCCTTTGCAAAATATAAATGTACGGGTTTTAACACAGACCACAAAACTTCGCAGTAAGGTTGTGTGCTAGATATTGTTGATCATGTAGATGTTTGTCTCCTCAGACCACATATGATTCTTGTGCTTTGGGCAGACAGTTTGCAGATCCATGCAGACAAATTGTCCTGAGCTACCAGCTCAAACAACTGAAGAGGAAGTGAGACAGAGTAAGAGGGTACACACATTTCCTTACTGGTAAACCAAGACTGTGGAAGCAGAAAAAAAAAAAAAAAAAAAAAAAAAAAAAAAAAAAAAAAAGACAGAAAAAGCCAAAGTCAAACTTAGAATGCTTGAAACAAAGCCTTACCATACAAAGTGAAAAGTGGTGATGAAACAAGATAGTTTTGTCACAATCTGCTGACCTCTCCACATTTACCCTTTCACCTTCCACTGGTCTTCAGGAGCATTCTGACTTAAGTTCTATTAGATAGATATTTGGATTCCTGCTTAGAAACATGAAGGAAGAAGAATATCACGGTAAAGTAGTTTTGTTTTGTTTCTCTGCATTTTTTTTTTTTTTTCAGATTTACTTTCAAGCCCTGGTTTTGGTATTCTGTGATAATGTGTTGTTGTGTTGTCATAAAAACAGCAGTCTGCCTTAGTCTTCTCCAGTATGCTCCTGGTTGGTCTTTTGGCTGTTTAACAATGTGCTGCATCTTAGTTGCTCTGAAAGACTGAGGAGGTAAACTGTTCTGGGATGCTGTAAATTTAAACAGTAGGCTATAGCATACAATGGAACAGTGATATCTAAAAGGTTATATCTAAAATGTTAGCCTTTCTACTGTGTGAGTTAGACACCAGTTTACTATCGGAAAAGTTGCAAAAGGACTCTGTCTCCCTACAGCATTTGTATTCTGTTTTTTTATGCTGGAAACAGAACTGCTGCAGAAATACTCTTGCCCTAACACAGTCCCACACCACTTTTTGGCCCTGTTACACACCCCACATGTGACTGTGCAGGAAATAGAGGAACTATTATGTACAACCTGTAAGGAATCCATGCAACTGCATTGCTATGCTGTTAACATTAGGACTCTGTTTGTTCCCAGGTGTTTGGCATGCTGCAAAGGATGTGTTGTTTGAGAGGGTTTGGGGCAAAGCAAACCCCCCACCTTGAATTTCAGGCAGGCTGAGGCATTAATCTCTGTCAAGACTGAGGCAACTGTGGACATGCATATAGATGCAGCATGGTTAATTTTAGAGTTTAGAAAGAAAATATTTCAGCAGCTGTTAGAGTGTAAACTTTTGTAAGAACGTGACTGAAATAAGAGCTGGAACACCTCCAGTGTTCCACCCCATGTAGGTTTAAGCCCAAGTATATGCTAGAATGCAATTACAAGGGACAAAGGTTTGATCAGGAGCACATAATGAGCTCTTTATGTGGAATGTCTGGTTATCTTCTTCAGACATCCTAGGCAGTGCTAATGAATGTCAGCATCTCTACTTAGAATGTCCGTGTCTTTCTGAAACATGGACACCATTGGGAAGTTTTGATTGCTGTTTGCTATTTACTATTTATTTGCTGTTTTTATTGTCTCTCCAATAAAAGAATAAAGTTAAAAACTTCTGTTACAACCTGCCCCAGAGGGTGAGGGTAATCCAGGTTCTTGTTAATAGATCCTTTGGGGTAGATTAGAGTGCAATGACACTGAGTGTGTCAGTAACTACAGGTGTTTTTAACTAAATATATTTAGGGTTTATTTTAGAATAATTTGGTTGCAAAGGAAAACAGGTATGTAGCCATTTTAGTTGTTAATCATCTATATTAATATATCAATATAAAAGCATAAAAATAGCACTTACAAAAGTTTGTAAAGAAAAGAAAGAGAAATAAAGGATGAAAGTAGAAACATACATAGTAACCACTCTTTGGATCCAGTGACGAGACTTGGTAGTTGCAATTTTGATGTCTATTGATTGAAGTAACAGTCGCAGTCCTTTTCAAGACTGAGTCACCTTGTAAGGGAAGACACTGCCATGCTAAGAGGCATATCCCACCTCGAAGAATTTACTTCTTATCACCCTCTTCCCTCAGCTGGAAATCCAGTTTGTAGCTTCAGGTATGTAAGTTCTTAGGTGCCTGGGATAGCTGGACAATAGTACCCCTTTATCTCAAGGTCCTTGCACAGTCCAAATTAGTAGGCATAATCAGGGAGAGGTAGGTTTTGGTAGATAAGTAGCTGTTTCTTTGCAGTTTTTTAAGTCTTTTGGTGATCTTGACAATGGTTAAGTCATTAAGCGTTTCAGTCTCTGTCAACTTCCCAAATCTGTTATAAAATCACTGGCACACCTGAAGGACAGGATACCATCCAGAGGGACCTGAACAAGTGGGCCTTCATGAATCCCATGTGGTTTAACAACACCAAGCACTGGATGCTGCACCTGGGCCAGGGCACTCTCCAGTACCCACACAGACTGGGAGATGAACAGATGGAATGCAGCCCTGCTGAGAAAGACTTGGGGGTGCTGGTGGATGAGAGGCTGGACATGCCCTGGCAATGTGCACTTGCAGCCCAGAAAGCCAGTTGTGTCCTGGGCTGCATCAAAAGCAGCGTGTCCAGCAGGGTGAGAGAGGGGATTCTGCCCCTCTACTCTGGTGAGATCCCACCTGGAACACTGCATCCAGCTCTGGGGTCCCCAGCACAGGAAGGATATTGACCTTTTGGAGCAAGACCAGAGGAGGGACACAGAGATGATCAGAGAGTTGGAACACCTTTCCTGTGAGGGAAAGCTGAGAGAATTGGGATTGTTCCACCCAAAGAAGAGAAGGTTCCAGGACAACCTTATTGTAGCCTACGAGTACCTGAAGGGGGCCTACAAGAAAACTGTAGAGAGACTTTTGACAATGACATGGAATGATAGGACAAGGAGGAATGGCTTTACACAGAAAGAGTGTAAGTTTAGAGCAGATACTAGGAAGACATTCTTTACTGTGAGGATAGTGAAATCATGGAACTGGTTGTCCAGAGAAGCTGTTGGATGGCCCATCCCTATCAGTGTTCAAGGCCAGATTGGATGGGGCTTTGAGCAACCAAGTCTGTGGAGGTTGGAGCTAGATGATCTTTAAGGTTCCTTCCATTCTATGATTCTGTGATTTTCTGATGATACAGCGGTTGCAATTATTTATCAAATGTGAGCTGTTCTTTTTGTTTTACTTTCTTTTCTATTAGCTGTGGAAGCTACAAAAAACTAGATTTAGAAACAAAATTGAGGAGGTAAAGAAATTTTCTTCTTTATTTTTTTTTCATAAACTTTAGTCAGTTTTTAGGCTTTATTCATCATACTCTTTCCACAGACATCAGCAGGTTTTGAATTGGAGACACTGAGGTAAAAAGACTGTATGTATATTGTCATTTCTTTTGATACACATGCTGTCTTAGAGTGATATAGTGGAAGAAAACCTCTGCTAAGGGATGACCTATGTTTCACACATCAAGTTAGAAAATTAAGTGAAACAAAGTACTTTTTCATGTATTGCACACTTTTTTTTTGGGTTTTAATTGGATTTTCCATGGTCAAATAGGATAATATTTTATTCCCTCAGCATAGCTGCATTTGACTTTGGTTGGCAGGCAGTTATTAAAAAAAAATATGACATAGGAATTAGAACACCTCTGAGAGCAACAGGGTAGTTCTTAGTGAAATCAGCTCTGTTTTCAGGATGCCTGCAGACAGAGGCAAACACCTTGACACTGCTATCAGTGTCATGCATATATGTAAGCCAGAGAAAGAAATTGTATCCATACCATGACGTTTAACCATGCCATAAAAGAAAAGACCTCTGTAGGGTATTTCTCATTAGCCTGAGAAGAAGCTGGTTTCACCCAGGCTGCCTTAGAGTCCAGAGACACATCTTGCTGCATGATCTGAGGTTACCAAATTGGAGTAACAGATTTGCTGAAAAACAAGACCTGAGACAAACACCAGGAAAAAGTTAATAGGCTCTATGTTTGTTCTGACTTGCAGTGCAAATCCTAAGTTGGCTGCTTTTAATAAATTCTCTCTGACATGTGTTTTGAGGGAAATAATCTCTGTTTTTAGTTGTAAAAGGAAGTGTCTCTTTTACCTGACCTACTAGTTTTGAAGTAGTATGATGTATGAATACCGCATGTCAAGAATCTCAAATTTCAAAACTAGCATATTTTTGCTGGAATTGTTTCCTGACAAGTTTCCTGTTGTTCACCAAAAACTTCTGTTAGAAATTCTGGTTGAAATTCTGTTTGTCTTAGTTGTGAAGTGGAATTTCTGACACAACAGCAAAGTAAGTGTCTGAGATGTTCAACACTTAGTTTTGGAGGGTGGATTTCAGATCTCTGTTTATTTTAATGCAATCCAAGGATACAAACCACAGCGCAATGCCACACATGACAGGGCACTGGCCACCTGAAGGGAAAGGACATTGCTCTTTTCTTTTTTTCCTAAAGAACTTCAAACATGATATCATCCCAATGCAGGACCTGTTCAAAGCTCCATCTTTTGAAATTCAACTGTAGTCAGGCAGAAAAGCCCCTTCCTACTATGCTGGTTATATCACCAGATATGGACAAAGCCAATTCTAGTTGCTGAAGCTTAGATGATTTCATTTACCAAGATATTTGATCTTTAAAGGAAGGTTTCTCAAACCTCTTTGGAACTGGGCTGCTGCCCATTGCTTTGAGCACATGTGGGAGAGATTTCCCTTGTACTGAACAGGACCGGTGTGTGGAAATTACTTTATTGTTCCCAGATTGGGTGGAGTGAGTTTCTATTGTTCTCAAGGATGAGGTGAGAAACTTCAGCTGCTGTCTGGTCAAAATATGGCTAGCTCCTGTCAGAGCACTCTCAGTGATTGCTTGAGTCTATGGGCATGACCTAGTAGCCTACCAGGATTTCCTCTGGGGCCTCAGAAACAGCCTGGTGGCACCCGTAGATGTGCTGCCTTTATAGGCTATAGCTTTGACATCACTTCATGCCTCTAACTCAGGAGCTGACTTACTTGGCACACAACACTCTGTAGACATGCAAACTGACATTTTGCTTCCTAGCACTAGGCATCCTGGCATCAGCATACCTGCCTTTTCCTGCGGCACCTGCCCACCTCTGTGCCTTCTCAGCAACTTTTTGATTTGTCCAATGCTATGATAACAGATGCGGGGTTGAGAGTCTCCCCCAAGCCCTTTTCCAGGGTTTGGGACTGTGCAGAACCTCCACCCAGCAAAGCCACTGTTGAAACATTGTCTGAAACATGACTGTGAAAGGAGCAGTGGGAAAAGATGCTTCAGCTCTCTGGGGACTGATTGCAAATGCCTTGTCCTTTTCTTCCTTCTGCCTCTGCCCCAGAACCTTTCTTTTAGATATGTCTTTTAAAGAGTGCTTATTATTCTGAGGAAATCTCTGAAAATTAATACAATCCACCTAAGCTTAAGATAAAGGCTGCAGAAGCAGCAGATCCTTCTACAACTGCCCCTAACCCTGCCCCTACCCTAAGCACAGTCAATGTTCCCATTCCTGGGACACACCTAGAGAGAATCACCACCCAGCCTGAGGTTTATCCACAGAGCACGAGCAAGCTGCCTGTTAAGAGCATGGTGGCTCCATCTCCTAAAGCAAATATCTCTACCCAAGGGTAGCCTGTCAATGCCTGCAGCACCTCCTGACCATGCTGTTCACTGGAGCAGCAGTCACAATCTTGAAGCTGCCCATGTCTTCCCTGTAGGCAGAGAAAACTTCAGGCATTATGCGCCTGGTTGCGAAGAGCACCCCTGGGGCTACAGAAGCTAATACCATCAAGAAGGCACAAGGGAAAGCCCCTCTAATAACTTGTTAAGACACCTACAAAGCTCAATAGGTCATAAAGGTGGAACATATAGAAGAAGTTACTTCTTTTCATCCAGATCAGAAGAAGTGTCCAGAATGGAAGCAGCACTCCCCTGTCCCCAGGGAGAAGTTGAAGCCTGCTGGGGCCAGAAAGGGTATTTCAGCAGGCAGAGGTTCTTTCAAATTGTCAATCCCTTCTCAGCAAAATATATTGCAATACTCTGTGGGAACATTCCCAGAGCAGGGCAGCAGTTTTTCCACTATGACAAAAAATGTACCCCAGCCCAGAGGATACCCTATGGAATTGAGAAGAAATCTAGGGTACCGTAAGCTTTTGAACTCCCTATGTAGAGTTGTCCATCTCTGAGGTCTGAGTTGATCTCTGCCCTCTCCCCCAGGCTTGTGTGCTGTATGGGAAATGACAATGATTGGGGACTGCCTGATTACCTCTCAAGTTCAAACTCTCAGTGTGGGAACAAAAGCATCCTCAAGGAAGTCACTCCAAGCATTTCAACATGTTATCTATCTGACTGGTCTTCAGTCTAGCCAGTGCTGGAATAAAACCCCAGGCCAGAAGAATGCTTTGCTGTCTTTCATGAAGAGGCAACTGATCATAACAGAAGTATGCCATACTCCAAAAAGAGATCTGATAAGAAAAAGAGGCCTGAATCATGGCCAGATCCAACTACAAATTCCTGTTTTGAAAGGAATACAAGAGGTCACAGACATACACCAATGGTTTTGGATAAATTCTTTGAACTGCAACTGAGAAGCAGGCTGAGTGGCTCACTTGCCCTTGATGAAGAAAGCCTGAGCCAGAGGTAATCAGAATAGCGAACCAGGTTAGAGAAATGTAGGAGAACAAACAGGGCAAAGCTTCAGGAGAACCCAGTGCTTCAGCAGGTCACTGAGACAGCACTAGTCCAGCACTGGAGCACCATCTGGTGACAAAAAGCCTGAAAAGTTTTCTGCAGATCCCATATTGTCTAAGAAAATATGTTTTCTCTGTGACTGAGAGGCTGCTCAGGTGTCTGAACATTGATCCCTCCAACTGAGAACATTCATCCTCCTCTGTCTCTCTAGCAGAAGATGTGACAAACAATCCAAAGGAAAGCAGCCCAGACTGCAAACTGCTGCAAAACTAATATGTCTTTAAATATCAGTCAAAGAGAAAGTAGTCCAAAGAGATAAATTAACATACGTGTAGTTATTTTGCCATTCTAAATATCATTACTAATGAACAAAGGCAGCGTGCACAAGAAAGCAAATCTGCCCAAATGGTATGTAGGTCACATAACTGTACTATTCTGGTAGTTTTTGACATGTGTAAATTCTCCTTTGTGTAACATTTCCTTCCACTTCTAAATGCATTGGCAGTGCTAGGCTTGTAAAGCACTGATACCAGCTTTCTTTAAAAGACACTCTGATCTGGAATTACAGAGAATGGAGCAGTGGTGTAGTCTGGTCTTTCCTGCTAGGATGTGTTCAGGCGTTTCTTTTTCTAGTTTCACCAAAACAACAACAACAACAACAACATCTAAAAGGGAAGAATATCATTCAGGTGGATGACAAACTGATTCATTAAGCTATTCAAAGGGCTTCTGCTCATTCTTTTGCCTTCCATTTAACCTATGAACCTCAGTCCCTGAAGAGACTTTCTGAACATAGCATTTTTGGATACATGAGCTGGTCAGACAAGAGTAGGTCACTGTCTGTCTGTCCGGAGGTGGTTTTCCCAGGTCACATTCATGGAAATGTGATAAGATGAGGCTGGTAGTTAGAAATTGTCTCTCTTCCCTTGACTAAGGTCCAGACCATTTGTCACAGCTGCCACAGTGAAGCAAAAATAACTTCTGCCCCCAGTTGTCCTGTTGTCCCCAGTCTGTCTCAAAGAAAACTCCATGCAAATCAATGTCCCTTGTCTCTAACAGTTCTTTCAGGCAGGATACCACGTGGCTTCTGTCCGTGGCTAAAACTTTGAAGGCGCAACTCCTTAATCTCATGTTACCAGAGAAAGAGTTCCTCCCTGGAAAGAGACTACATGTAAGAGCTCCTGGCTCCAAATCTCCATTGTATCCATACATGGCTGGGAAATTGGCTGTTCAAGTGGTCTGTTGTGGTGCAAAGTAGTTACTTAGAGAGCAGAACACATATGATAACCCATACTTCCAAAGACTGAGCAACGCAATGACATGCAGTGTTGGAGAAACACATTTGTATGTTTTTTAGAGAGACCTTTTGTTAGACGTCAGGTTGATTCTATTTGCATTGCAAGACAGCTCTTGCATAACCTTTGATTCCAGTTTAGATTTCTGAGGTGAAATATCAAAACAAAACCTCTAAACAACTGATGTATGAGGAATCTAAGCTTTTCCTTCTAAATAAGTGCTTTTTGTTGTATTCAGTTTTATGGTTTGGCATGTTAGAACCTGTGTACTCTGCCTAGTGGCAAACAATGCTGTTCATTGTGCATGAATGTACTAGAGATTTGGCTGGTTTGTACCGTAACTACTAACATGAACAATGAAAACACAGACAGCTTAGATTTCTCTGACATTTTCCCATGCTGCCAATTCTGTCAATATTTTTTTAGCACAAAACTTCTTTACTCAGGTGGGTTTCTTAAATCGGTGTTACAGTTGGAAAGGATTTTTGCAAAATACCAATCTTTTCCATTAACTAATATATAACTTTGATTTTGGGAAGTGATGCACTGATTCAGTTTCTTCACCTTGACAGGAGGCTCAGACCCACATTAGTTGATTCCACTGAACCATAGCCAAACATGGGCTGATGGGTCCCATCCTATATTTAAGGAAGTTTTCTCATGACAGCCAAAGGTGTTGTTTCTTGCCACATGTCCCTTTAGATATGGTGGTAGAAAGTTACCACCTTCTACCTATCATGCAGGATGGAGAGTACACCCCACAGAAAAAAACAATGATATGTAAGTCAGCAGATGCTGGACTCCTAATTTTCTGTATCACGTGGCATAACCATAAGCTTCAGTGTGAGCAGCAGGAGGAGCACAGTCCAAGTCTGATGGAACTGATAAGCAGAGCTGTCACTGTTGAACACTACACCCCCACGTGTCACATGCAATTTAACACCACACTGGAAGCTTTAGAACTCTGATCAGCAGTTTCTTGCAGAGACTGACAGTCAAACTGCATCACCTTGCAAGTCCTACTGGAAATTTCTCATGTTTGTGTCTTGCTTAGATTCTGCTTAGTCCTTCTGTTGGACCTCTCTGAAGGACTTGGTGTGGCATTCAGAACCTAGGTGGAGAGATGGGAACAGAAGCATTGACTGGTTAATTGAGTAGAGAGAACCTTAAAATTAAGAGTATTCTACATCAGTAGGAGGAAACAGTGTTTTATACTGTGATGAGCCAGAGCTCTGTAAGCTATTTCTTTGCAGAAAGGAACAGATTGGACTGTGAGTCACTCTGAAAGTAGCTTGATCCTTTTATAACTCAGAGCAACAGGTCTTCCACATATGAGTTATGACGTTACTGAAGGTATGTAATACAGACAGTGCTTCATTTCCCTTCTGCCATTCACCCACTCCCCTGGCAACCAGATAGCACAATAAACTAATGTAGCAGATAAACCCAACTTAGCTTCTACTTAGAGACCAAATGACACTCACATTCCAAAACTGACTGGCAAAGAACAGGAAAGGAAATGAATCCAAAGTCCTTTCTTACATCCCTGTTGGTGATTGCCTGCTGTCATGGCTTTCTTTCTCTCAGTCATATCACTTGATGAGTTGGAAAAATGGTTAAAAATGCAGAGAAGGCATTCCAGCACATTCTTTATTGGGCACTGAAACTGTACTGATAAATAGCATACTGCATTTTTTTACATCAAAAAGTATTAATACTGTGGACATTTTCATGATGCACCAGACAAAACCGAAGTTCCTATGCCCATTCCTTTACTCCTACATTTGATTTGTTATGTTTTTGATGCTGTGAGTTAACCAGTCAAATCAGTGTGAGTTGTTACAATGCAAGTTACATAAGAAGAAGAAAGATCAAAAATCTGAGCTGGATTCAAAGACCATTCACCAAACAGCATGAGTCAACTGTGTTTGGAAGTGCATGAAAAAGAGGTTCCACCCTAACCTGAGAAATCTATAGGATGCATAGGCTTGGCAGATTCTGTAGGAATGTAGGAGTTAGGAACAGACACCTTGTAGTCTTAAAATCTGTTTCCCTCTGAAATGTATTTTGTTCTGCTTAAAATGACAGTGAGCTCTAAGGGAACTGGTTAGTAAGGGAAGGACAGGTACAGACATTGCCAGTGCCCTGACAGCGTTCCAGCCCAGGGTCTAATCTGAGAGCTGGGGAACTGTATGGCTTCATTGACAGAACAAGGAGAACCTTTGACTGGAACAGAGGAAGAAGAACCATCTGAGACAGTTGGGAAACCAGACACATCTTTTCCTTTGCCCTCTCTCAATTTCCCAGCACTTGCTTGTCCTTCAACTCAGACATAGCCAGGAATACTACACAGGAAGATGCAAATTATGATCTGTGGAAGATAAAAGTGATGTGGTGAAAGAACTAAATGTCTTTCCAGGTCTGGAAGTCCTTGTGTTTCAGAGCATAGCAGGGAAAACTATTCATGTGTTTTGAAAGTAAAATCTTTTGAGAGAGGCTGAATAACATAAATATATTGCAGTGTAAGAAAAAGAAAAAGTACTCTTCTTTTATATCCACTATTTCTGGCCTCAGAACTACAAAGAATATTGTCATATGCTCATCCTCTCCCTCTCTCCAAAATCAAAAGAAATACACATGGCAATGGGTAGGGTTGGGAGATCTCTGGGTCTCCTTTTCTTTGGGTGGGAGGCAATTCTATTTGAGGAATCACACCTCTTCTAAAGAACAAATGCACTGTTTTCTAAGTTGACTTGTGGGAAGAGTGTAATTCAATTTTATAAATGTCTAATAGACACTTATAAATCATCTGAAGTTTCAAAAACCACAGTCAACTCTTCCAGTACAAGCATATATTTTGTGCAATTTTTTGCCATTTTTGCCTTTTCAAAGACCAAGGGGAAGCAAGATAAGCTTCATGATAAGAGGTCTGGATCTCAGATTTTTGGATGAAACACTTCATTGTAAATATCTATATACTAAAAGAGGAATGGATGATTTCCAACACTTACTTTTCCAAATCCATTGCATGATCAAGATCTGTAGGAAGAGGGGAATGCCAAACTTGTATGACCATGTTCTTCCAGAGACAGAGCCTTGTTAATCACAACTGGTCATCCATTCATCTCCCATGAATTTCTGATGAACTCATTAGAACACACTGAATATTCCTGTAACACAAATGCAGATTCAAAACAGGACTTACTGTAAGCTACATGGTGGAGGCCACACTATTTGTAGCTGCATGGTTGAGTTCTTGTGACAGAAGAACAGTTTTTCTTAAGTCTCCCCTCTTGGCCCATCTGTTCTTTTAAGGTTAAGATAGATCTTTGTGATCAACCAATCTGCATTCCCAGGGAAGGTAGACTCTATCCCTTCCACACTCTTTCTTCTTGAGGTGGTGCATTTTAAGGTGCCTGAAAGCAAATAATGGCAATGGTTAAGCACTTGTCATAAACTTTAGTTGGACACTTCAATGATTAAATATCATCACAGATGCAAATGTGCATCATTTAACGTTTGAATTTGCTCAGCTTCACTTCCAATTTTGGTACCTCTTTTTATCTCAGTCTATTAGATGCAAAAGCCATGTGCCATTTGATTTGTTTCTACTGGTAGTTTTGTTCTTTTGGGTCATTTGGAACATACTTAGCAACCCTGGAAATTGTTCTTGTGCCACTGGAGGATAAGTTCTCAGAATAAGTTCTTAGGATAAATTTTTAGAATTGTCAACTAGATCTTTATCCATTTAGTGGCTAATGTGCCAGGTTAATTCCAGCTTTGATGGGGAGCACCATCCAGCACCATGCCAAAAAAACACACCAGACATCTACAGTATGGATATCCATTAACTTCCATTTCCCATGCTCCCTTTAAACTTTTTCTTATTGTGTTAACCAACAGTAAAACCAATGACATTAAAATAAACCTCTTCAAGGTCTAGCCCAAAGTTACAGCAAGACTAAGTTGTTTTAAGGTGTTATTTCTTCAAATGGCAGTTTTCTGGTGGAGGAAATGGAAAGGAGAATGAAGGTGCATCATGGCTTGATGCAGAGCATACTCTCCCATAAAATGTGATGGGGAAGTGCTTGGCAAGGGAAAAGGGGATGATATTTAGAGCAATACTAAAGAATGTTGGCAGCAGAATCCTTGTCTAGAATATGTTCATCCTCATATTGAGCATGTCACAGGCACTTGAGAAAAATTGCTGCCAGAACACAGCCAGAAAGAGCTGATGGCAGAGGAATTTAAAATCAATCCTTTCTTCTACCTGGTTCTTCCAGTCTCTCTCCTTTGTGGAGAACACTACTGCCCTGTGAGAAAGCTGTTCAGCATTCGTCCTTAAGCTGTCCCAAGACTCAAGAACTCTCTACAAAAACAGAGTACAAAAGAAAGAACAACAGCTCATTGAATTGTGGTGTTTTACTTACAGGGGTAAAATTCTACAGAGCTTGCATTAATTCATGAGGAAAACCATTGTCCAAACATATAAAGAGTTTGGAACAGTTCCTTACCTCTTGGAGTTACAAAAACACTGGGGTTTGATCTTTTGAGACTGGACAGAGGTAGAAATCCTTGCTATAAAAAAAGACAACTGAGACAGGAGCCTGAGGTGCAGGCCAAGTAGGGTTTGCACCCAAGGGCCTCAAGAGGCCACGAAGACATAGGCAGATAAAAAAAGTGAGCAGACTACAGAATAACTTGGGCTTAACACTGTCTGGGAGAGTGACATAAAGATTTGAGTCATCAAAGCACTGACAGACAGGAGGTAACCTGCAAGAATTTCCACGTCCCAGCCTAAAACTCGTTTAACTTTTTCTCTGCAAGTTTGGGGCAGCTTCTGAGCACTAGCTCTCACCAAAGATAAAGCAGGAGACATGAGGGAAGTGTGCAGCAGCCTTTAGTCTGGAAGGAGAATGCCTCAGAGGAATGCCTGCATTTTGCATGTAGACTGCTATTTGGTTGATCTTGTGAGACTACAGAAGATACGGCTTTTGAATTATTTTAGTATCGGAGCAGGATGACTAGGAAGTGTCTTGGGAGAAGGGTCATTAGACAACAAATTCAGGGGAAAAGACTGTTGGTTTTCACTAGCAATGTTAATAGCAATATGCATTTCTTCCTTGCTGAAAATTCTATTGATGGTGCACATGGCTATTGTCAAGTGACCAATAGCTGACAGGAGTGCCTGCCATGCGGAGGGGGGAATTCCTGCCCTCTGATACTCCAGTCTTTGCAGTGCAACACTATTACACTTTATCTGTTTCTATGTCTTCCTCTAGAGCTAAAAAACAAACCTGATGTTGATGTTTCTAATTGAAAAATTTAGAACCTTCTTGGCTACTTCCATGTATTTTTAGTTCTGTAAGATTTTTCAAATCTTCTTACATCAGGAAAACATATTTTCTGCTCCTCATTAAGTCTGATGTCAAATGGTGTTACTGGAATATGGGATGCCCTTGGGTTCAGAAGAGTCGGAAACCATACAATAAAATGCATTTCCTCAGTTGTTGGATACCAGTGTAATATAAACCAGTCTGCAGGTAAACAGGACTATTCTTTTGATCTGTGTTTGATCAGTTTATTTGACTATCAGTTATATGACTGCTGAGATTGGCAGTTCAGGGTACCAATTTTCAGCATTGCCTGATTTATTCATTTAGTTAAGCAAGTGCTGTGGCACAAAGTTGGAGACAACCTTTTTGTTCTTCCTTTTTGATTGTTGCCTGATACATATTTAACATGACCTGTTCGGTCTAAGTGAACTGTGGCCAGAATCACATTTAGTCTTGCTTTGCTGTGGTTTCTTTAGCAAGTATTGTCAAATTTTTGATAAAATATTGGGATGTTTAATATGCAGATGTGTCCGGAATATCACCAGTCATTGACTTAGTTTAGAAAAATAGATGGTAGTGGAATATTGATTTTTTTAAAGTAACAGTTCTTCTGAGAATACCACAACCTCTTTTAAAATAAATATAAACTCTGCTAGTTGTTCTTGATTTTGCAAGAGCTTCAGAATTCTGCAATCAATCTGAACTCAAGCTTCCTAGATATCCAATGCGTTTGAGAGCATTGTGTCCAGTGTGACCTGAACAACGTGCCAGTAGGTACTGATGATTTATTTGATGTGGCATATAGCTGCACAGCACAATGCCACAGATATTTGGATGCCCAGAGCACTCTTAACATCATTCTGTTTTTCCACTTAACTTGCTTTTAGTTTTTTGACTGTCTGCTTTCAGTGAGCACTCCCAGCTCTGATTTGTCCGAAGTGCTTGTATTTACATACTTTTGATTCCTGAGAAACTGTAGCAGCTCTTTGGCAAGTTAATGAAAATAAAGTTTGTGTACACAAGGATTTTGGGGCAGGAGGGGAAACAATT
>JAWWTY010000088.1:29735956-29758709 GCA_035222235.1 Margarornis squamiger | reverse complement strand
TGACAGATCTGCTTTTCTTACTAGAGTGTGAAAAGCTCTGCCTAGGAGCCAAGGCCAATGGAATTCAGGAACACAAGCCCTCCCTGAAGAAAACCAGCATTTTATGTGACTGAATGCTCTGAAGTTCAGTACTCTTGCAAGCCTCAGTGTGACCTGTGATCCAGCATGTTTCACAAGGATGAGTTTAAGTCCACTAGTATCTGCCCCTCCCTCCTATGTAAAAGAATTGTTTAGTCAAAATACCTTGTTTAATCAAAATAGATGCAAGTTTTTAATCCATAATAGTAATGCTGGACAACTCCTAAGCCCAGGTCTGAGAACATTTTAGAAGATATATCATAAAGGCCTTCTTTTTTCTTGTAAATTCTAGCTTAATTATCATCTCTTATCAAACATTGCTTCATATAATTAGGGAATTCACAATGCCTTGAGTAAAATCAATGTTAAAAAAAGGAAAGTACTGTAAATCTTGTATTATTTTCTTTGTGCTTCCATCATTTAGGTTTAGAGTTACCTCCTTTCCTACTCTCTGAGCATAAAACTCCTTAACTCTAATTGGGAATAGTGTAAAAAAAAGTAAAAATAATATCTTCCTTGGTTTTCAGTCCATTCTCCAAAGCACCTGCTAAAAGCCAGGAGACCAGTAACTTCTACATGTATTTCAGAGACCAGAAGATATCTTGGCTGAAAGGGTAAGTGCAATTAGTACAGTTCCCTGCCTCTAACTACCAAATCCTTGTTCACGTGCTGAAACTAGACCAGATAGACCTACTGGACCATCAACTGATTTTGCTGAATCAGAGCTAAAACCTCTAAGGTCTAAATGCATGAACTCTTTAAATGAGTTTGTTACCAAATTAAACTAACTCAGGAAGTGCCTCAGAGTGGGGTTTAGTCACTTTCTGAAAAACATGCGTTTAAAAAATTTGGTGTTAGAAACGGATTCAACTAGTGATGTTGCTTGTACACAGAAACCCACCACTCCACTCTGCCAAGTCTGGTGTCACACTCAATCTGGTGACTTGTACAGTTTGAACAAAGGTTGAACTGTAAGAAGCAAAAGTGACATTGCTTATGGAAGCCAGGAGATCTAATTTTTTTTTTTTTCAATTTTGATGGACAGGTGAAGGGAAAGCATAATCTTCCTTACCTCCAACTTTCCCTATGTCTGTATCTGATTGCCATGCAGCTGTAGACAAGTGTTATTCACAGGGAAAAATCTGTGATTTCCATAACCAAGACGAGTGTTAGAGGCACTGTGCCTCTAGTCAGGTAGAGGCATGGGACAAACGTGTCTATTGGACTGTGTGGTTTCAATGGCCTGGCACGTCAAGCCCATGAGAATACAAGGCTTTCACTGATATTGGCATACTGGTGCTCAATGCATGTTAATGCCATCAGGACATGTGGGGCAATAAGCTATTTCCATTTCTGGGGTGACAGGAGGGTCTCAAGATTTGAGTGTGCTGGAAGCTGAAGTGAGCTTGACTGAAAGAGACTGGCAGAAAGACCCCATTGTGACTGATCCAGACACCCCATGTATTGTGGGCATTGACTACATCAAGAATGGGTATTTCAAAGACCCAAAAGGACATAGATGGGCCTTTGAAATAGCTGCTGTGGTGACAGAAGTGATTAAACAGTGGAATGCATTGCTTGGCACATCTGGGAATTCCTCTGCTGCAGGACTGTTGGAGGTGAAGGAATAGCAGGTGCCAATTGCTACCACAACAGTGCTTCATCAGCAATACTGAATGAACTGAGACATCATGATCCCCATTTATAAGCTGGAGAGCCAAGGAGTGGTCAGCAAAACCCACTCACCCTTCAACAACCCCATTTGGCCTGTAAGTAAGTCTGATGGAGAATGGAAACTGACTGTGGACCCTTGTGGCTTGAATGAGGGTAGTCCACCACTGAGTGTCACTGTGCCAGACATGTTGGAACTTCAGTATGAACTGGAGTCAAAGGCAGCGAAGTGGTACGCCACTATTGACATTGCCAGTGTGTTCTTCTCCATCCCCCTAGCAGCAGAGTGCAGGCCACAGTTCGTCTTCACCTGGAGGGGTGTGTAGTATACCTGGAACTGACTGCCTCAGGGGTGGAAACACAGTCCCACCATCTGTGATTGACTGATCCAGGCTACACTAGAGAAGGATGAGGCTCCAGAACATCTGCAGTACATCAATGACATCATTGTAATGGGGGCACAGCAGAAGAAGTTTTTGAGAAAGGAAAGAAAATCATCCAAATTCTCCTGAGAGCCCATTTCACCATCAGAGTAAGGTCAAGGGACCTGCCCAAGAGTTCTGGTTCCTGGGAGAGAAGTGGCAAGATGGACATCATCAGATTCTGACAGAAGTCATCGACAACATCACAGCAAAGTCTCCGCTGACCAGAAGAAGGAAACACAAGTCTTCCTGGGTGCCATAGGCTTCTGGAACATGCATATCCCAGAATACAGCCAAATCTTAAGTCCTCTCTACATGGTAATTCATAAGAAGAAGAATGGGTCCTTGAACAGCAGCAAGTCTTTGAACAGATAAAGCAGGAGATTGCTCACACTGTGGCCCTTGGCCAGTCAGGACAGGACCAGATGTGAAGAGCGTGCTCTACTCTGCAGGCAGGGATAACGGTCCTTCCTGGAGCCTCTGGCAGAAGGTGCCTGGTAAGACTCGAGGCTAAACACTTGGATTCTGGAGCCAAGGCTACAGAAGGTCTGTAAGCCAACTACACCCCAACAAAGAAAGAGTTCCTAGCTGCTTATGAAGGAGTTCAAGCTGTCTCAGAGGTGATTGAAACAGAGTCACAGCTCCTCCTGGCACACCGACTACCAGTGCTAAGGTGGGAAAGATTCCTTTCATACAAGATTTCAAGATTCAAGGGAAAGATTCCTTTCATACATCATGCCACTTATGCTACATGGAGTAAGTGGATTGCCTTCAGAAACCCGAATTGGCCTGGGATCCTAGAAATCATCATGAATTGTCCTGAAGGTGAGAATTTTGGTCTAGAAGATGAAGAAGAGCAGGTGACACTACTACAATCTGCTTAAATGTTGCAGAGACAACTTCATATTCAAATATTTTCCCTGAGCAAAATTAAAACTCACACAAGTTATCTATTGACCTTATTCATTGTTAAGATATGCAAAGAGAAGAAATAACAAAATGTTGGAAAAAGCTAAGCTTACTTTTAGAAGGAAAGAAAAGCTTGCCACGAAAGCTACTTTTTTGCCAAATTGGTGTTGGGGGGTGGGAGAGAAGCAGCTTTTGCCTTTTTGTTCCTCTGTCTCTGCCACTTTTTTTCTTGATTTTATCTCGTCTAGTGGGGGGGTGGAGGAGGGTTTAGCAGCTTTAATTCTCTGGAATGCAGCCATGAGGTGCAAATTCATTGTTCACGAGGAGTGTTGCAGGCCATCTCAGGTGAGCGGGGCCAGATTAGCATATTTTTTTGCCCTCAAAAATATGGTAAGGGTAGAAGCATAAGATATAACTCACACGTGTGGCATGGTGGGTCTCGGTTCTCTTCAGGTTGGCAAAGTTTCAGTCTCTGGTGACAGGTAAGCAGCAGATGATAGTGTATGGAGAGGTCTGGCAGGTTGACTACATCACACTGCCACAGACCCACCAAGCTAAGCACTATGTGCCCACCATGGTGGAAGCAACCACCGGATGACTGGAGACACACCCAGCGCCTCACGCCACTGCCTGAAACCCTATCCTAGGCTTGCAAAAACAAGTCCTGTGGCCACACGGGACTCCAGATTGAACTGAGTCAGATAACAGAACTCATGTCAAGAATAGCTTAGTTACCACCTGGGCAAAAGAGTATGGCATTGAGTACCATATCCCCTTCCATGCACCAGCTACTGGTGAGGTTAAACAGTGTAATGGATTGTTGAAAACCACTCTGAAGGTGTTGGGTGGGCAGACTTTCAAGCACTGGGATCACCATCTATCAACGCCTACGTGGCTAGTTGACACTAGACCTCTGTCAACGGAGCTGGGCCTATTCAATTGGAACCCCTTCACACTGTAGATGGAAATAAAGTCCCTGTAGTACACCTGAGAGGTACGTTAGGGAAAACAGTTTAGATTAATCCTGCCTCACTCAAAGGCAAACCCATTCATAGGATTGTTTTTGCTAAAGGACCAGGTTGCACCTAGTGGGTGATGCAGAAAGATGGAGAAACACAGTGTACACCTGAAGGGGACCTAATTTTTGGGTAAGCTGCCTGTAATAGGTAAATTTATAATTTGCCAAAAATCAAACCAAAATGAATATATATTTTTAATGATTTTCTTATTATTTTAAACAAGGGGTTTTTATTTACACTGGGAATTTTCTCAAGAGACTCATTGGCACCTCTAGAAGAGATAAGAAGGCCTGTTGTTTATAATGCAAATACCTTCTCACACCAGAGACAGAAGAGATTTAGCAAGCTGTGACTTTTACAACTTGCTTGAAGTTTAACAGAGATGACCCAAGAACCTTGGGGAGGAGGAAGACAGAATCTTTATCAAAAGCAATACAACTTTATCCTGTTCTGTGCCAGGAAAAGATAGCAGACAAAAGAGTTTTCACAGATTTTTTCTGGCCTCCCCTTGTCCCCCTCCTGGCTGTGAGGAAAAAGGGGGGAGAAGCTAGCCCACAGAACCAGTAACTTTTTTATTTCTTTATTCCGTCCCTTCTTAGTAATGTAGATATGTTAAACCCTTATTTATTTCTTTATTATTTCTTTAATCCCTTCCTATTACATAGTCTGGTTGTCTTTAATCTACCAGCCCTTCCCTTTTTTTTTTTCCCCCTCCTAATTGCCAAGAGGGGGGAAATTAGCCCTAGCCCCACAGATCCAGTATGGAAAACTGTGTGAAGTTTTTTTATATTATTATTATTATTTCTTTATTCCTTCCCTTCTCTGTAAAGTGGCTGTCTGTGTTCCACCAGGCCTGTTCCCATTACAAAGTGCCGACTGCAGGACACTCAGTCCTGCCGCATTAAAAAGCCAGCTCGCAGGTGGGGTCTGGTGCTGCTCTGCCCGTGGTAACTCCGGGGCTGCCACCATAGCTGCCGGAGCTCCGCTGGGGATTGCCCCCTTTCTTGTTGCTTGGAGCGGTTTCGCCATTTCTCGGTCCGCCGGCAACCATCCAGGAACGAGCTGCCCGGGACAAGAAAGCTGCCGCGTTGCCGCTGTCCTGGTTTTAAGGCTCGGACAGCCAGCACCGCGCCCAGCTGCCCTGCCACAGCCGCCGCTGCATCCCAGTCCCGCTGGGATCTTCCCCGCCGGGAAAGGAAAGGCGAATGCTACCAGTGTTTTAAAAACAGCAAAGGCACCCTACCCGTTCCCAGCTAGCACTCCCACTTGCCCGCTGGCGCCTGTGCTGACCTCAGCCCGTTCCAGCAGCCCCGAGCCATCCGAAAAACGGGACCACAGCCGGTCGTGGTCGCTACAGCTTGCCGTTATTGTCACCCCGAACGGGGACATGGGAATTGGTGCTGCCATCGCTATCACCTCCGGGGGAAGCGGCCGCTTAGAGCTCTTGGCACGGAGCCGAGAGCTGGCCCTCCCAGCACGGCTGCCTCCACCCGCCTGGGAATTGTCGCACCACTGGCAAAGCGGAGCCGCTTGCCTGTCCGCCGCCAGTCCTGGGCACTCGCCACCCTGCCCCCAGACACCGCCTGGGGAGAACCGATCCTGCTTCTCTCAGAACCTGTGGCTCGGGGACCGAGTTCGCCGCCGCCTGCCGTGCCAGCAGTCGCAGCTGTGTGGAGCCTCTTTCCCCTGCACTCCCGCCTGCCCGTTGTCGTTGCCGACTCAAGCCCACAGGGAAACCCTGCCGCGACAGGAGAGGCTCCCCCCCGGAGCCCCTAACCCCGGAGATGCCGCTCCAGGACTCTTAGCCCAGCCCGTCCGGGGCTTGGCTGTGCAGACGCCCCTGCGTTCACCGCCCGGCACCGGCCCCGGGCAGCCCCGCAGGGCGACTGCAGCTACCCCTGGAGGTCTCCGCCGCTGGCCCGTGCCCCTTCCCTTGCAACTTAACCACGTGGACCCCCTGCATTCTCCACCTGCCTGTTTCTGCCCCAAAGAGACAAATACACAGAGTAATCCAGCTTTCGTGAAAAAGACATCTCAGTTTACAACTCCAGGACGGGATATTAGCTCCCTGAACTAGCCACCTCGGAGACTGGACTATATCTGAATTGAGCATGCTCAGAAGAGGCGTGGTTTCACTGAGAACTGAACTGAGCATGCCCAGAAGGGAGGTGGCTTACACAGCCCAAAATGGGATAAATACCGCGAGCTGGCACAGTTCCAGTGCGGTTTTGGGAGGGATCAGTCCTTCCAAGTTGGCCGGCATCCGTTGCTGGTATTGCCTGCGTCCAACTCGGAGCTGAAATCACTTGTTGCCTTTTCTAATAAAGTTTACTCATTTATTTTCTTTTATTTTAATAAAGAAATCACTTAATGCTTTTTTTAATAAACTTGAAATCATTAATTTTTTTCCTTTAATAAATAAATAAAATTGATAAAATAAAAGCTGATATCACTCATCGCTTCATCGCCTATAACACTGCCCATAACACTGTGCCTGCATATATATATCTGTAAATGTTTATATAGTTGAAATATGTATGTATATAGTTGAAAAGTTTAAGTTTGATATAAACTGTTGGTGTGGGGAAAAAATGGAGTGGATAATGTTATAGTTTTAAAACCTTTCTTGAAATTTTTGTCCCTTTCCAACACAGCTCTTTGAGGGTTGTGGGGGGGCCAGAGCAAAGTGGCTTGCTGAAACTGAGTTTTTTGCTGCCTGTTGGAGCTGAGCTCAGGGCAGACAGACGACAATTAGCAAACGAGAAAGGCCATCAGTTGCCTGGGTGTTTGAGCCGGAGGTGCTAGAGATTGCGGGGGGCGTCACTGTGAGCGCAGAACTATGTTGTGAAGAGGGGGGGGACTTGTGCTGGGGCTGCAGCCAGAGTATGCACTGGACGGATGTGGATGGGGCATGGGGGAAAGCCCCCTATGGAGTGAAATCTCACAGTGTACAAGTACTACTTAAGATTTTTAGCCTAGGATTTTGGACACTCCTTCAGTGACTTGGGGAACACTGATGGTGAGGAGGGGTAGAGACTGCCATTGCCTCCTGCCCTGTGTTCCTGCTGCTGACTGTGCTAGCGGCATCTCCGCACCACTCCTTGAGCCTGACAGGGAACCCCAAACACTCCTGCCAGCCAAAGATGATCTGCCTCAGATTCCCCAACTTCTGCCAGAACGTCAGAACTTGCCAGAGGTACAGGACAGCTTATATTGCCCAGCTTTTCTAATTATATCATTGGTTTCATTCTTGAGGATGCCTGCAAATTGTAGGAAGGCATCTGCAATAGTCGTATGGTTGAGGGAAAAGTCAGGCTGTAATAGGTGATAAAGGAAAAAAAAACTATAATTTGCTAAGCAAATTAAAAACTTGCACAAGTTTTCTTAAAAGTTACCAAATGTTATATTTATGAAGGTTTTTCTTCATGTTGTATTCTCTTCTACTCTCTTAAGCAAGTAGAAGTTAAACCACAGTGTTATGTATGTTATGCTGAATATAAGCTTTAGAGAGTACTAATAAAGAACAAAGAGCCGTGTGGGTGGGAATGGTGTGATAAAAGGGGACCCATTGTGGAAAGGAGACCAACTCCCTAGCAGCAGGACAGACCCCGGAGCGGGAACGAAGTGGACTTTGATTGGAAGATTCGAAGGAGAGTGAGAACGAAATGGATTTTGATTGGAAAAGCCGAAACAGAAGAGAGGGTATAAAAATGGACTAGAAAACTGTTAAGTTCGCGGTCCGTGGAGGAGCAAGGAGTCTCCCCAGCCGTCCAGCGCGCTGCTTTGCTCCTTTGCCTTTAATAAAATGTTGGTGTTTAAATGTTATACTTGTAGTCTCTTGACTATAACAGTGCATTTCTGTAAGAGCTGCATGGAGTGGGAACATTTTCCTGGAACAGCTT
The DNA here is from genome assembly GCA_035222235.1 of Margarornis squamiger. Lineage (NCBI taxonomy): Eukaryota > Metazoa > Chordata > Aves > Passeriformes > Furnariidae > Margarornis > Margarornis squamiger. Next base: position 29,750,708 of record JAWWTY010000088.1, on the reverse strand, counting down.
CCTTGTCCCTTTTCCCAAGGATTTTGGAAAAGATGATGTGATAGTAGTCCTTATAAGCCACCAGAGCTGAGGGTCCCCTATTTTCTATGGTGCTTTTGTAGGCCCTTCAAAGAACCAAGGAGGTATGCTGAAGAAATATACCTGTTAGAGGTCCAGCTGTGTGAGCAGAGTGGGAAGTAGAGCCAAGACTAGTGCAGTGAATACAGTTGACTGCAGGGACATGAGCTGTACAGGGAAATATAGAACATTTCCTGCAAATCTGCTTTAGCATAACATATATATGAAGCTGAAAGAAGTGGCTACTTGGACAATTGCTGATGGATTGATCCTGTACACTGGCAGCCTTTCAAGGAACCTAATTTTTGCAATGTGTTGCACTGAGTTTCAGAGTGCATTCATTTTGTGTTAGGAAAACAGATTTCTCTTTTCACAGAATTTCTTAAGCGTAGTTCTTAGAATATTTAAATTTAACCACTTCTGTGATGTGCTGACAAAGTAGGATTTCTGCCTCAGGAATCCTTGGCAAAACGGCAGTGTGCCATTTATTATACCACACAGCTAGCATTAAACCAACACACTTGTCTAAATTAAGCGCAGTCCTATGGAAAAGCTGCAGGGCTGAGCAGAAGTTGTCCTGCAAAGGTATAACACTGGTTTTCCAAAGGAGAGACTATATTTTTATTTCAATGAAAATATTTTATGAGCCCTGTAGTAAATTCAGTAGTTTCTGTTTCATCCAACAAATAGAATAATGTACTAAAAGATGAATATGAAAAATTAACATGTTGGCTGCTTAGACTCTGGCATCTGACTGTTGCTAGTTAAACAATCCCTTTACTATTTGGGAAGAAAACAGCTCTCTCTTGAACTTTCCACTGGGCTGAAAACACTGCTCCTCCTCCTCCTCCTCCTCATGCACAAGCAACCTGGCTGGGAATACTGGCACACGGAAGTTTTTGCATTACCTTGATTTATGCATATATATCATTGAACCAGACAAGTTCCATCTGGCTTCTTACAGTCAGTGACCAGGACAGGATCTGAGGATGGCACAGATGCACTGCTTGCTCCCCAGAACTCCTGGAAGTGCTATTTTCTTCAATTTTTCACACCTTGTTAAGGTTCAGTAATCTTGTTTTGCATGTTCCTACACAAGTGCTGTGTGCATCTCACAACATTTGCTAACCTGATTCTTAGAGCATAGATGCAGAATCCATCTTGAAGAAAAGCCTCTTTGGTTGTGGTCAAGTTTTTCAAGTATTCCCCAAAAATTTCAGTAGTCATATCTGAGCCTAGCTTTCAGATTTATGAAGGCTGCTCAGCTTTCCTCACCAGAGTTCAATAGGGGTGTTTAGTATCCTTTTAGGTGAACTAGAACTGATGCCATCTTTGATTTTGATATCATAACTGTCCAAATAAGTTGAAGAGGAGAAGCAGGAGAAGGGTAAAATGATGAGATTAACTAATCCTATTGTTTTTTACTCTCCTCACTCAATGCATGCTATTTAGGTGACTCTTAGCATAGTCAGTCATTAAGTCAGATGGGCTTCTTTCAAGATTGATTGAGAATGTAAATGTGTTCCCAGGGCAGCTACATGCAGTGAAATGGCACTTTAAGAACAAATTGCCCTGAAACTTTCTTGACTAATGGACAATGAATTGCAGTAAATTACACATTGGCGAGTAACTAGATGGCTACTCTCTGCTTAGGTATTCAGGTAAGTTGTGGCTGTTGCTTTGAGCCATGGAAATGGAAAAGATTAAGGCTGTAGTTAGCTCTAGCCAGCCACAGCCTAGAGTTTCACAGAGAAAGATGTCATTGTTTCATTACTTGCAGCCCTGAGTAGTTGTGTAGTGTAGGGCTTAAATTCCTTTCCATGAACAGATATGGGCAGTTGTGCATGGTATCTGGCAAACTTTGCAGTCTTTTCCAAGTAAAATCAGTACCTTACTACTTCTGTTATGTATCAACAGGAAAACAGAAGGCAGTATCAATGGATCAGGAATGACTCTTCAAAATGCCTTTGTGCGGGTGGTAAGCTACTGATGCTCTATTAATAAAGAAACCTGCTTGCCAAGAACAAGTGGGAGAGTGAATGATGACAGTTCTGCATTTCAGTCCTGAAAAGCTAAGGTCCAAATCCAACAAGGTATGCTACAGCCTTTTAAAATGTGTCTTCCTCCACCACTGGCTTTTGTCTGAAATCTCTGTAGTCCGCACCTGACTGTCCTATATTGGGTCTGCTTTCTATTTCATAAGAGGAGGCAGAAGGTCAGACTGATGCTATCAGAACACAGGCTTTGGAAACTAAAGCAAAAAGAGTGAAGTAGCTCACCTGTATCTTGTCTTGGCCTGGTATTTTTTCTGAGCAGAAATCTACAGGAATCAGTAAAGGAGGACCATGGGTCTAGCTCTGTGTTCACTTCACCCGTATCTATAAATCAAATTTTGGCAGCAGCTGGAATGGTTTTTTTTATATATCAGGATAGATATTTATTAACACTGATAATGGTTAATTTGGCAGTTCCTGAAAATTGTACTCATTGTATGGCAGATTTTCACAGGATGTGGTTTGACATCTGGGTGACTTAGCACGGCTTAATATTAAGCTGTATGCACTCACATATGCAAGAAAAAAAAGCTGCTTAGGATGGGTATCATATTTGACTTCAAGTATCACTTAACATAAGAAAAATATCTGTTTAGTTTCATTCTGAGGCTGGATGGAAAGCTCCCCCACCTTTTGGGTGCTTAGCCCTTTGAGAGATTTTCCTTTCTAGTCAGCCCTCAGCTGACAGAAATTTATCCCAGTATTCAAATTCCTTGTCTATGTCATCTTTATTGTTATTCCTGTGCAACTAACAGGTGGGAATACCTCTCAAACTTAGGATTTAAACTATTCATGATGATGATCTGGGCCTTGCATCCTTCACTCTTGCAACATGTGGAGCTGCATGACCATTATGGGTCTGTTCCTGTTGTTATATGAGCAGGGTATACTTTACAAAATATTAAGCATTGGAAAATGGCACCTCATTGGTGCCAAAAAAAGCATCTGATGTAAAAGGTAGCCTGTACTCAACACATCTTTCTACTTCAGCTTTTGTCTAGTAGGTTTCAGGAAACTGTGTGTGTCAGATGGAAAATATCTTTTCTCAATCTCCTTGTTTATACTGTCCCTTACTTTCCTGTCTCCTTCCACAAAACTTTTATTTGTCTGGTTATTTGACTTCAGCTGTATCTGCTCTGGAATGCAGATAAGCATAGATAGACCAAGGGCAGCATGAGCCGGGAGCTCTGTGGATGGCTTAATGTGCCTGGACCCCTGACACACTAAGGAGTCAACAGCATCCTTGCCTGGACCTGTGACATTTTTTCTTGCATTTACACACTAACAAATTATCCAGATCATCCAGCAAGACCATTTGAAATGAAATGGTTTGCTGAAGCTTGACTTTCACCTAATTTCCTCCAGCTTCTGCTATTTATGAGGTAATTAATTGCAAATATCTAGTTACTCCAATTTTTGGTTCTCTGGTCCTGCAAGTGGCACATACCTGTAACCTCCACTAGTTCAAATGAACCGTGTCACTGTCAGCTCAACAGCCCTCACACTGCCAGAGCACCTTGCTACAAAGGAACTGAAGAGCCACCATTGCATCCTGTCCACCATCCCTAACTCCTAAATGCTCACATTCCTACAGGTGTGTGACCAAGACTTGTGGTACAGCTAATCAGCATGTTACAGACTATTTCACAGTATCCACAATACTATGCTAGTGCCTGATAGAAGGACTAAAAACTGTGATAGGCAATGGAGCAGGGTTTGCTGGGTGAAACGTTGCCACCTGAGTTCCCTGGAAAGTCACAGAGGGAGATGACATTTACTGTATGAAGCTGGAAATGAACCAACTAGTCTGACATTGTACAAAAAGCAAGGATGGCTTTGCAATTTCAAGCTGCCTTTACTGCCACAACAGCTTCTTGCAAAGTTTGGGAAGACAAATATTTGATTCCCAAAACTGCACATTTCAAGTGAAGGCTCAGATTCTATGGTGAATAAATCACACCTACAGGCACTCCTGGTTGTATGATTCTCAAATGTAATGGGGCAAAAGGTTTCAAACGGAAGCATATGACAAAGGAGAAGAATCCTACAGACCCAAGCTTGATCACTGACACACTCACAGGCCAGCTAAGCCTATCAGTCATGTGAAAATGAAGAGATTTAGAGCTATAAATGCAATGCTGTTTACCTAGATTACTGTCAGAGCTTGCTCATCTGTCGTAGTTAATCTGAATTCAACCTCCATCTGTTTTTCAGGGTCTATCACTTTCTGATTTTCTTCCTCTTCTCCACATCATTGTGGCACATTCCAGATCAAAGACAAAGACTTAGATAAGCACTGGGGACTCTAGGTCTGACTCTAAACACAGCAATGAGAAAATGGACTATGTAATCTATTGCTTAAGGTCTCTGAGAAGGAGGTATTGAGCATCTCCAAATCTGGTGTTCCAGGCTATTTCTGGTGATGAGGCAATGCCAGCTGGCATACAAGCTAGGTCATTTCACTCAGAGATGAGGAAAACTTAACAACACGATGACTGTGTGGGAGGCTGCAAAGAAACAGAAAGGCATTAAAAATGCTCTAGTAGAATAGAGATTTGCTCCACTGTTTTTTTATCAAGAAGCCCCTACACAGTAACTCTTGTGTCCAGAAATTAATCACCAAAAGTTCCCAAGGACAGTAGTGTGGAAGAAACCAACAGGCAAGATGTGCTGAAGTAAAAAAGGCATAAAATTTTAGTTGAGCTCATGGACAAGTTACCTGTACCTCCACAAGAAAACTCACCTGTCCTCACATTCAGGTCCCTTAAAGAAAGACTATGTTTTAAAAATGTCCAGTGTTGAGGGGGTCTAAAATTCTTACCTCACATAATAAGCTTAGTGAGTTACAGGAGAAGCAAAAAGCCGTTAACAGTTTCAACTTGTCCTTCAATGAAGTTCTTTGAGTTCTGTGACCAAACTCCTTTGATGCCACTATGAAGTTCAATGTCTGCTTGAAGCTCAAACTGTTCATTGTCTGATGCAAAGTCTGGTTTGGGGTTCTGTATAGTCCCTACTTTCTGTGATAGAGGTAAGCTGGCAAAGAACAAAGCCTGTCTGTAATTGGAAAGACTAGTCACCTGCAGACTGAGTTGGGCCCATTCTTTCCATAGCTTGAATTTCAGGGAGAAGATCATTTCTTTAAAGCTGGAAGGTTGGATGACTGGAAGAATTCAGTAAGCTAGACTGGAAGTAACCTCTGATATTCCAAACATTCAGATGAATTTCAATTCTTCGCATTGCATACCCTGTTGGAATTAGTGAGCCACCACTTGCATCAGGTGAGTGCTTGCTTGCTAAAAGTCTGAACTAAACAAACTTACAAATCAAATCAGCCTGTCTTAGCTTCTTGCCTATTAACATGGAAATTCAACACTTTCAGTCACTGCTTTGCAAGGAGCGGTAGCTATGACATTGGAATCAAATCCTCTGCACTCATGAATCATGTTTGAGAGCCATGTGCATTTGATGTAACTAGGATTTTAAATTCCAAGTTGTCCAGAGCTATGCATTCCTGTACTAAAGACACAGGCTCTGAGTTCTCTGTTATTCCTGATAATTCATGCTCCTGGGGTGAAAAGAGAATTCAATTATTTGTTGCAGGTATGTAGCCTTATCCAGATGTGATTAACTGGCTTTGCTAAGGCATCTGCTAAGGAGCTAATTTAAACAAATGGTAATTAATAGTATTATTTCACTGTGACACTATTAGTGATAATACTAAGATGCAAAGAGGGAAAAGTAATTTTGTATGATTAAAGTGCCTTCACAGCATCTCTTAAGGTGGTAACTTGCAGCTAGGAAAAGTCAGGGCAGCAAAGGTAATCTTCTTTCAAGAAACTTATAAGAGCTTTATGCAGGTGAAGGTACACTATAAGAGGTGAATGCAACAGACATGTTCATGTTCATAACACAGGGAAAAGATCTACAATACAAATGAATTTTCTACCATGTTTCACAGGTAAAGAAACATGGTTGGGATATCTGACTAAAACTGCCCTCTTGTAGAAGGCCAGATTTACATGCCAGAAGGGAGCCTTCTGTCATAAAAAAAGCTGACCTGCAAGGAAAAACTTCTTCCACAGCTCTGGCTAGTCATCCAGAAGGTACAGGGCATGGGGAAATAATGGCAGCAATTTCAGAGTTGTGGATAAGAAAACGCTTCAGCTGGAAGTGAGCAGCATGATAGCAATGTTCTTGCATGATGGCAATGTGCTGGTGTAAAGATAAATGGGTGGTAGAAATGAACACAAGTCAGAATGACAATTTACTAAAAAAATTACAATAAGTACAATTATACAGAGAAAAACTGGGTTTAATGCACAAAAACAGATGTATAACAAAGCACCCTGGCACATGAACAGAATGGTGTTCGTCAGACCCTGTGCTAAGAACCACGTGGTCCCCCTGAGTAAAAGGAAAGGAAATCTGTTGGTGAGGATGATGGTCACAGCCCTGTCAAAGTTCTGATTGCAGTCTTGCTGAGAGTGGCAGTTGCAGTCCTGTTGAGGCTCTGGTCCTCCTCTGTATTCAATGAGTGGTACCAGAAGTCTGCAAACCCAAAGATTATATATGCTCAGGTTCAGGTGGGAGGGCCCACGACCTTCCCCAGGGAGGGGAGTTTCACAAGGGGTAGTTTAACTCTGTGAGTCATGGGATATTTTTGGAATCTTCGATGGTCTAGGTCATTGCATCTGCCTATTGTGCCAGTCCTTAATAGCCCATTAGCAGACATGACCCCTCAGGCGGAGTGTGAAGGTGCTAATGCCTCCCCAGAGCTGAATCACTGGTGTGAATTCAGAAACACTCCCTTGTTTCACAGGGTTCTTTAACACCCAGCTTGTAGCTTGAGGTGTCAGTTGTACCCTGGATAACTGCTGCAAATGATTCATAGTTAACATCCATCAGAAATGACACAGAGCGTGTAGAATAGTTTTGCTTATACCCACATAGTGATAAACTGGTCCCGGCCACTGTAACTAGGATAGCTTCCCACAACAGAGTCAGGAAGTGCTTTTATCCCTGTCTCAAGCCACTTTTTCATATGAGCAGCAACTCATAGCCTCCCCTTCATTGCCCAGTTTCTAGCAAGAAGTAAGAAAACTACAGTTCATTCAGATCTAATATGAACAGTGTTTCTTTTGGTTCCTTTTGATGTTTTTGCACTCTGTAAAGAGCTAGGGGAAAGCATCTCCTACATGACCTGCTAGAGTTGTAGACTTCTGGGGCAGAGACACAAGATAGACCTGCATGAATAATGGGACTTTCTTCCTTTTCTGCAGGCAATATATTTTCTTCTTGAAATTCTTGCTTCACAAGAAATTAGAGTGGTGTAACACTTGACTTGCTTAGAGATAAAGACAGTGAAAGTAAGAGAGTTGAAAAGAATACTCTGTCTCTGTTCTACAGGGGGACCATCATATGTGGGAACATCTTGACTTCCCTTCCAGCTTCAGTGGGCCTCATTTGTTACTTTTTGAAGCAAACTTGTGTGAACATCAGTGGTATACCCTAAAGTAGGTGGACACATTGATTAGTCCTCTGAAACACATACTTTCAGGGTCAGAGGTTCTGTCATTCTGAGGTCATGTCAGAGGTCATTCCCATGTGCATGTGGTACTTGGCTAACCTTCCATCTGTAAGCACAAAACGTGTTACCTCAAACCTTATTTAAAATTACATTAAGATGCTGGTAATTAAGGGTTTTTTTCTGTTTTTCATCAATCCAGAAAATTACTCTGCCCAGTTTCTCTGAAAACTGCCTCCTCCACATCTATGGTACTTCTGTCACTGGCTCATGTCATGGTGAATGGGGTGCAGTGGCCATTGTGCAGGTTTGTTCAGCCAGCCAAACTCTATTCTCAGAGCAGGTCATATAATGTTTTCAAGGTCTATTTATTCAATTGTGGCATTCAGCGTGGGGCAGAGTCATCAGGTGCCAAGCTTAGGGCAAATCTAGAAAGCAGGAGTTAACACCTGGATTCCTGGCAATAATCTTTTCCGTGAACCAATCACACAGGAGTCCGGTGCATAGTAAGTCTGGAAGACCAATACTAGAGCACAGCTTTCTGGCTATGCAAAGTCTTGTAAGGATAGTTTTAGGTTGCTGAGCACTGCAAGAGCCCTAAAATAAGGGGGAGTGGTTCAAGGGTAGGGAAGTATGCCTGGATCATCTATGTCTACAAACATGAAATTTACTTGAGTTAAATATTTGGGATCATAAACTATATAGATGCCAACACCTTCATTCAGAGCTCTTGTGTCTACACAGCTCAATAGCTAGTCTTGTCATACAGCTGTCAGAAGAGCTCATGCCTTCAACCTGTTGCTTGCAGTTACAGTAATCTATTGTACACAAGTAGAAATTAATTTGATGAAGTAGAACAGCATCTAGTTGAAAAAAAAAGTCACCCAGTAGAACTCAATATCATGCCTGAGTCTTAATATCATGACCATATTAAAAAGGTGAGGTGCATGAAATTAGCCAGATGTCTCAGACTTATTTACCACTGCCTGATCATAGTGTCTTAACCTCACTTAATTCTTCTCTGAAAGCTTAATATCAGGCTGTAAGGATTAACAGGGTTGCAGCTTTACATACCACTAGGAAGGGCACAGGCAGGAGCCTTGCCTCATTTGGAGGTCCAAAATGTCTACTGTGTTCCTCTCATTTTTACCTCATGCAGCTGAGGTCTCTGGGGTTGGTGCATTTTTTTCAGAATCCAGAGGTAGGTATTGGAAAGGATCTAAGTAAACACTTGTTGGTAATGCTGAGATTTAAGTTCTCTATCCAGTACAGGAAGAAAGCAGTTGTCAGGAATTACTCCCCTTCTCCAGATAAGAATGCTTGGAGATCTGCATTGCTACATGCTTGCTTTGAGTTTATGTTATGGCTTTTAAAATGTGTTTGTATTGATAACTGTGTAAATATGAGAGGCAAGTGGAAAGGACTAACTGGACACCTATCAACAGTTACCTATCAAAGTTAAAATACAAATCAGAAAAACCCACAATTACTGCGGTCAAAATGGGAACTTTCAGCCTTATTACAGTACCCTTGGACCTTTTCTCACTCTTTCTAATACAAAAAAAAGTCCTAGTAAAGTGTGTGTCTCTTTTGGAGGAACTTTCTCTAGAAGCTTGAGACTATGATGTTGTTTATTATTGATCCAAAGAGTATTGAGAACAGTATGTCTGCTACCCTTGCACCTCGTCTCTGTGCAATAATAGGGGTTTTAGTTTTATAGTTCTATGACTACTTCTGTGAGATAAGGGAACCCTAGAATCCTCAGCAAAATAATGTGCAGAAAATGGTGCATGGAGGTCCCTTCTGTGCTTCAGCCTCATTGTGATAAGCCCTTCTGGTGCCAAGAAGCCTAGACACAGTGAAGCTGTAAACTTGAGGTCAGACTTCTAATGGTGGCTGAGACAGAAATAAAATGCTGAGTTTCCAGAATGCTGCCTTGTGCCCAGTCTTACTCAATGTTAAAATCTCACACAGCAAAATGCTGAATCCCTATCGAGTAAAAAGACTGCTCTGGTTTAATGTTCTGCATAGATTTAATATTGGCTTCATATAGCTGTCCAAGGAAATTAAAAAACCCCAGAAAGTCTGTAACTTGTACTCTGTGAATAAAAGCAGAGCAAAATTTAGGTTCTTCTTTTCTTTTTTGCTTTTGGGCAAAATAGTAGAAATTTTTCTCAGTAGCATCTGAGGCATAAGCAAGAATCTTCATTCTTTTACACTGCACTTTTTTAGGTAACATGTCATTGGGGAAAAGAGGAAGTCATTGAAGCATAGCTTAAAAATTAGCTAAAAGGTCACAAAGGATTGCTCTATGCCCAAGATATATTATAATCCATGTTAACTCTTGGCTGCAAATGAACGCATATATGTTAAATGTTGCATATAAGTCACTATCCTCTCCTCTAAAGTCTATCCTGATGCATAGAGTTATGGAATATCCTGAGCTGGAAGGGACCCACAAGGATCATTGAAGTGACTCCTCACCCTGTATAGGAGAGCCCCAAGATTCACACCTGAGAAGTTTGGCAGAAAAGGACTTAGGGATTCTGGTGAACACCAAGTTGACCATGAATTATCAATGTGCCCTTGCAGGAAAGGAGGCTAATGGGTTGGTAGTGGAGTTTCTTCCCTTGGAGATATTCAAAAGCCATCTGGACATGGTCCTGGATCACCTCTTCTAGGTACTCCTGCCTAAAAAGGGAGGTTGAAACAGATGGCCCCCAGAGGTCCCTTTCAACCTCAACTATTCTGTGATTCTTTACATACAGTCTTAAGTTATCATGTTAAAAAGTTTATGGGAGTAGCTTATTGATGCTCTGAAGGGCTTTTGAGTTTTACTAATGGTGCAGAATCCTCTGAATTAAGTTATGCTGTAAGGGGTATATACACATATTTTTGTTTTACAGCATAATCTTTAGACAAAACGTAAAACTGGGTCACATTTCCCATCAGTTGTTGATTAGCAGAAGTACTGCTGATAAAATCCTTCCTAATATCTACTATAGACACTTAAACATAATTCCCTTTTTGTCTTGGTGAAATAGCAATATGGCTTTATTCTTGTTAATCTTCAGTTTCAGACAATTGAATGCATGGTGACTCAAGCAACGTGTCCTCTTTGCTATTTTAAGTCTAAGAATAGATAAAGTCATGCAACAATGAAAGAATGACTCATGTCTGAAGCAAGACATTTAGGGTGTACTTCTGAAGCCTTCTTTTACCACTCAAGGAGAAGGTAGTGTGGAGGGACAGAATCACAATGTGAAGGAAAACTAGATCTTTGTTAAACAAAACTGGGAGAGTAAAATGAATAAATCCTTTTTCATGTGATATGTGAATAAAGAGATAATTTGCAAAATTTTAATATGGTTCAATGAAACAGAATACATTCTTCCACCATCCCACAGGTAAGCCAAAGCTCTGTTTTTTTGGAGGACTGTTTGCAAACTGACGCACTGTGCACAAGGTGGAAGATGCCTGTGTTTCTCATTGAGCCTCAGCCCACAGAAGTCATTAATATGAAGGTGTTTCAGAAAATACCCCATACAGGCATCCTCCTTATTATGTAAATATAATGCACCTATGGTGGCTTGGATCCAGTGAAATTTGTTCAGAGCAGAGAAGTTTGGAGGAGAAGATAAAAGCATGCAGATCTGTAAAAATGGCAAAACATTTGCTTTCCGTCTGTATTCAGCAAGCAGCTGTAGATTCCCTGTGGCACAAAAAAACCTGCTCTATTTATACCCACCAACAATACCAGCAAATTCTGGAGTTTGCTTGAGCATTCTAGCAATATGAAAGCAGAGGGTTTTTTTCAGTGACAGAAGGAAAATGTGAAAATGGGAGCTTTCACTGACTCATCACAATCATGGGAGTTATTGCAAAACTAAATTGTTTTTCCAAGCCACTATTTCCACACAAACAATTCATTTGCCATTGTGAAGATGAGTGTCTTAGCGGAACCAGACCCTTCTGTTATTGAAAAGGTTACCTTCTGTCTTTACTATTGATTTAATTTTAACAAAACATATATAGACAAATTCTTTTACCTCTTCATCTTGTTTTAAAAGAACTACCATTGTATTAGCTTTTCTTAATATTTTCTTTGCAAGTATAGCTTGTATTTTATAGTAGTATCAAACAGTTTTAATCAAGGACCTGTTCTACTGCCTTCACATCTTTGGTTTTTACATTCAGTGAAAACTTTTCTTTTTAGAGTAGGTAATATTTTTGATTATACCTCCTCTGATATATTACACCAAATTTCCATACTTTCAAGATTTTTGGAGAATGGCAATTTTCTACTATATAAATGCACATGGAGCAGATGTTGTATGTACATCAAGTCAGCAGTCAGCGTCTGATTGCAATGACCCATCTTCCTAGTTCTTAACTCTACCATTCAACTGTCTAAACCACGATTTTTGACCTCCTCTCTGAACAGATGTAGGTCTCATGTATGTCTTGAGGTGCTCGAGAGGAATGAATGCTTTGGCAATAATACTGCATTGAGGGTGGGGACATCCATAGAATTTTTCCCCTTGGGAAATTGTTCAAAGACAGTCATGCTTTCAGTGGTGGCTGTCAGCCCTTATGGGTACAGCTTGGGGCAGTGCTGCAGATCCTCCACTGTGAGCTGATATGGGTTTTTTGCTCATTGAGGGAAACTCAGTTGTGCCCAGGGAAGACTAGAGCCCCTGTTACAGACAGGCAGGGACACTGCAGACATGCAGGGACAGTACAGACAGACAAGCATTTTGAAAGCATGCTTAATTATGAAGTTACCAGGAGATTTTGCATCTGTTTCTGCAATATAGAAGTCTTTCAGTTAGGAACAAACAGAAATTAGGGGAAATTTTCAATAATAGACTATGAACTTCAATGAGTTCAAGTATCCGAGAAAAGTCTGAGTTATTCCATTACTTGAGGTAAGTGGTGATAAAAACTTGGCACAAGTTGAAAAGGCCCATTTTTAAGATTAGGTTTCATAAATCAAATTCGGAGTTTATGTATAAACTGGCTTGAAGCTCATTTTCTAACTACAGCAAAAGCAATATAATTTAGGGGAGCATATTCTCTCCCCTACATCCCAATGGCTCATTTGCATTTCAAAGCAATGATTCAGAGTTATTTCAGCCTTAACTATGGTGACCTAACTTCTTAATGTTGCAAATGGTGTCTAAATATACCATGTGCTTTGCCATGTTGAGGGCTCGCTGTTCAGTCTCATGGCTTTTCCTAACTAGTTTTACCAGCCCACAGCACTTGCCTTTTCATTTCTATGCCAACGTGTAGCTGAAAGATTTTCCACGGAAGGCTCTGACAAGCAGTTTAAAATCTAGATACGTTATATCCATCCAGTCTATTTAACATCATTCTGTTATGCGTTACAGGTTTCTTACATGGAAGTGGTGCTGGCTTTTCTTTCAGGCAATTTCTCTTTAATTCACATGATTTCATCCTGAGTAGTTTTGTAACACATAGGCTTCAACAACCTGAAAGCAGATAGCTCACTCTTTTTTTAGAAAGGAAAAAAAAAATGACAGTTTTCTGGGAGTGTGGAAACATTCCAGCAATGTTTTTTTGTGTTTTTTTTTTTTGTTTAACGGTGGTATTTAACCAATTTCATGCCCCCTGAAAGTTTACAGGAGCAATAGACATTAAAACACCCTTAGGAATGATTTTGTCTGAGACTGTCTTACAAAAATGGAATGTTAAAAATTAATTTATAATTAATTTTAATTTCTGTTCCTGGCAGTTGCAGTGTTGAGACCTGCACAAGTGGGTGGAGAGTCAAAGTTGAAAGATACATGTAATTTCTGACTAACTCACTAGCAAAGTTAAAACATTTGATGCCTTTTGTGCAGAAGCGTTACCTAGAAACCCTTAACCAACCCTAGTTACTGGATATAATGGTTCTATGGCTCTAAAAATAGATAGCATTTCTCTCGGAGTCTTTCTTTTTTTTCTGTAAGATAAATATGTAATGTCAAACTACAAAACTCGTCATTGGTCATTGGGTTGACCAAATGAGTAAAAAAGTTAAAAAGGAATATGCTGAATCAGTGGAGCTGTTAGACTTACTAAGCAAAGTTTTGGGTTAGTCTTAGTCTGTAACCCTTACAAAGGATAATTAAGTAGTAGTACATAATTTGTAGACTCCCTATACTGGTGTGCATGCCTCATTATATTTTGTTAACCTCAAAGCTTTTAGTAAAGTGGTATTTTTTACCTTTTACCCTGATAATATTGTGTCAGAGAGTTCTTTCCTCCCTAAATCTAGGCAACGTGGAAGACTGCTGTTTTAGGACACAGACTGAAGAAATGCAACTTTTGTCCTACAAGATAGTGCTTCAAACTTGAGAACTTAATTGCACTGGAAAACTCATACTCATTTTAAATTCAGCACCAGATGTCAGCAGAGCTTTAGGTAGGTGGTTCACAGTCCAGCTTTTTAGAATATATGTGGCAAGTCACATATCATAACAGATATCTCCACTTACATGATAACCACTTGGTGAATTACTGAGGGAAGAGGAATTTCTGTTCTCTGTCCCTCCCCAGATGTCCTCTTGTGTCCTCTGTCTGAGCAACTCAATGCTTTGTGGTGCATAGTTCCATTCTCCTGCTCTTTCTACAGGGACTGCTTGGGCACAGCTGTTAATCTCTCCCTCTGCAAGAGGTACTCTGCTGCTGACTAACTCACAGATAGCCAATACCACCTGCTTTTGGGGTTCAGTGGGTTGATCCCAGACAGCAGCTAAGCTCCCTCAGAGCTGCTCCTCACTGTGACCTCCCAGTGGGATGAGGGAGAGGACCGGAAGGGAAAAAGTGCAAACAAACAAGCATGAAAAGTAATTGTGGATCAAAGTAAAGACAGATTATTAAGTATAGGAGAAAAAATGGGGGAAAAGCAAGTGATGCAAAGGAAATTGCTCACCATTGCCTAGCAGCAGAGTGATGTCCAGTCAATCTCCAACAGTGGCTTCTTATGACAAAACTTGCCTCTCCAGGTTTTATTGTTGAGCATGATGTTATGTATTCTTGTGGTGGTTTAGTTTTCTTGGTTTTGGTTTAGGCCTTCCTTGGTTACCAGGTGATAACTAAGGAAGTATTC
>JAWWTY010000088.1:29725298-29735645 GCA_035222235.1 Margarornis squamiger | reverse complement strand
CCCTTTTGGGGTTGCTTTGGGTTTTGTTCTGTAGATTCATAGTGTTTGATTGTATATAGTTGTAATATATGTGAATAAATATATATACATATATCTTTAATACAATTGTCTTTTTTGTACTTTTTTCCCTTTACACTTGGGGGGTGGAATCCGTGTGGCCGGCAGTTGGGTTTGGCAGGGAGCCAACTCAACCCTCCACAATTCTAGAGTATCCCTCCAATCAGCTCAGGTCAGCTGTCCCAACTCTCCTTTCCCAACCACTTCCCCAACCCTAGACTATGCCCTGAGGTAGAGCAGAGTGAGAAACTGAGGTGATGAACAAGCATTGTCCAGCAACAGCCAAAACATCATTGTTTTTGTTACTAGTCATTTCTGTCACAAATCTAAAACACAATACCATTTAGGCTGCTATAGAGAAAATTAACTCCCCTCCAACTAGGCCCAGTACACAGAGGAGGCAAACTGCCCCTTGCAGCTAGTTCAGAGCATGCAGCATGGCTACTTTTAAGCTGCTAAAGATTGCTGGTCAGTGCAGCATAGGTGTACGATAGATCTGCAGTGGGGTAGAGCTCCAAGTTGAGTGTGGTGGAGTTCTAAGTCCAATGTGTGGTACAGACTGACCTGTGTCCAAAACCACACTGGTTTGCAGGCATGCTGCCAAGGAAGCTTTATAGCCCTGCAGTTTTCCTTCCACTACCTACTTACTGTAAAAGAACCGTTCCTTAAGAGCTGGAAAATGGAAATACATGCTTCCCTACCCACTTTTCTCACCTTCTCTAAAAGTTACCACTTCTTCATAGACCTTCCTCATTTGAAAAAGAAACAAAACACACAGACCAAAAAAGCAATAAACGGCAGCAGTATTCACCTGCTCGTGCCATTTTCTGTCCTTGTCTCTTTTCTTGCTTCTTCAGTGGCATGACCTATCTTGTTGCAAGAGAGTTTTGCTTTGAACCCATGGTTTAATACTCTTTCCCACTGTCCTCCTTTGTCCTCTGTGACTACCATGGGAACACAGAGGAGGATATGTAGAAGGCACTGCTTCACCTCAGTTCTGGGCTGAGATTGGTTAGCCAGCCTGGGATGTCTACAGGACAGTTCTACACACTGTGAGGTTCTCTGTGGCAGCTTCCCATTGTGTCCCTTCCAGGCTCAGCAAAGCAGTTAATACATTCAACTCTGTACCTTTTTGACTTAGGTAAAACTGTGTTTGTCCTTAGCTACATAATCAGATATCATGCTAGACTGGGATCTGCTAGAGAAGCACAACATTTTGACTTATTTCCTATTCATGTGCACTTCTAAGTAGACACTAGTTTTGGTAGCACCTAGCCCTTTACTTAGTTAGCCTATTAAAAAAAACCCTAATTTATATCACTATATGTACTATATCACAAAATTATACATATCAACTGATAGGTTGATCTGCCTATTTTACTGTTTTTTGTCCTTAAACATGGATTCTTTTCCTCTTTGAGAAGGACACTGTCTTCTAAATTAGAGAATAAGGGGAATACATACAAATATGAATCCTTTGTGCTTTTTTTTTTATGGCTAGAAGTGCAAAAAGTGTTGTGCTGTTTCCCTTACAACTCTGGCTGTGTAGATCAAACAATAGAACTAGCTGAGAATAATTTTTCAGTTGAGTCTCTAAGGAGGCAGAGAGACAGAATGACATAGTCACATGCTCTGTCAACATAGGCAAGTGACACAGAAACAGGACCTGGCATGCATGACAATCACAGATGACACAGGTCTTTGATTAGGGTATAATCAAATAATCTTTTTTTCAAGAATATAATGTAGTTTTCTCCAGAATTGTATGAGATTAAGAGGTCTGCATAGAACCATGTGACACTCTAACTCAGTAGGGGCCTGATGCAAGTCTTTGCCAATGCATGCAAGAACCTTGCCGAGATGTGAATTTGACTCCTCTTGTAAAAATCAGTCTCAGCCCTGTTATAAACTATTTTCAAAGAATGTGACTGATTCTCACTTACAAAAGAATGCTTCTACATCTTCCCTGTATCAAGGAATTTTAATGTAACTGAAAATCAGTTCTTATTTGTTTCTCAGGTACTTTTATTTTATTTTATTTTATTTTATTTTATTTTATTTTATTTTATTTATCTCTGCATTAAAAGAAAGAAGTGTTATTACAACATAAAAGCTAACTGCATTTCTCTTCTTGAAAGCAGTCAGAGAGAAACCACTTAGTAGTCAAACATGCATATTGACAGGCAGCAAATCCCAATCCTGATGTATAGGAAACTATGTAAAGTTTACTTGCCAAGAAGGTTTCAGGGAAAATCCTCACACCACTAAGAAACTTTGGAAAATTATCGTGTATAAACTCACTTCAACACAAGTAAATAGGACAGATTTTCTCCAAATGTAAGCATGTAAGTACTGTATTCAAGGAAAAAGATGCTGGCTTTTGTTCCTGTAATTGTTTTTATAGCTAATATAAGGAAAAAGCATGACAAGGTTGCCCTTTCCAATTGTTCCCTGAACTGCACACAACAGGTTGTGTGTTTCTTTCCTCTCTTTTCTGTTGCCTAGTCATTGGAAAATTGCCATTGCTGAAACTAGTAGAAAATGCCTTTTCTTCTCTTCCTGCTTCTTCTCTTGTTGAAGCAGCTCAATGAGAAATCAAAGAAATAACCTTGACAGCTTCCAAAGGTTGTGGTTGTGGGGGGTTTTGTTTGGTTTCTGTTTGTTTGTTTGGTTTGTTTTTTTTTTTTGTTGTTGTTGGGGTTTTTTTGGGGATTTTTAAGGAGACGCCCACCTTGTCCAAGCACTAACAATATATAATACAGAAGCAGATCCACAGCACAAAATATATGAGCAGCTCCTGGGTATGGGTTAAAGGTATGAAACCATGCTTTTCCTCCTCCCATGGGAAAATAAGTGGAGGGATAAATTGTAGCTGAAGTGAGTTGCATGGGGAGAAGAGAACATCTAGCATTGTCACAATATGAGAGGAGTCTTTTTGTAGTCTCTTGTGTTCATTATTTGGTGAGATTGTATGGATTTTCATCTCTAGTAAAATTAATGAGAAAAATATTTTTTTTTAATTTAATGCCATTACAATATATGTTGCATCCTGAAGAACACTTTTGCAAGATTGTGCTCTATCGTGGTATCATATTCACACTCAGGCTTCAGATGAACAGGACTTTCCATATTTGCTTGTTCCATGTCAATCCCTTTGAAAAGTGATAAGTAGGTCCAAAATGCTGTGAGACTTCAAAAACTTAACAGATATTTTAGAAACTGCACTTCTGCAACACAGGATTCTTACAGAGATATCAGAGTACAGGAAAGGTGGAGATGAGTTTATGTCCTCAAAAATGAGTCTTTGTTTTGCAGCAGCTATCCAAACAGAGTGTGTGCCTGTTTCTCTGCTGCAAAAAATAAAAATACTTGCACGTTGTTTCTTTCAGTAGCATAAAATAATGCACTTGAAAAGCACTTTTCTCATTCTGCTATGGGAAAGGGCACACAATATGCTAATGAGGAATGGTTCTCTCGGTGTTGCATTTTTTTCTGTAATCTGTTAGACTAACAGCCCTTGCATCACAGACCAAGCAAATAAGGTGTCTTTGCCAAGGGAGAGGAATAATCTTGGACTGAGGCTCCACAAATGGATAGTTTTTGAGTCTGGCACTTGTGGGATTTTTGCCCATGGATGGCTTCTAGAGGCAATATGGAAATACACAAGGGTGAGGCTACTGGTTGCTATGCGGGGAACCTCTCTAGAGACACGCAGATCCAAGTAGTCAAAACTCTCAAGTGCTGACATTTTCCAAGATACCCGAAACTAAGTTGCCACTGGGGTTCAACCCTCAGTGTTAGTGAATGTACGCAGTGGTCTTGGCTGAGCAGATTGGCCGTCTCTGCCCGCTCAGGGGCTGCACCAGCTGACTAAGGGTTTGCGATCGAGCCACCAGAGGGAGATAAAAGGCCACATGCGCTTGAGCTGTGCCACCTGCTGTCTTCTGATAACGTTTTTGTAACCATATATGCTGCTTTCATAGACTCAAATGAAGTCAGCCTAACTGTTGTGGTAAACAGCAGCACCGTTTGGCCAGCAGCACCTGCCAAAGACGAACATTACCGTTTTAACTTTGCCTCTGGTAAAGCCAATGCATGTAATCCAAGGGACAAAAAAACCCCTAACCTGAACCAAATCAACCAACCAACCAAACCAGGAAAAAATAAACAAATGAAAAAACAAACAGAAAACCAAACCAAATCAACAACAAAACACAAACAAACAAAAACCAAAAGAGTAAACAAAACCAAAACCCACCCTAAACAACCTTCAATCAGCATTTGTTTTGCTGTTTTAGTAACAGATGTATGCAGCCTGTTGAAGAAGTTTGCAACTGTGGTTCTGTGCTGTGCACACATAATTCATTTTATATCTGTTACTGCTCTACTTTTCTTCAAACTGAGGTCCAAGAAGTGCGTAAATTTCTCCAATTATTTTTCTAGCATGGTCCTTTTGGAGTAGCTCTACTGAAGCTCAGCCTGCCTGGTGTTTTTCTTAGGATGTATTGCAGGAAATTCGTGTTTAGAAAAAAACTCCAGTGCACAGTTCAAAGTCTATTCTTCATTCAAAATAATCCTTCAAAAGCAAGAATACAGTCTACAATGAAAACACGTAGTGAACTACTCTAAAGAAGATGATTGAGACAAACCTTTGGTTAGATTTTTATTCTCTGGGGATATTCTTTATCTTCTTACTCTTTGTATCTCTCTTTTCCTTTTTCATGTCATTCCTAGTCCCAAAGACGTAATGTTACTCCCGGTAACAAAGTAACTGCAGCGGTTTGAAAAACCTTGATCTACAGTTGTTAGTAAAAAATTGGAAAATTTCTGTTCTGGATCAGGATGAAAAAATAACAAAATTATGACAAAATGTATGTGAATAAATGTTGAACTCTTTTGAGAATTTTCATGGGAACAGAACCTTTCAGTAATTCCAGATGACTTTTCAGGCTGGATCAGGAGGGAGTAGTACTCCTAAAGTTTTTCCTATTCTTACCTCCCTTCTTATCTTGGGGTCCAACTGGGCAACACCTCCCATAGTACCTCAGTTTCTCCCTGGTTTTAAATCATATGGTCTGTCTTAGAGACTAAGAAAGAAGAACGCACAAGGTCTTGGAAGTGTATAAGAAGCCTGGAGTTAGAACCTGTGATTAGCTGATCAAAAGCCTTGTCATATTGGATACTAAGGAAAAAAGGAAACCCACAAAGAGGATAGGCAGAGGCACAAGCATGACAGAGAAATGAAATTGTAATAAAGATGAGAAACAAACCTGGCTAATTACAGCACTTGATTGGCTAGCAATAAATTGGGGTCACACCGGGGTTTTGCCAGCTGATAAGGATGCAAACTCAAGGGGTCAGGATGCTGCAGAGGTTGGTGGGACTGTGCCAGCTGCTGAGAGATTGTGGGAACAGGATTCAGGGAAGAGGGAGTGTCAGGCAGAAAGGAGTATAAAAGGAGCCAGTTGCCTGTAAGCTGAGACTGGTCAGTATGCTGGTCTGACTGAGCTTGGCATCTGAACGTTGGCAATCTATTCTACCTTCTTATTAAATTCTTTCTTATCTAGCTGCATAATCTCAATCTCTATCCCATGGGCATGGTTGCTTCAAGGACTAAGTACCAGCTACTGCGGAAATCAACAAGATGAATTTGGTGAGAACAATTGGAGTTAGGCCAGGGGTTTTGGTGTTCCAGACCTGTGGTAGCAGCTACCAGAGTGGGGTCTCAGCGCCAGCTACTGGGGCAGGGTGGCATCTTGGGCACTAGTCACTGGGTCTAGAATGGTGTGTGTTTGAAAAGCCATCAGACTTATACTGGATCAAGGTGAGGAAAGTTGGTAGAGCAATCATCAGAAAGGAGGAATGGTCCTTGGTAGAAGAGGAGATTGAAATATCTTGTCTTTCTTTTTTCCCTGTAAAGATGAAGACTAGAGGCAATGCTGAATTGCCAATAAGCACTGAGGAACAGGAAGGAGGGAGAACACACTTATTTCAGATGTAGAATTTTACTAGCTGGATTTTAATATTCGGTCTTGTGCCAGTTATGTATTTAGGCTGGAAGTTAGAAGAATCCCCTACTGGTAGAGGAGTAAGATTTGTGGGATGACTTATCAAAGGAAATATTTTGGACACAATATTAAAAGACATCTCAGAATGATTATTAAAAAAAGCTTACTTAGACATGGCTGCCTGAACTCACATGGGACCATTCTTTATCACTTCTATGTTCCTACAGAACAATTGGTTCAGCATCTCCTATTAGAAAATGTGCTGAAAAACGAATAAAAGAAATTCAAAGACTCTCTATGCAAGGCTGGTCTTCAGCCTTCCTCCAGATATTCCTTCCCTCATATGGCAATTCCTGCTACGGTCATTCTGCTGCAGGAGAAGAGTTCAAAGAACAGAAATCATGTGCTTCTTGCTTCAGCACTGTAGCACTAGGGCTTGGTGTGATATTGTGTGAATACTCAATTTTCTTTAGGGAAAAGTGGATGCTTCTCCTTTTTTCACTTGTCTTGTTTTGCACACACAGGCACACAGATACTTTTTCTTACATACATAAACTATGTTTACTTTTGTGTTCTCACCTAAAATAATGAAAGCATGGCATGTGTTTGCTGCACAGGGACTTTGGACACTGCCTCTTATAACCTAAGGAAGTCTCTGCTTTTGTGCTGCTTGTATCCTTTGCTGTAATTGATAACCGAAATGGCTGCTCCACTCCCAAGAAAGCACCTGAAAAAAGCCCTAAAGTTTTCTGCGTCAGATATTTTGGATCCCAACACTGCCTCCTGTTAATCACATTCTTGAAACTAGACCACTTTTTTTTTTTTTTTTTTAAAGTGTGAAGTATTCCTGCTCCTGAATGTCATAAAATAAAAACAACACAAAGAGCCAAAGAAACTGATGAAGATGGCAATGTGTACACAGCAGTTAACAAAAGAGGCAAATAATTCAAATGTTGAGGACTTAAGTCTTCTCTAGGACTGCTAGTGAAGGAATAGAAAAATTTCAGCCTGAAAGGTGCTGAATGGAGTGATGGTTCAGTTATCCCAGACACTGAGCATCTGTAAGCATATTTTTCCCCCCCTTTCACTGAAAGCAGCTGTCCATAAGGACTAGGCAGCTTTTCTGAGTCAGGATGCAGTTTGGTGAAAATTCCCACCACTGCTGCTGTAGTATTCAGAGCTACTGTCACCAAGCACCAGCTCACAGGGAGGCACAGACAGCACCTGCTCAACTTCTGCTCTTTCCATTTTGCTCCTATGTGAATTGTCCAGTGATCCTACAAAAGGGCAGAAAGAATGCATCTTGCAATCTGCCAGTGTTGACACAGCTCGTTGTGAGGAAGACTGGACATCTTTTGGTGATGACTGGAAAGAATTACAAAGAGCTACTAGTAAAACAGACACTGTTCTCTGTAGTAGGCCTGATACTTAGATACAGAAGTATGACAGTAGTTTGATGCATGTGTTTGTCTGGAGTTTGTCTGATCCATGCTGTCAGCACACACTTACATGAGGTACATGGGGTTTTGAAGTTTAAACTTGTTCTAAGCGTAGATCTGTTTAACAATGCAGAAGTCTTGACAGCTATTCATAAACCCCTTGAGATATGAGAGGTTTTGTCAGGACCTGTTTCTTGTTATCTGCTCACTGTTGCTAATCAAGCAAATGGCTTGCTGAGTTGTACCACTAGAGCTGACACAAAAGCTGTGGCTTGTCAAGCAGAGAATGAAATATACATGTACTGGAGCTTTGGAAGTTGTACTGAGCATTTGCTTCAATTTTGCCATTTGCATGAAGGTATGTGGGGATTTCATAAAAGTCATGGGAATATCCACTTATGTGACCCATACTTCTTGCTACAGAGATGTCCTGGGAACATTGAATTCACTGTAAGTAGCTTTGTAAGCTTGGAAATTTTCTTTTTTTTTTTTTTTTCTTCCATGTTTTCTGGTTTCTCTCGTTAACTATGCTTGCAAGATCAAATGTGGGCTTGGGGTTTTTTCACTCTTGACTGAAACCCTGAGCCAGGAAAATGCTTAAATATGTGCTAAAGTACAAGTTGAAGTGTTTTGTTGAAAAGCTGTGGGTCTAAGAACATGTTTAATCATAAACATATACTGAAGAGCTTTCCTAAATTTGAACTTTTCCCCAGAGTAGTAATAGCTTAGTGATCATCTCTATTGAATTAGTTAACCCATGGAAGCATTAAAGAAAGAAATTACTTTTTGTTTGATGTTTAAAATGCAGATATATGTGAAAATTTAAAAATAGGGATCATTTTCTTACACAAATGGGTCACTTCCTGCTAGGTTGTTCAATATTTTGAAGTATAAAGATTAGTCTGTTATTCAAATTATAGGGTGAGGTGGGAATTTCAAACAAGCTGGATGTTAAAATCAAGGAGTCTGATCACATAAGAAAAGTTAATTTAGGTAATTGGCCTGTGGTCAGTTAGAGTGGCCTGCTTGCTGGGGGACAGACCACATGATACAAAGAGAAGTTTTCAAGGCGTGACTTTCAGAAAGCCAAAAATTACCCACAAGCTGTACTGTCTAGAAATATCGGAGCCCCAGTCACAGATTTCATTGCAAATCAGAGCTCTTTGTTAGGCACTGCCTAAATTAGGGATGCATTGAAGTAATCAGTATTCTCTTCAAAAAAATTTCTGAAAATTATTCTTTGTTTTTTCCCTTCATTTCTAAGGACTCATTCAGGAGCCTGATACTGAAGTGCACATACTAGGGAAGAGGCAGGAGCTTACCTCTTGTCCTGTGAGTTCAGGTACATATACACCTGACTATAATGTGCCACTGGCCAGAGCTGTCCCCATGCACTGTAGATTTTAGATTTGACTTCATGTAAAGTAAAAACTGGCAAGTGGATAGTAATATGGGAAAGGTATACACTGGATATCTGGCCTGGAAGATACTTGAAAAACTGGCAGGAGATTGGGGTTCAAAGTGTTTTAAACAGCAATGCAGGATCTAGCATGTGCCTTGTTGCTAGTCATGTCCCTCTGAAGTACTGATATTGAGGCCAAAACTGTATAATGTCTTTACCAATGACCTGTATGATGGGACAGAGTGTAGCCTCAGCAAGTTTGCAATACTCCTGGACTGAAGGGAATGTCAGATACACTGAAGAAGAGGGATGCTCTTTAGAGGTGCCTAGACAAGGTAGAGAAATGGGCTAATGGGTACCTCCTGGAGTTCAGTATCAGCAAAGGCCAGTTTAGGTTTAGTTTTGGCCCTCCATCTTAAGACAAACACTGAGCCAAGTTCAGTGAAGGCCACTGAGATGCAGAGGGGACTGGAGGATGGCACATGGCAGCAGAGCCAGCAAGAAGTGCTTTTGTTCAGCTTGTGAACAAGATAGTGAAAGGGAGCTTTTCTTGTTGTCACCAGCTCCTTTGCAGCAGGGCACTGGAATAACAGATTCCTCTCAGAGACACGGAATACACTCATAACAAAGGGCTCTCACAGGAGATTGGAAGATACCTTTTTTTCCTGGGAGGATGCTCAGTGCCTAGGCAGGGAGGCCCAGAGAGGCTGAATGTTCTCTGCTCTCAGGCATCTTCCCGACTTCATCGCCCAGAGAAAACAGGTGAAGTGTCAGGCTAGCCCACCTGTGAAGTAAGGAGGAATCAATGAACCAGTAGATGGGGACTTCAGTTTGAAAACAAGAAATCTGGGTTCTTGAGTGAGCTCTTTCAGTATTGCATCTTGCTGTGTTTTGTACTCTTGTTTGTCTACTGTGTCCCATTACACAGCTATGCAGAGACTGGAATTATTGCCCTGTGTGTGTGCTTCATGTTGAATTAACTGGGAGAATGAGACCCCTGCTCAAGTCTGAGACCCAATCAAAGACAGCGTGGGGGTTTTTCTCTGGGAGGAACTTGTCGGGAAGCATGTGAACTACCCGCGGTTATTGCAGACCACCCCTGAGCAACACTATCCAGTTTGATTTAGGAAAGGAACATGCGACGTGAATGGCGGACAACAGACGACAGAGAAGCCGGGAGAAAGACTTACAATGGCTTATAAAGGGAGAGATTCCTGTTTATCATCCCCGCAGGCTGGGAGCGGGGAGGCTGCTCCCTCCGGTGCGCGGGGAGCCGCGGCCCGGTGCGGGCGGTCGCGGGGGGCAGCGCGGTGCGCAGGGGGGGGGGGGGGGGGGGGGCGGCGGGCAGCACCATGCGGCCGCGGCTCCCCGCCCTCCCACTCTGGATCTGCGCGGCGGCGGCGGCTTCCGCGGGGCGGCCGGGGGGAGGCGAGCCGCCGCC